>CAXHSM010001080.1:864552-1240115 GCA_964019185.1 Maratus speculifer | reverse complement strand
CAGGTATATATAGATAGCAGATAAAATACAACTTTGTACAAAAATATTCAAGTATGCTTCAATCTATTGACGTAATTGCCAAAAGTAAATGTCAACCTGTTATGCGTCTTTAAGGGAGACCCGTAAGAAAACCCCCAAAATTTTTATTAATTTTAAAGTAATGAATTTTGGTGTACTATTTAAGAATCTTTTTGTAAGGAATAATTATCAAAAAAATTCAGTTTTTATTAAAAAGTATATTTTTATGGGGATTTTTATGATTTTTTTTGTCGAAAAATGCACTTTTTAAAATTACTACTCCTCATTCAATTTTCAATATTTTGGTATTACTAAAATTTCTTAAATAGTGTTATAGTATATGGAAAAGACCTAGGGAGAGATATTTTTAATTTTCCATTTTAATCAGCTAAAAAAATATATATATATATATATATATATATATATATATATATATATATATATATATATATATATGCATGGTAAATTTCCGTAAATTCATTATAATTTTCATGTTTACTAATTTGTGTAATATCTTCAGAAATAGTTAAAAAATATATCTCTCCTTACTTTTGTTGCAAAATTTTTTAAGATTCTAAAAACATAAACACTTTGTTTCTAAAGCATTTTATCACCGAGCCTTAGCACTTAGAACTTAGGCAAAATATGAAAAAAGTCATTTTCAGGAAAACACATTTAAAGTATAAAATACAGGAGAAAGTAGTAAAAAAAAATTATTTCACGTTGAAACTATTTTTTATATTAATTTCTAATATATCAAGACTATTTTTTAAGAAAAACTTTGATATTGAGCACAATAAAAAAAAATTGTAGCCAGTTTTGTCTTCGAAGAAAATTCCTCGATTTTCAGCGACAAAAATTCATCGAGGTGTCAAAATAGATACTTTTTTTAAAATACTACTCCTCATTCAATTTTCAATATTTTAGTATTACTAAAATTTCTTAAATAGTGTTGTGGTATACGGAAAAGACCAGGGGAGAGATATTTTTAATTTTATTTTACAATGATCCTGGAAGAAAAAAAGAAAAAAAAAAAAACGTTACGCATAGTAAATTTTTCTGAAAATCGTTATAATTTTCATTTTTGCCAATTTATGTAAAATTTTCAGAAATATTTTACAAATGTATCTCCCCAATATTTTCTGCAAATTTTTTAAAGATTTTAAAAACATAAACACTTTGTTTTTAAATTATTTTACCACTGAGCGAGTACTTTGTACTTAGGCAAAATATGAAAAAAAGTCATTTACAGGAAAATGCATAAATACAAAATACAAGAGAAATTAGTAAAATAAAACTTACCTTGTGTTGAAACTATTTTTTATATTGAACACAATAAAAAAATTTTCTACAAATATCGTTTTCGAAAGAAATTCTTCGCTTTTACAAAAAATGTATAAAAATTTGTATTATTTTGCTTTATTCAACAAAAAACTATATTATTAAATCTTTTTTTATTTTAAAAAGCACCGGCACAATAAGAGGGATCTTCCCTCTTTTCTACAGCAATTTTCCTTTTGCAAACGAGCCTTTTTCAAACTTTGGCGAATATGTTGAAATTTAGGATTGCTTCTTTTTTCTAATCCCACTTATTCGTTTCTGATGCCTTTTGATGCGTATGCGACGTGTGTTGTCTCCTACAGTATTTTAAGTTAAAGCTTCCATCTTTGTATCCCTAATATTATAATGACAGACAGAATTCATCACTGCGATTTGAATGCGCATCTTTGATACAAATACAGTTTTTGGACATCTCATCTAAACCAAATTATGAAAACTCTCATTTGCATTTTGGGTGAGACAATTCATACAACGTTTTAAATGAGTGTCATCAGCAAGCTGTTGGTAAACAGGAAGCATTTTTTGTAGAAATTCTTCTTTTAATTAAAATGTTATTAACTGTACCTAACTTCGTTTAATAGTGTAATATAAAAGTAAATAAAGATGTGTAAGCTTTTTAAATGGCCGCTAGTTCTTTAAACTCTAATGAATACAATTAAAAAAGCTCATTTGCTACCTGTTCCAAGTGTCCCCGAGCTCTGAAATTTTGCATTGATATTCGCAAATATGTATATTATTGTTTTCTGAAATAAAAAGTTTTTTGAACTTTTGATGATGTTTGGCCGAAAATGAGGTTCGGGTCTCCCTTAACACTTTCCAACATACTTGAAATAATTATTTTTTTGCACAGTTTCAGATTTCCTGTGATATTTGTTTTCTGTCTTGTATGACGAAATAAATATTATACGAATTTGATTATCTAAAACTTTTAAATACATTTATAATAAAGAATTGTTTCAATGGGACTTTAACATTAGTTAAAAGGAAATAAAAGGGACAGTTATCCTGTATCGAAGGCTGCGAGCAGCGCCTATATAGGCCGTTTTAGTTCCCAATTGATTGGTCTTTCTGTTCGAACTTTATATAAATATAGTTGATTTGTTTTTTAATTGAACAGGATACCTGCGGGTCACGAAAATCCCGATAAACAGAGAAAAATCAGTGAATTTGAAAATTTAGGCTATGAACTTTTTAAATATTTGAAGCGATCAGGGAATTTTTGATGTACTACTCTTTATTGCTGAAAATTAAGAAACTTTTAATTAATTACTCATCTAGTCTCAAATTTTATGTAAAATTGATGCTTACATATAACAGTAGAAAGTTAAAAAACAGAAATTCATACAGCACATACTTTTTTTAGCATTTTTCTAGATTGAAATGGTCGATTGTGGATGGTTTTACAACAATATATAAGCCAAATATTTATAGAGAAAGGTCAGGGAAAAATTCGAGAATGTTTTTATCAGAATTGCGTAAACCTTGTTGAAATATGTTACTGAGGTTAATATGGCATGTTCGGTATTAAAAATATATGTGGCCAGTGTTCTCGCTGACATTTGACCAACGTTAATAATTTGGCTAATTAAAAATAAAAAACATTCGCCAAAGAAAAAAGTATTAGCCAAATAGATTCACCGTGTCGCACTAAAAAATTATCTTTAATCCTTTATTGTACCTCCTTTTTCTCAATATGCTCTAAAATAACCTGAGTTTTTATAACTGCGACAACTATTGCTATTAATCTAAATTCAACTATCCGCTACAAATATATTAAAAATATGCATATTTTAAATATCTTGCGTAATTAAAAAAGTTCTAAAATAGATTTATTTTATTAAAATGTTATAAAATAAAATTTACTAAATTAATTCAGAATTTTATGGCTTTGCATACAAGGAATCTGAAAAATCAAAATATGTCATATTCAAATGAACTTATAGTTTTCTAGAATTCTTCGGCTTTTTCAGAAGCCCATACTTCAAATGCCGTTTTAAAATTGTACTCTTCAAAACACAGGGCAAAAGTACACGCACAAAAAAGGAAAAGAAAGAAAAAAGCAAAAATTAAGCACTAGCAATTTGGCGAATCTAATTGCTTGTTTACTCGCCAAATGAAGAATTCAGTCGCAATTTGGCGCAATGGCGAGCGACAGCGAGAACACTGTATATGGCTCTTCATGATTCATTTAAAAGACACTTAAAAACTGTTCCATTTCATTATGTTCTATGCTGAAATTTTGTTCATTTATAAATACACAGCGCCCATAGTCATCGTCTGGTCTGTCCATCTAGCCACACATAACACTGCAAGAACTATCCAGCTAAACGGTTTGAATTGATTACTCATCCAATCTAAAATTGTGTATAAAATTGATGCTTAAATACAACGATAGAAAAGTTAAAAAGCAGAAATTCATACAGCACATACATTTATTCGTATTTGTCTAGATTTAAATTGTCCATTGTGGAGGGTTTTTAAAAAATATATAAGCTGAATATTTATAGAGAAAAGGTCAGGGAAAAGTTCGGGAATGTTTTTATCAGAATTGTGTTCGAACACTGCTGAAATATGTTTTTGAGGTTAACTATAGCATGTTTGGTATAAAAAATAACACATGTAGCCCTTTATGGTTCATTTAAATAAACACTTAAAAACTATTCCATTTTATTATGCTCTATGCTGAAATTTCGTTAATTTATAAAAACACAACACCTATAGTCATTGTCTGGTCTGTCTATGTGGCCACACATAACACTGCAAGAACTATCCAGCTAAACAATTTTATCCAAATTTTATAATAATTGTATCAAAACTTAAAGAGATATTTCATAAAAGTTTTTTTCATTCCATTCAATCCTGTCATACATCATTAATTCAATGATATCCCATGATGAAGTCATATTTTCTTCGTATTTCTGAATGTAACATACATAAAGTAATAAGTTTTGAATCATGCATTGTTGTATGAAAGTGTAACAGCTGTTGCACCAATTTTTGAATACTTTTGAACAATGGCCTAAGATACCTAGACACCACAATGGCAACCTTTTCGTAGGCCGACATCTTTGCCTTCCGTCACGTGACGGAGGGCAGATTTTGCGCGCCAAAGCGGTTTTTCTTCTATGTTTCTTCCCAGCTTCGCTTCTATGTTTACATTTATTTTTTTGCGTGAAGGAAATCTGAAAGTTGCCAATGAAGCGATTACCGCCAAAAAAAAACAGCATCTTTTCACCAAAGATGTTGGATTCGAAAACATTCCGAGATAACAATGGGATGTGGCATCTACGTATATTAGAAAGTCAATGCTTTTGAAACTAGGTATACATCAGAAGACCTCTAATTCCTAAAAATTTCTTCCAAGAGTTGTGCAGATGAGATATTTTTTCTGCAGATTACAGATCATGTTTATTTAATCTTTGTTTGCATTGAAAAAATTCATATATTGAATAAATTTAGATTGTTAATTCTTTCAAATAAAGAAATTACAGATTTTAATGTATAAGTAAAGTGAAAACTATTTTTAAAATGATAAAAATTTACTAACTTTTGAACACAGCATAAGTAATTGTTTGTTTTAAGACTTTTTGTTTATATTGTTAGAATTTATCTTGAACTGTATAAATAGTCAAATGTTATTGTAGAGTTACAAAGCTTTGTGGGTCTTAATAATAATAATAATAATAATAATTCTGGCCTGAGGGAATAAGCAATGTGTTCCATAAGACATTTTTTAATTCAGATTTTTTTCTAAAATAATATATGTAACTATTGCAGTGCATTATTTTATTATAATAAAAAAATAATATTAAATAATCTATTTATGAATAATTCTTTAAAAAGTTTTTTTTAGAAAGGTACAAGACAGAAATTTTTTTATTGTCAGTTCTTTCTACAACAAAATTTTTGTACTACTTGACTATCCCATTGACCGGTTTCACCAAATTATACAAATTTACATAATTTTTATTTTAAATAATGAAAAAGCAAATAAATTAATAAACCATTAATAAAAATACTAATTAAAAGTTGAATTAAAAATCACTCAATGATATAACAGACACATGTAACGTGTTCAAAGTCAGTGAATGTGAGATTTACGATTATTCATTATTCACAGTTAATCTTATAGTTAGGCGATAGTTTTTTTGTTAACGGGTTAATCTGGTATTACCCAAAATTTATGTAGAAGATGCATTGTCGGTAAAGTCAGTTAATATCGCAATGTACCATTGAAGGTTCCAATGGATACAGCTAAATGACTTGCATACATTTATTGACACATAACCTATTGTATTTAGGTTACTCATGCAGACACAATTCAACAGATCCGGTGGGAGAGAGGGGGAAAGAGAAACTGCCCAGGGGCCAGATTTAAGAAAGAACAAGTACAAGAAAGATATTTTATAGTATTCCAAATCCGAATTTGCGCAGTCTTTTTTCCTTTATAATCTAAAAAAAATTTCGAAAAAACATCGCTATAAGATTTTCAACAAAATCACAGGGAACCCCCCCCCCCCCCCCACTGAGAAGACTGAAAGCTGTGAAATATTGTAACACTGCATCTATTTTCTTGAGAATAAAAATATTGGTGATTTCACGAGCTGTAAATTTCTCGAATTTCAAATGAACAGAACCGACAGTCGAAAAATCTCAAAAAAACATTTAGCGATGTTGAAGCCAAACATGAGATAATTTTGAATGGCTTGACAGAAGCTGGTACAAATATTGTAAATGAAGGAGCTGCATTCCAATTGTTGTATCACTGTTTTTATTCAATAAATAGTTGTATAGTATTCACCAAATTTGTGTACTTATTTCTTATTTAAGACGTTGAGTGCCACGGTGATTGACACTGATCTTTTTGTCTAGGACACATTCGGCACCCGTGACTGACAGAATAAAATATAATATAAAACTAAAAAAACGTATTGTTTTAAATAATTATTAAGGAAGTATAATCCTATAATAAACAAAAGTTAAGTAAATTTAAAATATTTTTTAGTAATTAGTTAAAACAATATAGGTATTTTTAGTTTTATATCAAATTTTAGTCTGTCAGTCACCGTTGACTGACGCAGCCTGAACGGAATATTCAGTGTCAGTCACCGGTGCTCAACGTGTTAACTATCTGTAATCATTAAATTTTGGACAAGTGAAAACTTAGTGATGTTTTCTTATTATTTCAGTCAAAAATAAATATTGTTCGCGATTACGATGGGTTTGCGAAAATATGTGCCTCTATAGTCCAAGAGCCGACAGCACAAAACCCTGTGTCATTGAGCACAAGAAAAAATCTTTTATTTTTTATAATAATAATACTAGGGGAATCTAATGATCCATGTCTGTCGGAATTGAAGTGGTGCATAAGCCAAAAATTAATACCATTAGTGGTTGACTCGTAGGCTTAGTATTGGGTTTTCCTGCACGCAGTTTTCCGTGTTTTCATATTTTTGATTGTAGGACAAACATAATGCTGAACCTACCAGTAAACCACTACTGGTATTCATTTTTGGCTTATGTACCACTTCGCTTCCGGCCATGGAGATAGAATAGTAGAAGGAGGACAGAGAAGATAGGCTTTTCCCAACAGAACTTAACTCCAAAGTATTGCCCGGTGCATGGCGTGGCGCTAGTGATGCTACACTGACTTTCGATCACATGACCTGTTTGACTAGTCTCTCGATAAGTCTGCTAGCGGGACGTAGGGCGCGCCAGATTTCATCGTCTCCCAAACCGCTGGAAAAGCTATCCAGACTCGGAAAGACTCTAGGGGCGAAAGTGGAAGCACCGTCTTTGTTCTCCTTCTACTATTTCTACCTCCATGCTTCCGGCAGACATGTGTAGCGGTTAACTATAACCTGAACAATACGATAAACTTTCAACTCTATGTTATACATGAGCTCTAATAGTAAAATTTAACATTATTCTACTTTTAACTGTAACGTGAGTTATATTGATGCACTTTCAACTCCATGTTAAACATGAACTGTATTCTATTTTTATGTTTTGATACAACTCAACTCAATGTATGCAACTGAATTCTGACCTGTAACCGTAACGACATTCTGTTTTGCCACTCACCTCTCTGTTGGTTAGAAATGCAGAGATCCTGCTCAGTCATCCATTTGAAATACTTTAATATAAATAGTGCTTTGATTATAATTGATCATCGTCCTTAATTTGTACATCATCATAAACATCTTCCTCATGTCCTGGGATTCGTCTGGTAAAATGTGTGGCTAGCCAACTTAGGCACCAAACATGGATCATTCGATTCCCCTGTTCCATAAAATGAAGGATTTTTGCTTGTGCTCGATGACATAGGGTTTTGTGCTGTCGGCTCTTGCACTAATACAGCTGTGGACCGAGTTATAAAAATTTTCTGGTGTTTTATTATTATTTGCAGCAAAATATTTTGCGAGGCTTGAATTTTCGCGATTATGGCGGGCTCGCGAAAATAAACGCCTTTACAATAGTTGGCCGTGTTACAAATAGCTTGGGACTTCCTCTCTTTCTGTAAAAGAATGACCCGATAGGAGGAAGCGATGACTGTGCCTCGAGGCACTGTCGCATGAGGAGTTATTTCCCTTTTCTCTGTGAGTATTGTCGTTTTATTTGGCTGCAAACTTTCCGTCATTGTTGGAATTTATTTACACGGTACTTATTCTACTTATGCTTATTCTGTATAAACGTTGGTTTTTTCTCCTTTTCTTAAATCCCTATTTTTGCATTATCTATGTTTGCTACAAAGTATAGAAATAAGAATAATTAAAAGAAAATATGAATAAAAAAATTTTAACTTTCGATTTTTCGAGGATTATGAGTACCTATAAAGAAAATTGCATAAGAAATAGGTACAACTAAAGATTTTTTATGTACATAAAACAATTATATTTCTATTGCCAAATTAAAGCTTATAGATCCTTTGCATTGACGTCACAGCAACGGCTGATATCTAATCTGGTGCCATTTGGAGCCCAAACAAAACATCATACCTCCCCGTTTGCCGTTTAAAGCACGTGGGGTCGTTCTGTTTAATTTTGATTTTTCTTATTATTGCATTTTTTCCAAGTACTTAAAAAAATGAGGCGCAAATCACTATGTTTTCAAATGTGAAAACACCACCGCTAGATTAAGCACGTGACGTCACGTGCAAGGGGTCTATTATTGTCCGAATGGTCATCAAGATTTAATTTAGATAATGAGACGATCAAAGTAGTCATTCTTGGGAGGTCTAGCGATCTGCCGGCTCTCAGGTCGATCTCGGGCCTATTTACGTTCAAAGCTCTCAAGCTAGACCGGGCTCTGTCTCCACTCTTCTCGAGTCGTACCGGGCCCGGCCCAAACTTTTTTCTGGAGGCTCGGGACGTGTAGGGCCTAACTTTTTTTGTACTGACCTAGGTCTTGTTTCATTTGTAATTTTTTCCCGGTCCAAAGTTTCTATTTAGATTTTTGGTACAGTCCGGACAGAAATCATTCTCTCCGCGTGGCCTGGTCCGTTTAAAGATCAGTAAAACAAGGTCTGGCCCAAAAAAACTTTGCTAAAAATGCATACTTTTAAAATCGTCATTATTCTACAATTTTTTTTTATTTTAATTAGTTGTAGATTTCTACGTTTACTAAAATATAGCCAAGTTAAAATATTGTAAAAAGAGCCTATCTATGAATTTTATTTTAAGCAAAAAACGTGTCAATTATACAAAATTAATATACTAACATGCTAGAAAAGATATGTAATACATTTTCATTTATTCGAAGGAGAATTGTCTATAATACATTTTTAGGTGCGTTCGTAATTATATAAATAAATAGCACCTATAGTTGTCGTTCAGTCCGGCCGTCCGTCCGTCTTTATACCCGTCTTTATAACCACATATAACAACGCAAAAATTACCCAACCGAATCATTTGAAATTTAAAAAATATAATTTTTATATAATTTTGTTGAGTCATTTCAAATTTTATGAAAATCGGATGTATAGATCAATTACAGGGGCAATCAAAAGTATTCCGTTACATTACGGTCAATGGGGAAAAAAGTTTCAAATGCATTTTAATCATTTGAAATTTAAAATATACAATTATTATATAATTTTGTCAAGTCATTTCAAATTTTATGAAAATCGGGTGCATAGATCAATTACAGGGACAATCAAAAGTATTCCGTTACATTATGGTCAATGGGGAAAAAAAATTTCAAATGCATTTTAATCGTTTGAAATTTAAAATATATGCTTATTATGTAATTTTGTCGAGTCATTTCAAATTTTATGAAAATCGGATGCATAGATGAATTACAGGGAGAATCAAAAATATTCCGTTACATTACGGTCAATGAGGAAAAAAAGTTTCAAATGCATTTTAATGGTGTTACATTTATTCGAACACAATAAAATTGTTATGCATCTGTGAAGTACATGTTATAATATACATTTTGCACAATCCGTGGTGCAAAAAACTTTTGTTATTGGTTTCCAAGGTCACACAGAAGTATTTCATTACATATATGTATAGGCAGAACATTTTTTGTTGCGCGTTTTAATTGTAATTAACTATTTGACATTTTATGAGATTGATATACCTTGCTGAGGAATACTACAAATTATTTCCTGCATAAAAGAAAGCATATAGTATAGCATATGATATACGTTGCTAAGGTATAATAAAATTTACTTTCTGTATATTTAAAGTAACGCAAAAAAATCGACCACTATACTCTATTCAAAATACTATCTATTATAACAGCAAGGTCTGAATATATTTAAAACTTTGTTATCGTACGAACGCACTTCATTTGCTACGCTTCACGTGCAATTTCCAACTTGTTTTCTTTAGTATGCAATTCAGTCTCAGAGGATTTTACAGTATACCATTTTTCAGATTTTTAACACTTCATTACATGGAATATGAATTAACAATATTAATAATAATTGAAAAATTTGCATTAAAAAAAATAGGAATTCATTAAAAAAAATATGTATCACAGCCTGAGGCACTTATATAGAAATGAAGATTTTAAACATGAAAAAAAAGTTAAAATAAATAGCTTTGGTCAGAAATCCCCGTACGCGGAAAATTTTTTAACCAAATGGATGTAAAAAATCAATGTTTTGTATAAATCTTTTTGGGCTCAGGCCGAGATTTAATTTTTTTTCCCGTTAAATCGGGCTCGGGGCGAACTTTTAACTTTTTTATCGGGCCGAGATCGGATCGAATTTTTAATTTTTGTTTATGGCCAAATTTTTATTTCTAAGAGTCGGCCGGGACTAGGCCTGAAAATTTCGGCCCTTGCAAACCTCTAGGGAGGCCTCTGTATTGAACACAACTTTTAAAAAATCAGTTGACTCACTTATGGCATCTTCGATTAATAAATGAAAAATCAGGATTTTTTAGGCTGAAACATTATAAAGTGAGTTAAAAGGACATAGTCAGATGGCCATGGGAGAAGGGGGAAGAAGCTGTATCAGGCTCTAAACTTCAAAAGACCCTATGAAAAACCGATTTGTATAAAGCATATGCATGTAGGTCATGCAGGGGGCCTTATCTGACCTCTGTTCGGGGCCTTCAACTTATGTTTGTACTCTTGGCGAGTTAATTTAAACCGAGTTTTGAGGGGAAAGAAAAACTCTGAAAACAGAAACACTGCAGCATATTTTTTATTATCTTTTAAAATATCAAACTCACTTGTGACTTCATGATCCCTGAGATTCACCCAACTCAACATTTAAAATGATATTCAATATCTACAGCTTTTCCCTGAAATTATTGTTCTTATTCCTATACCTGTACCTAATAAAAAATAAACAAAAAAATAATCTTGATGTTTATGCCTGTTGCTTGCATAAAAAGTGAAGTGTGATATTAAATTTGCTTTCCAGTTTTCCTTTAACTCCCTTGACGACGAGTATCTTTTGATTTAGATTTATGAGGATGAAAATACGATCTGGGCTCATAATCGTGATGATTCACTCCCCCTCAACACACTCACACATAATTCTGTTTTTCCCCTTCTATGAAAAGTCATATTAATGTAGAGGTATAAATTACTTACAAAGGATTAATTTAATGGAAAGGATATTTTTATTGTGAGAACGCAGGTACCCAGCATTCCCAAAAAACATAATGTGGAAACTCTTGTTAACAGTCATGTGACTTATTCTATTATTATAAATATTGATGATAGTCACATGACTTAGTGTATTATTATAAATATTGATGACAGTCGCATGATTTAGTCTATTATTATAAAGACTGATGACAGTCCCGTGACTTAGTCTATTACTATAAAGATTGATGACAGTCCCGTGACTTAGTCTATAATTAAAAAGATTGATAATAGCCTCCTGATTTTGTCTATTATTATAAAGATTGAGGACAATCACATGACATTAGGCAATTATTATAGAAATATCAAAAGAAAATAACTATGCATATTTTTAATGTAAATTTTCAGTCTTATTCTTTGTTTTCTTTGTAGCTAACTTTACTTCTGTTATGATTTCCTAAACTCAACATTTTGTATTTTACAAATAAACAGTTAAGTTAAGTGTAAAAGCGTCATGCTTTTTGTAAAAACCTATTTTCTGAAAATGTTGGTATAAGGGAAAAATGGTCAGGTTTTATCTCTCCCAATAATTATGTTTAATTATATACACAGTCAAAGACCTATAATCCGCACAGGTTGGGGCCAAAGGTTGCGCGGATTATGGAATATTGCGGATTATAGAGAATAATGGATAATGTGTCATTTTATTATTCTTAGACAGCATTTTAATCCTATAATCAGTGTAATATGGAAAGATAAATATGAAATCTAGCAATTAATTTAACCCTTTCACCGCCTTAAGTTTTTTCATTTTTCTTCCCGATAAACATTCTTGTAAATATTCGCAGTTTCTTTCACTGAAACCTGCTCCCAGATGACCAAGTATCTCGCGCATTTTCAAAGCAATTTTTCCCCCCAGACAAACTTCCGTGCATAGCTAGCTTGCTTTGTTTGGAAGGAGGGTGAAAATACAATGACTGTCAGTAAGTAGAAGGATTAGTGTATTGCACTGAGAGTGTCAAAATTACTCTTGAGACTTGAGACTAAAAAACTAGGAAATATGTTTTCTATTGCAGCTGTGTTTGTATATTGATTTAGACTTACAGATTCAGAAAGTATTTTGAATTATACATGAGTGGTTTTTGCGTTCACAAAATAATTACGTAATTTTATTTGTGTATTAAAAATATAGCAAGTATTTTATCTTAAGTTTTCACATTTTTTATTTGCAGAAATGAAATTGCATATAACATTTTTGCTAATGATTTAATCTTTCATTAATTGTGTGATAGTATTTGGAATCGATAGAAGTAAACAAATGGATCATTTTAAAATAACTCTTTCATTAAAATTTAAATATCTTTTCGCGAGAAGTTAGAAATTTCAATATTTGTTTAATTGTAAATGCTCATTTATTTTTTATTTGAAAAAAATATTTATTTACTCAAATTATAGCATTTTATATGTTTATAAATCGCATAAACTAAGTTTTTTTTTAGTTTTAAAATATATTTTTATAATTAAGGGTGAAACATGAAAAAAAAAAAAAAAAAAAAAAAAAAAGATTTATGAATTTATATTTTTTTTTTTTTTCGTTACAGATTGTTTATTCAATTTCATAAATCTAATATATGATAAGTATTGTGTATGTTATAGTATGAAATAATCATTTAGGTTTCGATACAAAAGTCTTAAATATATCAAAGAATTGCTAATTTTATGTATTTTATTTTTTAATTTTAGCATTTATATAAAAATTTGGCTTTCGATTTAAGAATTTATGAAAGATAATATTGGCTTAAGTCATTCGTAATCCAGCCAAAATCTTCGCTTTTTCAAAACATTTTGAACATTCAAAACATTTTTTACCTTATTTGCCATCAGAATATCAGTGATTAAATAAAGCAAAAAATGTCAGTCAGAAAAAGTAGTACCAACAGATCTAAGAAGTAGATGGAATTTGTCACAAAGTATTTAAAAGAAAATCCCTGTTGGTTTGGCCTATAGGCGGAGGTAGATTTGGAAGTTAAGTGCGCATTTCAACAACTAAAAATAATATATGATTAGACATAAATCCAGTTTAACAATTTTATTTGGTCGCTTTTGAAGAATTTTTAACTTGATTTTTCTATAAGAACTGTTTTTATCTGAATCATCTTAACAGAAATTCGGTTCAAAATGCCCACTTTGACAGCATTTTTTCAAATATATTCTAACAGTATGAAAAAATCGACCATTACGACACATTATATATTTCCTAAATAAGAGAAACTGTCAAATAAAGGCGTTTGAGAGCAAAATTATATTTAAAAATGAGTCAGAAAATAAGCAGTTTGTTATTTGTATAAATCTTCAATTATTCAATCACTTTCGCTTTGGAAAATTATGCTAAAAATGCCCACTTTGATAGCATTTTTTAAAAATATATTCTGCATATATCAAAAAACTGCCCAATAAGTCACATTAAATAATTCCCAAAGGAAAAAAAAAAAAAAAAAAAAAAAAAAGAACCTGTCATTTGGACGCGTTTAAAATCAAAAGTGGATTTAAAAATGAGTTGGAAAATAAGCAACTTTGTTCTTTGAATAGTTTCTCAATTTTTCAATTACAATCGTTTTGGGAAATTCTGTTCAAAATGCCCCATTTTCAAAGCATTTTTTCATCACAACTATATTCTGCCTTTATCGAAAAACTGGCCAATATATCACATTACATAATTTCCAAATAAGAAAACTTGTCATCTGGATGCATTTAAAATGAAAAATGTGTCCGTTTAAATTCAAAAATGAATTTAAAATGAGTCAGAATAAAGGCTGTTTGGATTTGAGATTTTTTTTTCCACTCCCATTTTTTTTAATTTTATTTTGCTATAATGATTGGTTTTAAAAACCCTTCTGTGTGAAAGTTGTAAATGTTATTGAGAAGATGTAAAATAAATTTAATTGGTTTTGATATCTTAAGAATTGACGCAGTTACAGATTTTTTTTTGTTCACCCCCCTCCTTTTTGTTTTCGTTTTTATTTATTTATTTATTTATTTATTTATTTATTGCAATGACAGTTGTTCTTATCAAGAACTTGTAAATACAAAAGTTTTGTATAATATTAAGAACTTATATAAAAAATTTAATTGGATTTGATATTTAATTTTTATCTGAAGAATTGACGAAATTCTGAGTTTTTTTTCTCCCAAAAACCCTATTTTTTGCGCCGCTTGAGCCCATTTTTAATTTTATCAAAAATCTGTCATGCATAAACTTTTGGACCATTTTTTTTAGAATTAATATACATTTTAAACTGATTCGATATCTATTTTCATTAAGAATTTTTTTTTTTTTTTTTTTTTTTTTTTCCTTTTCGAACCCCTTGGTCCGATTTTGCCCATTAACGAACTTGAACGAGATTTTATGCATTAGTTTGGAGGATATTTCAGTAGAATTATAGAACTTATCGTGCCTATATAAGTTTTTTACTTATGGTAGCTTCGGGGTCTAGGGGTCATGATCGGTGTAGTTCTGTAAAAAATTTTCAGAAATTCCAACATAGGAGCGACCGCAATAGGTAGCATTTCATGTGAAATATACCTAAAAATTAGATATTTTCCCTCGTCCCTTCACACAAAAAAGTTTATAAACTGGTGTATTGTTAGGTAAACCGAAAAAATGGCAACATTGATAAAAATATTTTTTTAAGTATGTGAAAATAAAACTTTATGTATAAATATTTCATTCAACAAAAAAATGATATAGTTATCAAAGTACTTATTTTGAAATATTTATATTTATATAGAAAATCTATTTTATGTTTCAAGTAAAGCAAAAGCACTACTAAGATATTTGTACGATTCTTTTAACCCTTTCCGGCACACTATGCCCAGTCCGGGATTTAATTCCAAATTTGCGAACGGCGCCAATAATGTTTTAATAAAATTTTGCTTTTGCAATGAAATCCTAAATTAAGAGATTCTTAATTTCTAAAAAAGTCGTTTGTAAATTCCGGTGATAGTCGATAATTTCTCATTTTAGTAACAGGATTTGACCATGCCGGAAAGGGTTAACAAGTTATATGGATAGCTTGTGGTTAGGACAGTGACTTTTATATAATCCACTTTTAAGAAATTAAGTTATGATTGATACTTTCAAGGCTTATAAGCAGATAAGATCATACCATGTTAAAAAATCCCACTTTTATTAACATTTAAAATAAATTAAAAATAAAACATTACATTTTTGCCCTTTTGCTCGGCGGTCAGGGGGTTAAGGACTTTTGAAAATTTTTGAAACAGATCCTTTGCGATACCAAAAGAAAAAAAAAAAAAAGTAATTTACGTAAGTTTAATTTTATGCGAAATATTGTGATTTATATTAAATTTTTTTTTCACTCGATGTAAATGTAATTTCAAAGATACAATCCAAAATATAACTTTTTATGCAATATAAGGATTTTTGAAATGCGCAAGTGTATATTAACATATATATGCTCGATATTTATCATATGAGTTCATGAATTCAAAATATCGAAAAAGAAAAAAAATGATCTGATCGTCATTTAGTTAAGGGGACATGAAATATAAAATGGTTATTTTTGAATTATCGGCCTAAAATCTGAGATAAAAGTTTATTGTGCCAAATAATTATGACTTAAAAGATCATGGTGATAGAATCGTTTTAAAATTATATATTTTAAGCACTGGCAGATGTGTGTATGCATTCTTCAAACTTCAACTGTTTTTAATAATATGATTGTAAAAATACTGGTTTCATTGGTTTTTTTATTGGTATTGTCTGAATAACTTTGGATGTCTTTATAAAAGTATTTATATACATATATATATATATATTTCTTTTTTAATGCTTTGGTACATTTTTAAAAAAATCTGTTTTAGGTAAACAATTAAAGCTCTTTAAAAATTATGTAACTATCTTGTTACTTTGAAAATATCTAACATTATACGTCTAAGTGTTTTTTAAGAATCTAGGAAAAAAAGTGACCGGAAAAAATGTTATCGGAAAAAAAGTGACCTAAATTACAAAAGCGGAAAAAAAGTGACACGGAAAAAAAGTGACAAGGAAAAAAAGTGACACGAAAAAAAAGGGACACGGAAAAAAAGTGACAAGGATTGATTTTGGGGAATTATTATTGATTTTGGGGATTCATTGGTTAAGTATGAAAGGGGGATGGGGGGGGGGGCTCATAATTTAGGTAAATGGGTTTTTCATGCTGAATTAACTGTTTTGGTTCAATTTTTGGATATACGTTCATACTGAAAAGACGCTTGCCTGATTAGTTTTGGGAAAGGACGATTACCTCCCCATCCGTCCTCAGTTAGATGAATGGGTTTTTATGCAGAATTATCCAACGTGTATCAAATTTGAATATACAGGGCCTGACTAAGGCAGGAGCATGCGGGGCAACTGCCCCGGGCCCCAGGTTTGAGGGGGGTCCACAAGGAGAGAAAAGTTTATTGTTAAAAGAGGGCCAAATGATATAAAATAGTAAAATATTACCAAAATTCTTTTTTTTCAATTTTAAGGTTTTTTTTTTCTCCTACCCCCTTTGCTTCCCTGCCCCACGTTTCCTTAAAGTAATAGTTACATCATAAGAAAATTAATAGTTAAAATTATTTATCATCTGTTATTATGTATAAAGATGTGAAATATAAATACTGAAATCAGTACTTGGTACAAAATTTATGCATACATACAATAGGTTTGAATTTTAATTTTAGTCACTTGAGTATATTCAAAAATATTTTTAAGATAGAAGGGGGCCACTCTAATAATGTTTGCCCCAGGGCCCCCCACTGTCTAAGTCGGGCCCTGTGAATATAGGTTCTTTTCGATAAGGCTTATATATAGTATATAATGCATGAAGAGTTTTAATGGTTATATATAGAGGGAGAACGGTGGATAACCTTTCTTAAATTAAATTAATAACTTTTTACGCATAATTATCCGATTTGCTTAGAATTTTGGACATAGATTCATTATGATAAGACGTATCTCTGATTAGTTATGGGGTTCTTCTGCTTATTATAAAGGGTGGGGGCGAGCAATTATCTCCCCCTTAAACTAGAAAAATAGGTTTTTATGCAGAATTATCCCATGTATTTCAAATTTTAAATATAGGTTCTTACTGATAAGGTGGATCCCTGAATAGTTTTAAG
The DNA here is from genome assembly GCA_964019185.1 of Maratus speculifer. Classification (NCBI taxonomy): domain Eukaryota; kingdom Metazoa; phylum Arthropoda; class Arachnida; order Araneae; family Salticidae; genus Maratus; species Maratus speculifer. The sequence continues at coordinate 1,222,544 of CAXHSM010001080.1, read as the reverse complement.
GATTTGATATCTAAGTATTGAAGGGGAATAGAATATATTATTAAATATTATTAGAATTAGAATATTATTATATAATTAGATTATATTAAATTAAATTACTTTTTACGCAGAATTATAGGATATGCTACAAATTTTGGATTATAGATTCATTATGATAAGGCGTATCCCTGATTACATATGGAGTTATTTTTCTAATTAAAAATTAAGGCGGGTGATTTTCCGATCCCCTTAAATTATATAAATTGTTTTTTATGTTCACTTATCCGATATATTTCATATTTTGGATATATGTTTTTTCTCATAAAGTGAATCCCAGCATAATTTTAAGGGTTTAATGGCTAAGTATACTGTCAGGTTCTGAGACCACCTCTGCTAAAGATTGGAATTTCCGTTATTTCTCTATCTTAATCTCTTTTATATTATACCGGCTGTGTACTAGAATTTTCAAGGTGACATTCTTTCTTTCTTGAAGGGAGAATTGGCAGGTAATCCTTTACAGGTGGTGAGTGAGAAAGAGGAGATTGCGGAGAGGCGTGTTCATCCGTCAGTGAGGTATGTGGATGATGAGCTGACAAGCAATATGTCACTAATCAAGAAAGGAATGTGGAATGTGTCCAATGGATAAGCCCCAAAGGGGGTTGACATTGGGGAAACACTGTGATTTGAGAAGAGTAAGTCTTATCTCAGATTAGTTCAGTTCGTATCTGGGTTCGTACCTAGAGAGTAGTATAGGACAGAGGTCCTGATAGGGTGTGCTCTGCGTTGTAGAGCGGAGGCAGTGCGTATCTGGAGAGCAAGGGACACAGACGTCCTGGTGTTTAGTGCTCTGGGCCGAGAAGTGCAGGCCGAGTATCCATGTGTTGGGAGATTCGAAAGTGATCTCCGATAAAGTTAATCTAACGTGCATTGAGTGTGAGGTGGAAGGTGTAATTCGAATAGTACACAGCCAACCTTTACAGTATTTAATTTAATGTTGAACCGGATCACCTATATCCGAGTTGTAATTGTATATAATGGTAAATAGCGTATTTAGTGTGTACATATATTTTAAATAAACTGTTAATTCAGTTAATTGACAGCGTCAGTGTTCATTTACACAATCCTCACAATGGGTGACCGATATCACTTAGTAATATCGGTGGTGGCAGCTATAACTACCACGGACTTTCTTCAAAGTTGTGCGGGCTGAGAGGAACGTCCGACATATACAGTGGGGGAACGGAGGATAACCCCCCTTAAATTAGTAAATAGCTTTTTACGCAGAATTATCTTATTTGATTCAAATTTTGAATGTGCGTTCATTATGATAAGGCGAACTCCTGATTATTTGTGGGTTATCCCCCGTTCATCCCTCTATACTTAGTCATTAAACCCTTAAAACTATTCAGGGATTCACTTTATCAGGTAAAACCTATATCCAAAAATTGAAATACGTTGGATAATTGTGAAAAAAAATCTTATTTAAAGAGTGGGGGATTAATCGCCCGCTTTCCCTTATTTAATTAGCAAAAGAACCCCATAATTAATCAGAGATACGCCTTCTTATAATGAATATACATCGAAAATTTGAAGCAAATCGGATAATTCTGCGCAAAAAGCCATTTATTTAATTTAAGGGTGTATTTCGATTCAAATTGCTTATTTTCCGATTTATTTTTAACTTCATTTTTACTCTCATATGTATCAAACTGGCAAATTGTCTTATTTAGAAAGTACACAAGGTGCCGTAATTGTCAATTCTTTGATAAATGCAGAAAATATTGCGAAAAAAGCAATCAAAAACGGCATTTTGAACAGATTTTCCCCTGGCGGGAGATCTGTGAACGAAAAAAAAAGATCATACTGAGAAGATAATTGTTTATAAATCAAATTCTAATGAATTGAGCGTAAAAATACAGCACATGGCACCTTGTACATCTCTTCAAAAATATCCTCAGCAAGTTTCATGTTTCTACTTTTGAAAATGTGTCTGAAATTGTATCGGAAATTTTCGAGCGGTTGAAGGTGGAAAAGCGTTTTTTTTAATACACCCTTAAGGGGGTTTAACCCCCGTTCTCCCTCTATACATAGCCATTAAACCCTTAAAACTATTCTGGAATTTACTTTATGAGAAAGATCCTACATCCAAAATTTGAAATAAATCGGAAAAGTGTGCATAATTTTTTTAAATCTAATTTAAGGCCGGGGGTAGTAATTACCCGCCCCCTTTTTAATTAGCAAAAGAACCCCATAAATAATCAGAAATACGTCTTATCATAATTAACCCATGGATAAAATTCGAAGCAAATCGGATAATTATCCGTAAAAAGCCATTAATTTAAGAAAGGTTATCCCCCGTTCCCCTTCTATACTTAACCATTAAACTCCTAAAACTCTTCAGGCACTTTATACTGTATATAAGCCTTATCGAAAAGAACCTATATGCAAATTTGACACAAGTTGGATAATTCTGCATAAAAACCTATTCATCTAACTGAGGACGGATGGGGGGGGGGGGTAATCGTCCCTTCCCAAAACTAATCAGGCAAGCGTCTTTTCAGTATGAACGTATATCCAAAAATTGAACCAAAACAGTTAATTCAGCATGAAAAACCCATTTACCTAAATTATTAGCCCCCCCCCCGATCCCCCTTTTATACTTAACCAATGAATCCCCAAAATCAATAATAAATCCCCAAAACCAATCCTTGTCACTTTTTTTCCGTGTCACTTTTTTTCCGTGTCACTTTTTTTCCGCTTTTGTAGTTTAGGTCACTTTTTTTCCGATAACTTTTTTTCCGGTCACTTTTTTTCCGTTTACCGTTTTTTAAGTACAATATTGCATTCTCATTTTTTTTCTTTTTTTTTATGAAATATTTTTATTTTTATTTATTTTAAGCCAAAATGAAAATTGCTTCTTATAATTCTCAAAAAGCATGTTTCTGACACCACAAGAAATTTTAAAGTGATAGATTCAAATGTTTTTTTTTTCTTTTTAAATATACCGAACAGATATATTGTTCAAAAAATACGCAATAAGTTAAATAATTTATGCATGAAATTAATTTCGTTTGATTTGTATATGAGCTATAATGTGTATATTTACTTTAAAAAAAGTTTAATTATTAATAAAGTTTAAAATTTTTAAGCAAATGCATGAGGTTGATGCTAAGTATTTCACAAGAACTGTTTCATTTTACTTTACGAGATTCCCATGTACCCTTAATGGTAATGTTAAACATACACATATAAATGTTATTAAAAAGTTTGTTACTTGTTATACAGTAACTGTTTGATTTTTATTTCGTAATAGTCTCTTTAATTTATTAATACTCTTTTCCAATCTCAGAAAAAAACGAATAAATAAATAAATAAATAAATAAATAACGGAGAAATTAAGGAATCCATGAAATTAAAGATACTAATTGAAACATATTAAGTACAACATGCTTTGAAAATATCGAATAGTAATAACAAAAAATGCAAATTAACTCTGTTTAAAATGCACTTTTCCCCCTGCTATACTCAAATTCGTGCATAAAATAATGAAAATTATGTTTAGAATACTAAACTATCAAGGGACCTTTTTCTTTCCTTTCTTTCTTTTTTCTTTTTTTTTTCTTTTTTTTCTTCTTCTTCTTTTTTTTTTTTTTTTTTTTTTTTTTTTTTGGTAATACAAGTTTTATATTTTACATTTCATTTTCTTTGTTTTTTACCAGAATTTAAACTGAATAAAAAATACATCCTCATTAGAATTAGCTTATGAAATTTATCTGAACAAACACTAGAATTAAACTAATTATTATTACTTTTAATTTTTTTAGAATTATACTAACTTTCAAACGGAATAATAACACGATTTTTCAATTATTTCTCAATTTTTTATAATTTATAGAGATTTCTTATCATTCTAAAATAACTCTGAAAAGAAATATCCTATTTTATAGTAAAACATATAAAATAATACAAATTGCTTAATTATTTTATTTTATTATTTTTTTTTTCTTTTCACGGATGTTTCAGTTTGCAATAAGTCAAATAATAGAATTTATGTGCAATGGAACTAGAAACACCCGATTTTTATTATTATTGTTATTTTTAAACAATTTCAGAGCATACAAATAAAATTTATAAAGTTTTATTACATCAGTCTTATTTTATTGAAGGGGGTAGGGGATATACAAATGCTTTAAATATTTGGATGTTAGCCTCCAACGATGTTTTTACTAAAACTAAGGGAATGCCGTGAGTAAAATTGCAAAATTAAACAAATCTATGCATTTAGAATAATCTCAGCATTATTACAAAAGAGAAAGAAAGATATATCCTGCTAACACCTCATAAAAATTCATATTAAGATGAAATATAGTAACAAATAATTACATGCTGGAAAAATTCTATTCTTTGGATGTGCATACATTGATTTTTTTTCTAACATGCTTTATGCAATATAAAAATTATAAATGATATTAAAATAGCAATATCATAATCATACATAGTTTGAAATTAAGTATAATAAAAAATCCCATTATTAAATGATACTTATATATATAGTATGAAAGTGAATATTAACATGTAAAATTAATTTCGCAATTACATAATATTTTTTATACACTTATATGACAATTTCTTACTTATAATTTTCTCTTGTATTCCCGCCATATGAAAAAAGCTACAATTATTATACCAATATTTTAGGATTATTTCAAACAGGATCACTCACTGTATAATTATTAAAAAAAAAAAAAAAAAAAAAAAAAAAAAAAAAAAAAAATCACTGAAAGTAGGTGGTATTTTAGTGAAGATTAATGCATCTTCACAGTGAAATAACTTCTTTAAGGGAGCACAAAAGGATTACAGTCAGAACCACTCATACTTGGACGCGCCCACACGTCAATCAACCAGTTTACAAGAGGGGAAAGAAGAGAAAGCAAAAGCCGGCCATAACGTTTCACGAACAAAAACCAGTGTACGGAAAAAGCCGGAACAAACATTTCGTTGACATGAAATCCCTTACGAGAAAAGCCGTAGCAAACGATTCAGCGTAAGAAGGTGAAATACGGAATAAGCCGGGACAAACGGTTAAAGGGTTAATAATTAATTTTAAAAAATGCTTTTCTAAAGTTATTTTATTTAAAAAATATATATCTATGCTTCTACACCATGACGCAAAAGTTTAGACAATGACGTCATTCAGCTTTAAAATGTAGAATTATGACGTCAGAATTACAAAAACCTGTAAATATATTCAAAAACTGATTTAAAATGCTATGTACAAAAGACAGTCGTTTTATTTGCTATAATACTAATTTTTTTCATAAAAATTCAAATGTGCTTGTCGCAAAAGTTTAGACACTATTCTAAATTTCTTTGAATATTCGCTGGCATATGCAAATTTAGAATCGATAATGTCACAAATTTGGAGTACTTAAGTTCTGCAAACGATTGCGCTTCATAGTCGACATGCCGAGAGCTAAAGAAATTCAAGTGAATGAGGTTTCAAGGATTTGGCAGTTGAAAGGTGAAGGGAAGAGCGTTTCTGAAATTTCTGCTGTTCTTAATTGGTCAAAAAAATCTATTTATCGAGTTTTATTGGGTGGTTCCGAATATAAAGCAAAATGTCGGTCTGGGAGGCCACGTGTGACAAATGTACGAGAGGATCGCCTGATACAAAGACTAGCGAGTACTCAACAAATGAGCTTACGTGGAGTTCAAAGCTCATCGGGACTCTCTGTATCAAAGGATACGATTCGCAGACGAATTTTGGAAAAAGGAACAATCGTTTATAGCAAAATGCAGAAGAAACCAGCTCTGAAGCCACATCATAAGTTACAAAGAATGATGTGGGCTCGAAAGCATATGTCATATGGAGAGAAATGGCAGTCAGTCATGTTTAGCGATGAAAAAAAGTGGAATCTGGATGGTCCAGATGGTTGTTTATCGTATTGGCATGACTTGCGGAAGGAACCTCGACGTTTTTTTAGTCGCAGACAAGGAGGGGGCTCGGTGATGGTTTGGGCAGCCTTTTGCTATAATGGACAAGTATCTCTGACCTTCACCAGTGGTAACTTCACAGCATTATACACAGACATTAGAAGAAAACCTACCGCCATTTGCTGAGCTTCTAGGGGGTCCTCAGTGGGAATTTCAGCAAGACAATGCTTCAATTCACACTGCAAAACATTCAAAATCTTGGTTTAATTCCCATAATATAAGAGTTCTCGACTGGCCATCATGTAGCCCAGATCTTAACCCTATAGAAAACCTTTGGAGCATCATGTGTCGCAAAGTTTATAGCAACACTAGACAATACTCTTCTGTACAGGAACTTAAGACATCTATTGAGGATGCATGGTACGATATCGATCCACAAACTATGCAAGATTTAGTTTCTTCGATGCAATCTCGTATATTTGACGTAATACAGAAGCATGGATGCGCAACCAGGTTTTAAAAATTGTTTATTTCGATTTTATTTGATTTGTGTCTAAACTTTTGAGACAGCAGTTTATTTTTGTTATCATTTAATTTATTGCAATATGCACAATTCCACTTTTCTTTGTTATAAATATTGTTTATATGTACAGCACATTAATTTCAAGCAGTGATTTGAAAATTGAATAAATATTTTTCAAAGTGTGTAAGAATTTCTTCATTGTCTAAACTTTTGCGTCATGGTGTATCTACATGTCGTTTTCACATTTACACTTTATCCTGCACATTTCTTAATAATTTGAAGCTAAAATTTAGACCGCTTCAGGCCAAAGATTACATGGCCAAAAGTTGGCAAACATATACTTCGCTTATAAATCTCCACGAACTTTAAAGTTTGTACTAAAGAAAGCCGATTTTTCATTAAAAGACTTTAAAAAAACACAAGCAACAAATTTACACGAGGCAAACTCAAGCAGAAGCCGGCAGTGGTAAAAGCGCTCACGTGGGACTATTTACAAACATTAGCAGTGAAAAAAGCGCCACCTTTCTTTCATTACAAACGTTAATTACTACACTTTCCGTTATTCATTTTGCACCTTGCATATGCATTAGAGTAAAAAGCACGGAGTAAGAAGCAGGAGGGGAAAGTAGTGTTAAAATTTTGCCATGCGGATTTTTTGACGATAGGCGGCGAAACCGCTGCTAGCAGGCTGTCGATCAATACTTCTGCAATGCTTTTCAATGGGGAAAATGGTCAATTTAAAAAAAAAAAAAAATACGAAAAATCTGAATTTTTAGAAAGTTGTAGAAATGAAAATCTGGTTAATTGAAGTTTTCTTCACAACATACATATATTTTTATAGGTATTTGGCGCTTTATTTTCGTTTTTAAGCCATTTAAAATACGAGATCAATCTGACAAAAATCAAAGGGCAGGCCATTTAAAAACATTGAATATCGCAGATTAAAATGACTGTTGGAAGTTAGTTGAATATCGCAAAGAAACAGATTTATGATTTTTAGAAATTAATCAAATATTTTGGAGTAAATTTTAATTTCGCGTATAGTTTTTATAACCTTAGACCATTTTAATAATCCATAACTTTGAATATTTATGCAATTAATGCATGTAGAATTAAAGCTAATTTTTATTTTAATTATTTGGAGCAACTGCTTATTCATATTATGGATGTCTTGTGTGTCACCCCCACTCTGCCCCCCCAGGGGGGGCACATTTTTAATTTCTTTACAACACCAGTCGTGTGACACATCATTTGAAAGGTCTGCAACTGCTTATTCATATTATGGATGTCTTGTGTGTCACCCCCACTCTGCCCCCCCAGGGAAGGGCACATTTTTAATTTCTTTACAACACCAGTCGTGTGACACATCATTTGAAAGGTCTGCAACTGCTTATTCATATTATGGATGTCTTGTGTGTCACCCCCACTCTGCCCCCCCAGGGAAGGGCACATTTTTAATTTCTTTACAACACCAGTCGTGTGACACATCATTTCAAAGGTCTGCAATTACTTATTCATATTATGCATGTCTTGTATGTCACCCCCCAGGAGGGCACATATAAGCTATTATATATCTTTTATCGCGGGCTTTAAGCGCGGCGACCGTATCTAGAAATTCCGTAATAAAGAATAAAAAACCTAACACTCCGACTAACGTCGTTTCATTTCGGCAGACTTCTCATTTATTCAATAAAAGAAAAAAATTGTTTTCTTATCGGTTATCACGCTCAAAAAGTGTAACTTGAATTAATATCAAAGAAAAAGAAAAAACTTGAATTAATATCAAAGACAAAAAAAAATCTGCATAAATAAAAAATAAATATATAATTATAATTGCATAAGTTGATAAAAATGCTATGCAATAGCTTTACCGCGGCAGTCTCCGAGTGCCACATGTATTTTTTTTTATTAAAATCTGTGCATTAGTTCTTGGGATACAGCTGTTGCATAAATCTTAAAAAATACAATATAGCAGCGACACATATTAAGCAATTTACACCAAAAACTAATCGTCATCAATTTATATCAGGGTCTACCTAAATATAAATTTTCATTAAAATCCGTGCGTAGTCCTTGAGATACAGCTGTTGCGTAAACCGTAAAAAATGCAGCATAACAGCGAGTGTCACCTGTTGAGTGATTTACACCAAAAACTGATCAGCATCAATTTATATCAGGGACTACCTAAAACTAATAAATTTTTCTTGAGATAGGGAACCCACAAAATGTCTGTCACAGACAGATATTTTATAAAAGCATATTTTGTAGAATCCCTGACCCCTAAAACGTGTACAATCCGTCGAAAACCAGAATTCGAAAATTTATACGAATCCAATACTTTCTTCTTGTAGAGATAGAAGGAAAAAAAATTGGTACTGTTAGAAAAAATTTGATGCTGCTCCCTCAATCTCCTCGGACGGGTCGATCCCCCCCCCCCCCTTGCCTTTCACATGGGCCTGAATGTCCGGATGGAAAAGATGGGGATTTAAAAGCAAAAACTCCTGAATGAGCTAAGAACAATTTTGATTAATAGATTTATTTTACTGCACAGTCACACATAAAAGATAGAAGCAAAGTTAAAAAAAATATATAAATACGTGTGGCACTCCGGGAACTGTCGCGGTAAAACTATTACATAGCATTTTTTATCAACTTATGCAACTATAATTATTTATTTTTTATTTATGCAGTTTTTTTTTATATTAATTCAAGTTTTTTCTTTTTCTTTGATATTAATTTACTATTATTTATACTTTATACTATTTATTTTACTATTATTATCCTTATTTAACATTACACTTTTTGATCGTGATGACCGATAAGAAAACAATTTTTTTTCTATTAATGAATAAATGAGAAGTCTATCGAAGTGCCGAAATTTGCCGAAATGAAATGAAGTTAGCCGGAGTGTTAGGTTTTTTCTCTCATTACGGAATTTCTAGATTCGGTCGCCGCGCTCAAAGCCCGCAATAAAAGCTATGCAACAGCTTAAATGTGCCCCCTTTGGGGGGATGTAACACAAGACATGCATAATAAGAATAAACAGTTGCAGACCTTTCAAATGATGTGTCACACGACTGGTGTTGTAAAGAAATTAAAAATGTTCCTCCCCTGGGGGCAGAGTGTGGGGGTGACACACAAGACATCCATAATATGAATAAGCAGTTGTAGACCTTTGAAATGATGTGTCACACGACTGGTGTTGTAAAGAAATTAAAAATGTGCCCCCTCCGGGGGAAGAGTGGGGGGGGGTGACACACAAGACATCCATAATATGAATAAGCAGTTGCAGACCTTTGAAATAATGTGTCACACGACTGGTGTTGTAAAGAAATTAAAAATGTGCCCCCCGGGGGCAGAGTGGGAGGGGGACACGCAAGACATCCATAATATGAATAAGCAGTTGCAGACCTTTGAAATGATGTGTCACATGACTGGTGTTGTAAAGAAATTAAAAATGTGCCCCCCCTGGGGGGGGCAGAGTGGGGGGTGACACACAAGACATCCATAATATGAATAAGCAGTTGCTCCAAATAATTAAAATAAAAATTAGCTTTAATTCTACATGCATTAATTGCATAAATATACAAAGTTACGGATTATTAAAATGGTCTAAGGTTATAAAAACTATACACGAAATTAAAATTTACTCCAAATTATTTGATTAATACTTAATTCCTAAAAATTATAAGTCTGTTTCTTTGCGATATTCAACTAATTTACAACAGTCATTTTAATCCGCGATATTCAAAGTTTTTAAATGGCCTGCCCTTTGATTTTTGTCAGAATGATCTCGTATTTTAAAGGGCTTAAAAACGAAAATGAAGCGCCAAATACCTATAAAAAATATGTATGTTGCGAAGAAAACTACAGTTAACCAGATTTTCATTTTTACAACCTTCTAAAAATTCAGATTTTTCGTAAAAAAAAAAAAAAAAAAAAAAAAAAAATTAAATGACCATTTTTCCCATTGAAAAGCATTGCAGTAGATAAAAAAACCAGCCTACTACCTATCACAGCCCCCTCATTATTTACCAAAATTTCACTTTGTATTTTCGAAGAGTCATGCGCATTAAGTTTCCCCTCCTGTGTCTTACTCCGTGGTAAAAAGTAAAATCAAGACACGTGAGCCGTAAATTCATAAACATCAACTCATCAACTGTGCTTGTTGCCAAATTAAGAACGTAAATAGAATGAAAAAAAGAGTTCCCCGGCTAAAGCTTAGTTTCCCGAAAGATCGAATCTTGAGAAATCAATCAGAGTTCGCCTGTAGTTGAAGGTTCCCGTTTGCCTTTCATGACGTTGGCGAAACCTTTGCAATCGATCACTCTGATTGGTTACATTGATTCGACCTTCCCAATTCCTAATGTAGTTCTAAGTTGGTGCTGTGTTACTTGCGCGCATGCCACACACCAGTGAAACATTGAACGAAAAACGTGCGACATGCGACAATTTACCCTGATAACAAAGAAAGAAAAGGTTTGACTGCGTCATGTTGTACGATTTTGACGCATGTCTCCCTGGTGTGTGCGAACCCTAGGAAGCGCGACAAGCACACACAATAGTGCATTTTCATTCGTTATTTACTCTCCTTAACTTACACAAACTGAAATAGCTACGAATGAAAAGCCGGCGTTTCGAACGTTCAGTAAGCTTAGGTGCGTTCCGGAATACAGTTTAGTTTTTTACTGTTAATAAAATAAAAGAGTAAGTTAAAAAAAATACATGTTTTATTATGATTTTTATTAAATTTTTTATTTGTTTTAAAAAATAATTTTTGGATCACGGATTTGTAAAATTTTTTTACTGTTTATTTCTTTGTTTACATTTGTAAAGAAACGCGGATTATAGAAAATTGCGGATTATGGGTCCGCGGATTATAGATCCTTGACATATATTTTTTTAAATATTTAAGACTATCTTGTTTTGAAATTGAATACTGTAACAAATAAAACCAATTATTTTTCAAGTTTAAAGTAATTTTAAATACTTTTAAACACAAATTAGCCGCCCCTGGCGATCAGTTTGGTCTTCTTAATTGTGATGTTAAGTATTTATCATGTTGCTTTTATTCATAATTTCATGTACTCCTTCACCAAATTTGTAGATTCTAATAAAGAAGTAAGGAATTTTGTTTACTTATGTTAGTCGCAGAGGATGAATTGACAAATATTGTTACCATTCGATTTTTTTTCATATTACATTATTTTGAAATCAAATATAATCGTTTCACTGATTATATTTAAAAACATAATTTTAATATAAAAGTAAAACTTTTAAAATTCTTTTTTTATTAAAAAAAAGAAAGTGAAGAAAAATAATAAATACTACCATAAACCATGACCATAAACTCCTAACCATAAAGTTACTGTGTTAATTTACTGCGCAAAAAATAAAATAAAAAATAATGCTAACTGGTACATTAAAAAAATCCATTGGCAAGATTTTCACCCAGCTAACATAAAAATACCAAGAATTCTTTGAGATAATGACAGATTTTACGTAGTTTTGTTCGAAAAAGTAATTTTGATTGAAAATGGCCATTTTTCGCTGATGAAAAGCATAAATGTTTATAAAATTACATGACTTAAATGAATATGGATAAAAAAATGACGATAGAACAATTTTTACTATTTATTACCTAAGTCAAGTACAAAAATAGCTTCCTGACATACATAAAAAATTGATGAAACCATAATTGTTGATGACAGTCACATGACGTAGGCTTTTATTATAAAGACAATAACAATCTTTATAATTCAGAAACAAAAAATTAGTGTAAATTACGTCATTTTTAACACCATCAAATCAATTTTTATTTTTACTTAGGTCAAGGTAAAAATACATTTTAAGCTAAGCATGTAGAAACTTTCCCCGGAACAAAATTTTCATGCGTATTTTTATGCTTAACTGGCATGTATTAAAATAAAGAAAATATTTTCTATTTCATTGTACTGAAAAAAGGTCATCAGTAAAATTAAAATATATAAGGATTTAAAAAAAGCCCAATCAACAATATTCTAGTGACGTCAGAATAAATATTAATTTTTATTTGCCTATCAAAATAAAATAGATGTGTATAAATTTTTTTACTGAAAATAAACTCAAAAATTAAAAAATAATTTTAAAAAGACACGTGTCTGAATGCATATTTTTTTCCCAACTGGGTTTTGCCATCCAAACTGTATCTCGCAATCTGATTGGTCAGAGCCTTCGGCATGAATTCGACGCTTCTTGGTGGCAATCGTGCTTGGCGAAAAACACTTTATTGTTTTAATTTTCTGATTCTTCTTTTTTTTTTCCTACGAATTTTATGTCGTCATATGAAATTAACGAAAAACGGCTCTTATCAGGGTCAATTTCTGAAAATAATATTTCGGAAAGAATCTCGGTAAATTATGTTTATTTTTTTTAATTGAAATAATACGGCTGTTCTAAAATACCTTTCTGAATTTAATTTTATTAGAAAGCACATGAAATTGACTAATGTTATTATTACTAAACAATGTAATCGAATAGTGTTTTAGTTTTTTTTGGTAAAAACAGATGATCTTTTAGAAAAAAATTTAAAAATTGGCCTTTTTTTTTTTTTTTTTTAATAACGAAGTTTATTTCTGAGAAATTTCTTTAACAATCGCAATGATCGCAAATATTACATAATACTGAATATAAATAGTATATTATTCAATTAAAAATTATACTAAAAACAATAATCGGTTAAGTTCAAGTTTTACTCACACAGAAGAGATACCGTAATGCAAAATACAACCAGGTACAATGTTTAACCATAACATTCTATTAAGCGCGCTTCGAAAAAAGGTCTCAAACTTACAATGTCGCCTTGGTACGTGGCGCTTTTTCTAGATAGGTTTCTATTTAATAACATAGCTAATTACCAACAATTTATTTCCGAAAATTATTATCAGTAATCCTTGGATGAGATACTTTAAACAATGTACTCTCACAATATGCATTTTTTTTAATCAAGTATCTTGAATTAATGCTCAGTAAATTTTAAGTAAACAACTTTAAAAAAACTTTCATTTTAATGTTTCAAAATGACCATTTTGACCATATGTTTACAATGAGAATGAATTGGATTCGTGAAAATTTTCGAAATCTGGTTTCCGACGGATTTGCATGTTTCAGACTTCAGAGAACCCGAAAAACATGTTTTTACAAAATGTTTGTCTGTTAGTCTGTCCGGTAGTCTGTATGTGACAAAAAATTGTGAGCGCTCTGCCTCAAGAATTAATACACGGAATTTCATATAACTTTAAATTCTGTGAAACCTTTAAATAAATTAGATCTGATTAGTTTTTGCTATGTATCACACAACAGGTGTCGCTGCTATGCTGCATTATTCACAATTTCTATAATAGCCATATCTCAAGAACTACTGCATGAATTTCAACAAAATTTTAGGTTTAGTTCTTACTTGATATAATATTATGCTGATTACGTTTTGGTGCAAATTGCCTTACAGTTGGCGCTGCCATAGTGTATTATTCGTAATTATCGGAATAGCCCTATCTCAAGAACTAATGCATGAAATTTTCTAAAACTTCAGATTCAGTTATTCCCTGATATAAGTTACTGTTGTTTAGTTTTTGGTGTAAATCGCACTACAGATGACTCTGCTGAGTTACATTTTTCACGATTTCGCAATAAATGTATCTAAGAAACTAATGCATGGGTTTTCGTCAAAATTCAGATTCAGTTAGTACCTGATAAAAAGTTGATACTGATTATTTTTTTGTGTACATCACCCAACATGTGACGCGGTTGTGCACATTTTTTTAAGATTTTGCAATAGCTCTGTCTGTAAAACTAATGCACCGATTTTCATCAAACTTCATATTCAGTAATAAGTTGACAGAAGCTGTTGCTGACTAGATTTTGGATTAAACCACCAAACCCGTGATGTTGCTATGCTGCATTTTGATGAAGTATTAAGATGCATGAGAGAGAAGAAAGTTTTGGAATTGCCACATCTGACTAGTTTTTTAATAACTAACTGTATTGAGAGTTGGAATTTAAGTTTGGTAAATTAAGTTATTTTTAGTGCACTTAATGCAGACGTTTCAAAGTTCAAACAGAACCTAATGAAATGAAAACATTAAACTAAGGAATAACTAGTCGGAATGTGACAATCCGAAAACTTTCTTCTATCTATACATGTTAATGCTTTAAAGTTCGCTCCCACAGTTCCAAAATTAAATGAAAATCTATGCTCATCGTGAGGATTCTAAAGGCATGAAATTCCGTGTATTAGTTATTGAAATTGCACTATTGTTAGTATTCAAAAAATTGCAACATAAAGGCGCCACCTGTTGGGCGATTTATCAAGCTATACCCGAATCTAAAGTTTGATGAACATTCGAGAATTAGTTCTTGAGATTGAGATATTACAGGAATCGGGGATCAATCAGCATAGCAGCGAAACCTGTTGGGCGATTGACGCCAAAATATAAACAGAACTAGTTCATATCTCAGATTTACTGGATCTGAAGTTTAATGAAAATCTGTGCGTTAGTTCTTGAGTTAGAGTCTTTGCGGAAATCATGAAAAATGCAGTATAGCAGCGCCACCTGTTGAGCGATTTACACTAAAACGTAAACAACATGAATTCATGTCAAAGATTAACTAAATCTGAAATTTGATAGAAACTTGTGCATTAGTTATTGAGATAGAGTTGTTACGGAAATCGTGAAAAATGTAGCATAGCAGCGCCATCTTTTGAGCGATTTGTACCAAAATTTTAACAATTCATGTCAAGGACTAACAGAATCTGAAGTTTGTTAGAAATCCGTGCATTATTGAAGTATAGCTGTTGTGTAAATCGTAAAAAAATGCAGCACAGCAGCGCCATCTGTTGAGCGATTTATTCCAAAGCTAATCAGCACCAGTTTAAAAAAGGGACTATCAGAGTATAAATTCTTACCGAATTTCGTGCATTAGTTCTTGAGATAGAGCGCGTAGATCTTTACACACATTTTTAAAAAGCATGTTTTATGGAATGTCTCATCCCTAAAACGTGTAAAACCGTCAAAAACCGGAATTCGAAAATTTTCATGAATCCAATAATTTCTTCTTGTTAGGATAGAATAAAGTAAAAACTCAACATTATTAAAGTAATTTAATTATCCAACAAATATAACAGTTTCAGACAATAAAATATAACTGGATCTTCAACTAAAAGGACAGGAATTTTAAGAAGATGCCCAATTTTTAATGAATAATTATTGTGTTACATTTGAACAACATATTGGAATGTTATAAGATGTTTTGTTGAAAAGATGCCCATTTTTAAATGGATAAATGCTGTGTTACATTTAACAACATGTTCGAATTTTGTAAGCATTAGATTATTTTTCTTTAAATAACATCATACAGGCAAAACAAAACAAAAAAATCAATATATATATATATACAAATAATTTATTTCTCGTTTTTTTAAAAAAATAAAACAAAAAGGGATTTGAGAATCATTTTCAAAACAGAATATATTAATTCCCTTAACATATTCAGAATAGAAATTGAGTTGTATAAATATATGTGCATGCCAGAAAGAAAAAAAAAGAATATTGACCAGTTAAATTGATGGCATAGTGACCATAGGCCATGCACACTAATTGTATATTACAGCCTTACATAAAAATGCTCTTGGAAAAACAAATTAAGGGAACCCCCCCCCTCATTTCCTTTCTTTATACTTAATCATTGAATCCCCCAAAACTAATCAGGGATACGCCTTATCATATAAAAAACCTGTATCCAAAATTCGAAGAAAGTCGAATAATTCTGCTTAAAAAAACCATTTATGTATTTTAAGAAGCGTTGTCTTCCGTTCCCTCCTTTATACTTAACCATTAAACCTCCAAAACTGTTCAGAAATTCAACTTATCAGAAATAACCTACATCTAAAATTTAAAACAAATCATATAACTCTGCATAAAACTCTATTTAGCTATCTTAAGGGAGGGGTAATCGCTCGTCTTTATACATAACAAAAGAATACCACAACTAATGAGGGAAGCTTCTTACCACTATGGATCTGTATCCAAAAATTGAAACAAATCGGTTAATTTTGCATGAAAAACCATTTACCTAAATTATGAGGCGTAGTTCCCCCTATCCCCTCTTTATAATTATCCAATGAATTCCAAAAACAAACTAGGGAAGCGCCTTTTCAGAATGAATCTATATCCAAAATTTGAAGTAAATCGGTAAATTTTACGTGAAAAACCCGTTAACTTAAATTAAGAGAGGAGGGACAGTTACCCCCCTATTTCTCCTATTTAAACTTATCCAATAAACACCCAATACTAACCACGGAAGAACCTCATCGGAATGATCCTATACCTAAGATTTGATCGAAGTCTGACAATTCGGCATGAAAAACCCATTCATATAAATTAAAGGGAAGCCCTCCCTTTCATTTATATAAATGAATTTTATATAAATAACCCCCGTTTCCCTTCTTATACTTATCGAATGAACTCTTTAAATTAATCAGGGAAGCGCCAATAAGCTTATATTCAAAATTTTAAGTAAATCGGGTATTTTTATTATGAGTTATCGCATTACATATGCAAATACATACATACAAAACGGGCGGGCACATAAGCTCTCAGGCTTTGATAGCCAGTGAGCTAAAAAACAGATGTACCGCTTACAAACTGAACTGTGTTGTACGTAAAAATGTTCTATCGGAAATTGCAAGGAGGAATTTAGGTGGTTGACTACTGTTATATTGAAAATACTTTTTAAATATAAAAATTTCAAAATTACATACGCATATGGGGTGGAAAAATTAAAATTTCAAGTGAAATTTTTGACGACGGATTATTTATTTGCTATTTCAGAAAAATAAAAAACATTGCATTTTTTTTTAAGTTTTAAAAATTTTGTATGTCATTGATTTCTACTTTTTTCTAAATAGCACAGATAATCCTCTCATCGAACTCACGGATTCACAATGGTAAATCTACCAATCAACCGCTAACAACGGGTTTTCACGTGTTTTCCACCAACATTTGATTTGGCAGACCGGTTACGTCTTAATATGCAAATCGAGGTTTAACTAATCCTAAAATTTCATCTTTAAACTCGATGAGGTGATTGTCTGTGCTGCCGCCTCCCGGTTTAAAAGATTTTTTCTAAATTTAACGCTCTCTGAAATTTCTACTTCCGTAAATTCATGCAAAATTTACAATCTATAGTTATTTATTTTTTAAGTCATCACTCCTCTTCGCTATTTTTAGTATTTTATTATATCTTCTACGATTCTTCAACTACTAACAATTTTATTTCCCTCTCTCCAAGCACATAATCCTTAAAGCTTACAGTGTTTCATAATTATAGGAATTATTAAATTTAAAATAATTAAAAATAGGTAATTAAAATTAATTACAATTAAATTCCTCAATTAAATAAATTTATAATTATACCAAATTATAAATTAATAGAAAATTTTAAATTGAAAAAATATTTTAAATTTAAAGAATATGTTAAATTTAAAAAAGCAAAAAAAAAAAAAAAAAAAATCAAAATTATTAGCATTCGATGCTATTTCTTTCAGACAAGCTAAAAATGTCGTGTCATCAGCCCTGAATTTTCTACTGAATCGATTTTGATAATTATTTTTTTAAATGAAACTATTTATTTGTAGTTGTGCCCATTTCAGCTATTTTTTAATTTATTTCCATTTTTATATTTTATTTTTAATTTTAAGTGTTTTTTTACGATATTTCTTCAAAATGGTGGCAACTTAGTTTAGCTTTTCTCTCGATAATAAAAATTTATTTTCCATTATTACTTTCCACAAGTCAGAAACTTTATTTCATCAGTAAACATGTCCTCGCATTTAAAAGAAAAAAGTTAATTGTTTTCGTAAAATTTAACCACAATAAAATGATTGCATATAATTATGCACTAATTGAGGTTTAAAAAAAATATATTTACTGAGAAATAATATTAATAATGTAAATAAAATAACAGAAAATAATTTATGATAAAAATTAATGTCTAAAGCATAGTAAGAAATATTTCAAATGAGGAAAATGATGGCATTCAGCAACCAGATAAAATGAATTTACAATATTATTACGAACGCCTTTTTCATATTACTAATAACAGTAACTTTTAAAAAACATTTGAAGAGAAAATGACGTCACTGTTTAAAACATCGCATTTTTACTCATAACGATATTACATTTCAATATTTCTTTTTATTATGGACACCGAGATTGAGATTTTACTTTCAGATGACTTCAGTTAGTGAAAGTAATGTCATAGTAAAAATGAAATTAGTTTTTTTTTTTTTTTTTTTTTTTTTTTTTTTTTTTTTTTTTTTAATAAATTTATTTTTCTGTAGTGCATATAAAATAAAATTTCTGGATTTCGCCAGCACTCAGATTACAATTTAACTGAAGATATGCAAATATTTGCATGCAAAATTGTAACTGGCAAACTTGACATTTAGTTTGTAAATATATTTATTATATATTGATTCAATAATGTAATTACTTTTGCTTTTTTTAAAAAAACCAAATCAATCGGGGTCTTTTAAACATTTCATTCGTCGAATTCGATGGGATTACACTCGTGTTATTGTTAAATTGCATTTCCTTTTACTCAGAGTCTATAAAAAAGCGTTTAAAGTAAAGAAAAATTCCGTTTTTGATGAATCTAGTCAATGAAGAAGTAGCACGTCAAATTGTATCTCTTTATTATTCCGCAATTCCAATGTCTCAGAGAGAAATTGCTAGTCAATTGGGTATTTCACGCCGTTCTGTTTGCTATTATATTGATAAACACAAGAAAAATGAAGTTAGTTCATTGCAATCTAAACGAGGTCACCCTTCTAAAAAACCTCTGTGGGTTTTTTTTTTTTTTTTTTTCCTAAATCGGAGGCGAAACTGAATTCTGCAATGGCAGAATCTACATTCAACTTGTTTGTATTTTTTTTAACTTTTTAATAATTTGCTTATTTGTAGTTACAGTAAATGACCCTTCCTTTCTCCTGCTTTCTCATATTTCTTATAAATTATTGAAAATTATCTTTTTTCTGCAGAAATCACTTTTGCCATTGACTTCTAACTTAATGCATACGTTTCAAAGTTCAAACAGATACTAATGAAATGTAAACATTAAACTAAGGAATAACTAGTCTAAAAAACAGAAAAAAGTCTATCGAAATGAAGAATACTATTTTTTTTCTTTCCCTGTGCATCTTATCTAAATTCTCTACTTCTAAAGTTCGCCAAGCGTAATTCCTTCCCGCCAAGAAAAGTCTCTTTGATGCAGAAAGTTCTGACCAATCAGATTACAAGATGGCAAAACCCAGTTGGGAAAAAAAAATACGCTGTCTGAATATTTTTTATTATTTTTCTTTTCTCAGTAACAATGAAAATAATTCAATTGCCACTATTTTAAAGAAATTTCATAAAAAAATTTTAAAATTAAAAATAAATTACAAAAAAGGAAATAAATTAAAAAATAGCTAAAATGGTGACATATACATATGAACAGCTTACATTAAAAAAAATAGTTATTATCAAAATCGGTTTGTTTGTTTGTATGTATGTCGGCCAATTATCTACGCTGTGGGATATAGGCCCTAAGGGGTGGGGTGCCATCCGTGAGGGTCTTTCTAAGGGAACCTAACCCGTATATCAAAATCGGTCCAGTACAAGGCTCAGGGCTGATGACTAAAAAAACAGCTTGGTCGTTTAAATATATAGATATGCAATTAAAAAATAAAAGCAATGCAAATTTTTCTTTACAGTTATGCATTATATATCAATATCAAACATTAGTACTAAAAATATTTATATGTATTTCAATAATAGTACCAGTTTCCTTTTTTTTCAATAAATAAAATATTGCTGTTTTGAAAAAATTATTTGAACTCAAACTGCAAATTTTTAAACTTACATTGCAATTACTATTGATCGGAAGAAATGAAAAAGGAAATTTCATCGTACACAAGAAACTCTCCATTTCATCATTTGTGAACGAGACCATAATTGCAAACTAATTGCCACCAAAATTAATTGATAGCATTAATCAGACACAAGCGTATTTTCATTTGATTTGGATTTTACAAAGTATAATGTAACAAGTAATAAATGTTGTGATTTACAATGACCGTTAGGAACGTAAATGTCACACTGACTTGTCATTATTATACCTCATTTTAAAAAAATAAACACAAAATTTCATTTTAAAACCATGTCCCTTGCCTCCCTCACATGAGGGACAGATAGGACATTTTTGTTGTTAATTTAATGGGTTAATGAATCTAAAATTTTAATTCTTATCATCAAATTTATATTGTTTTGTAATACGTAATAACGCTTCAAGATGTTATTATTAAAATTAACATTTTGTACAATAGAAATATAATTTGTAAAAAATAATTTTGTTAATGCAATAGTAACAACCCTCCCAATATTTCGGTACATGATAATAAGGTATGCTTCATCTAAACCCTTGGAAGATTTTTAAGAAGAAAATTTAACAAATTAAGAAAGATTTTCATTTGCACAAAAGCAATATTTAGCACACTTATGTTATATTTTTAAAAGTGTTACTTCAATAAAGTCTTTTGTTACAAATAGGTTAAGTAGTTTACAAGTAAGCATTCCTGTCACATATTTAATAACAATTTATCCTTATCAGTCGGATTAATTTTTAAATTTAGTAGAAAATTATTTTACAGTGAAACAACAAAAAATAAAAGCAACTATCAAAAAGTTTTCACATAAATATTTAATGAATATGCCAACAATTACTTTTTTTATTATAAAAAAAAGACACTAAGTCATGGTAGCAGTGCAAATATTTTTAAATTTATTTCAAATTCTAAAACATAAAAAGTAATACAAGTAATAGTAATATAGTAAGTATTACTGTATATTAAGGTAATAGAAAATGCAATGATATATACAGGGATCATACTCGATTTTGGAAATAAAAATATGGGAGATTTTCATGAATTGTCTATTTGGTATAAGACAAATGTTTTCTAAAGTTATGGTTATCAGGTAATCCTTTGGAAAACATACTGCACAAACAAAACTTTTTCTCTTCTATCAATCACAAGATGTCTTTCTAGTTGACATATCTAGAAAATCCTTTGGAACACATTTTAGAAACACAACAATTTGATCCTGTATGAATCAAGAGATACGTTCTTAAATTAGTATTCTAAAAAAATGCTTTGGAACATATTTCACAAAAAATGGTTTTTCTACAGTAAGAGTTAAGACATGGATTCCTAGACTTATATTATTATAAATTCTTTAGAACATACTTCATAAGCAAAAGGTTACTGTCCGGAATGTGTGCAGAGATGGGTTCTCAAAGCACTGTTATCACGAAATCTCTTGCAGCATATTTCACAAACAAAAGGTTTTTCTTTTGTGTGAGCCAAATAATGTCTTCTTAGATGACTACTATTAGAAAATCCTTTGAAGCATACTTCACAAACAAAAGGTTTTTCACCCGTATGTGTCAAGATATGGCTTCTTAGATGACTATTCATAGAAAATCCTTTGGAAAATATTTTACAAAGAAAATGCTTTTCACCAGTATGCGTCAACAGATGACTTTTTAGATGACTATCCTGAGAAAATCCTTTGGAACATATTTCACAAACAAAAGGTTTCTTTCCTGTATGCGTTAAGAGATGCATTCTAAGATTACTATTCGTAGAAAATTTCTTGGAACATATTTCACAAACAAAAACTTTTTTACCTGTACGAGTCAAGAGATGGCTTCTCAGAACACTATGGTGAGGAAATCCTTTGAAACATGTTTCAGAAACGAAAGGTTTTTCGGCTGTGTGAGACAAATAGTGTTTTCTTAAATTACTCTTATCAGAAAATCCTTTGGAACATATTTCACAAACAAATGGTTTTTCATCTGTATGTATCAATACATGTTTTTTTTTTAGATCTATACTGTGAAGAAAGCCCTTGGAACATATATCAAAAACAATTTTTTTTTCACCTGTATGACTCAAGAGATGCCTTCTTAAATTACCATTAAGGGAAAATCTCTTGGAACATACTTCATAAGCAAAAGGTTTTTCTGCTGCATGTGATTAAGAGATGCCTGTTTAAATTACTTTTCTTAGAAAATCCTTTGGAACATATTTCACAAAAAATTTTTTTTTCAACTGTATGTGTCAAGACATGGGTTCTTAGATTACATTTCTGAGAAAATCCTTTGAAGCATATTTCACATACAAAAGGCTTTTCACCTGTATGTGTCAAGAGATGACTTCTTAGATGACTACTATTAGAAAATCCTTTGGAGCATAATTCACAAACAAAAGGTTTTTCACCTGTATGTGTTAACAGATGGGTTCTTAGATGAACTTTCTGAAAAAATGCTTGGGAGCATATTTCACAAACAAAGGATTTTTCTCCTGTATGGGTCAAGAGATGGGTTTTTAGATGACCATTCTCAGAAAATCCTTTGGAACATACTCCACAAAAAAAGTATTTTTCTCTTGTATGAATCAAGTGATGCCTTCTTAAATCATTATTCTGAGAAAATCCCTTGGAGCATATTTTACATACAAAAGGTTTCTCTCCTGTGTGAGTCATGAGATGCCTTCTTAGATAACAGTTCTTAGAAAATGTTTTGGAACATACTTCACAAATAAAACCTTTTTCTCCTGTACCTATGGAGGAATGTTTTGCTTTATCGCCATTTTGAGGAGCAAAGTGCCGTTGACTGGAGGAAGAATTTTCTTCTGCTATCAAAGACATTTTTTAAATAAATAAACTTGAGTTTAGATAATAACAGAAACTTCTTTGAAACATTAGTATGAAGAAATCATTGCCATTTTCATCCGAGGAAATGACTGGCAGAGTTTCAGGAAGTTTTATCTACTACTGAATCTAAAAACCAAAAGACAAAAAGAATAAACAAGACATTTTAAAATAAACTGCACTAAATTTTAACTCTGAATTAAGAAGCCGGTTTTCCAATTTTCATTTCCTTAAACAGTACAAAATTAATGCATTGAATTATCCCAATGTATATTCTTAGGTATGATTTAACTCAAGAATTTTCTCATAGATGCAGATACATATGCGTAGGTGTGCATGCAATACAATACACTGCAATAACTCACATCAAAACCCTACCCTATCCGGACTGATAAAAAATAAAAATTCATTTCATTGACTGTTGATAATTTTATTTTTTCACTTCTTAAAATTTTGCCTACTTGTTTAGCATGTTCTCGAAAGATATCCAAAACAAGATTTTTACCTCTTTTATGTCCATACATTCAGCCCCAACTCAATTTAATCTCTACTTCTCATACTCATTCATGTTGTCAAGCATTTAAGTTATTTTTTTTTTTTTTTTTTTTTTTTAACTTTTTAAAGTTGACATTGAATTTTATACATTTTATATTCTTTTTTACAAGTTGCCTTCCGAACATCAAAATAATTTTTGACCATCAGAAAAAGAAATAATTTTTTTTTTTTTTTTTTTTAAATAATAAATATAGTGCAACATTTTAAATAAAAACATCTGAAAGAATTTTTGTAATAACATTTAACGATATTGGTGAATAAGTGATTCTGCATACATATTTTTTCATAATTAATTTTCTTTTATAAATTTTAATTTTCTTGGTATTTTTTAAATCAAAGTTTCTCTGTAGTGTATAATATTATGTCAGTATATATATTTCATATATTTAAGGTGTATATAACATTAACTTTTATAATATAACAATATGTTTTAATTTCACAAGTCAATTAATAAACTGTATGAAATATATAAAATAATAGAAATTAGTAGGAGAGAGGTGGCACATCTGAAAAATTTGTTTAATTTTAACCATTTCTCAAAATTATTGAGACATTGGAATAAAAATTGATTTACATGAATGTTTACACTTCGTTTGTTCTTTAGGTGAAACTTCTGAATGCACTTATCAAGAATTTGTAACTTATATGATCATTCCAAAGATTGTCTAATTCGTTCACATGTGGCCTATTGGAGGGGTAGTAGTTTTGAATAGGCCTGTGGCACATGTGCACACATGCATAAATTAAAAAAGATGTGAATAAAAACTGCGAAAGAAACAATGCAGATGCCCTATTTTAAGACAAATTTATCCTTGATAAATGGAAGGTGCATAATAAAAGAGAAGCTTGATTTATTTTTTGCTTTGTAGAGGATAAAAATAAGAAAATTCCAGGGATAATTATCAGTAGAAATTTTTTTTCTGAAATGTTATTTTACCAGAGGGAGAATACACTCCTTGCACTAACTATATATTTTGTCAGCGGCCCTTTCAAGAAATTCACATTCTCCCCTGCTCCTACAGTCTTTTGACTAAGCTTGTGCTTTTTTGTGATCTTTTGATAAAATTAGTGTTTTTTTTTCAGTCTTGAAAAATTTACATTATTTTATGCGATCTTTTGACAAAATTTGCGTTTTTTAGGAATTTTAATGAGATTTCTTAAAATTTGTATTTTTTAAGATTTGTGAAAGAATTCTAGCTATTAATGCTTAAACCCACTATAATAAATTTTGACCTCTGCAATTTTTGAGCTTTTAGCAATACTTAGAGTTTTTTTTATTTTGCAGCATTTTTTTAATCACTGAAAGGGAACTAAGGGGACTAAAATGCATAAAAAGGGACTTTTGATGGGAAAAGAGGATCATTTCGGAGCTCTGTAATTGAGATCACGTCTTAACAAATAATGTCTTAGGTGACTGTAAATATATTTTTTAAATATTACTTTTTTTTCTTTATCTTTAATAGAAGAAGGTGTTGTAACAAAATTTTTTTCAATGGACTTACATGTTTTAGAGGTCAGAGATTCCAAAAAACATGTTTTTAAAAAATGTCTGTCTCTCTGGGTGTGTGTATGTCTGTGTGTCCGTATGTTGCCAATCTACCATCAAAAAGTGTATGAAGATATTCATAGAATTGAACCAATTTTTTTGTAATTGTTTTGCTGTGACAAGCAAGTTCAATTTTCAATTCTGAAATATTGAAATATTTTCAATTTTGAAATATTCCGCCGGAAGAGGGCGCTGCAATAACAATTTTTGTACCATTTTCAATATTGTAGTGATTAAAAGTGTATGAAGTTATGCAGCGAATTGTGTAAGTGTATGGCTATGGTCAGCAGACCCTCCTCGATTAAAAAAAAAAAAAAAAAAAAAAAAAAAAAAAAAAAACTGCCGAAAAGAGGTGCTATAATCGCAAAGTCTGTGCCATTTTTTTTATTTTAACATTAAAAAGTGTTTGATGTTATGCATAGAACTGAACTAAATATTTTGTGCATGATTTTTTTTTTAGAGTATGGCGAGTAGATTCTTCCTGAATTTGAAAAAAAAAAAAAATCTGACTATCCTTCTACAGTTCATTGGCTGATGCAGATACAGAAACTCGTTTTTATTCCAATTTACTCACAAAAGCAAAAATTTAAGATGCAAATCTTAGTTGGTATAGTATTGAATTTATAATATTAAGGCATTAATATGTGTAACTAAATTTTGAAATATTAAAATGTACATATGAGATAAAAGAAAGTTTTGGGATTGGCACATCCAACTAGTTTTTTAATAATAATGTAGTAGTAAATATAAATATGGTCCTTCATTTGATCAATTTTGTCAAATTACACAAATTACCAAACTATTTGACAAATTATACTAATGGAAGACTGTTGCCATTCTAAGATTTTGAGGTAGTAAAATTAAAGAATTTAAATTTAAAAAAATCATCAACATAAATTAATGAACGACACGCTCATGCACAATCACATAATATATTGTAAGCAACAGATCAAGATTACATGTGATTAGCTGATGTATGTACAGTTAAGGTTACAGGTAATAACAGTTACGTTATGATATCATGACAATTAGGTTTATTTTACTTCTTGTATAAATCAAATATAAAATTTGATTTATACAAGATGATTTCAAACAAAAGAAGAGGGTAGATTGCAGTAGAATGGAACAGTTGGTTTTTACCTTTATGTATTAAAAATTTCATGAATCACATGCAAGATGAAGTCATGGTAGCCGTATTTTCAGTAGTAAAAAGTTTCTGATCTAGATAAACTTGCAATTGTATAAAGAAAAAAAATTATTTCAAGAATCAAAAGTAAATTAGATTTGCATACTTTTTATGCTTTCAGTTTTTTAATGATTTGTTTATGCCTTGATGTAATAGTATCATTATTTATGGAGCATTGTATTTACCAGACTAGAAATGTGAGCGCCAAACCTACAATATTTCTATGATTCTTATTAAAATTTATAATCATGTGCTTAAATAAGTCTAAGCTTGTATTCTTTAAGTTTTTTTTCTTCTTTTTTTGGGGGGGGGAGGGGGGGAGGTAGTGCATTAAATAATAGCATATTAAAAAATATTTACTATTCCATGAATTGTTCAATGCAATAAGTAACAATATATTAAACTAATTTTGTTTTCCTCGATAACCATAACTGGTATATATCTGTTTATTTATGGTTTAATAAAGTATTTTATCGCTAACTGTGATTTTTTATAGCAAACAGTGTTGATTTTGAATGTCATAAACTCTTATGTAAGTAAAAGGCGGAGGAGGTGGTTCTAGCATTTGCTTATTTTTCCTTGCAAAGGGGAGAGATAGGGGTACAATATGACTAAAAATAAGCTGAACGTAATATTTGAATGGCTTATTACATATTATCTGAAATGTGTGCTACTTTGAAACCAAAAAGATTGGAAAAAATATTATTTTTATGCTTAAATCAAACATTTCTAAAATATCAATAAGGTTGATGAAAAATATTAATCTAAAAACCGAAGGCACAAAACCCTATGTTATCGAGCACAAGAAAAAAACTCTTTATTTTATGGAAGAATAGTAATAGAGGAATCTAATCATTCATGTCTGCCTGAAGCGAAGGGATGTATAATTTAAAAATGAATACCATTAGTGGTTGACTCGTAGGCTTAGCATTGTGTTTTCCTGCACTCAGTTTTCCACGTTTTCATACTTTTGATTGTATGGAAAACACAATGCTAAACCTACGAGTCAAGCATTATTGATATCATTTTTTGGCTTAATGACCACTTCACTTCAGGTGGACTTGGAATATTAGAATCTCCTATGACTTTGCAGATGGCCCCACCAAATTGTTATTATTAATAGCCTATAGTACCATAAAATTACCATACACTTAAGTCTTATATGGTTTTCCATACGATATTTTTTACCTTATGCAAAAAAAATCATATAATTTCACTAATCTTTTTATAGTGATTCTATGACATTTTTTGTTAAGAGACCTGACTCAAACTTTGGAATAAATGTTAAACATTAAAACAGAATCAGAAAATACAGACTGATCCTGCAGAAAAATTTAAAGTTCAAGCTTCACCCAGGATAAATAATGACTAGGCTCGGTGCGAGCCTTCAGAAAAAAGTAAGGCACAGGCTCGATAAAAGTAATGACCAGGCCCGATCTGAGTGATGTGAACAAAAATAGGTTCACTGCCAGGTCTGGCACATATGCACAATTCTAGTGACAATATCAATGTTATATTATCATATAACGAAATCAAAATTCAATTGAACTTTAAACAATTTTATGCAAACATCCAAGAAAATTAAAAAAGTAAATAAGTAGTAAGTAAAAGTAAGTTGTACGTAAATGCTGTCATAGAAATTTTCTTCTGATAAGGAAATAAAATAATTCTTTTCTTATTCTTTATTTATTTGGAGAGGTAAAAGAGAGCACATTAAAAAAACACCATTTCATCTAATCAATAACATTTTTAAAAAAACCTATAAAAATTGTCAATAGTTGATAGAATTCAAACAAACAATTGATAATTTTTAAAAGATTTTTATTGGAAGCTAATTAGATGAAATTGATGTTATTCATTTGTGCTCTTTTGTTAACAAAAGTAACATTTTTTAAAAAAGATTTAAGTATATAATTAGTTTAGTAAGCACAATGAAAGACGCTTTGATTCAGGAACTTACATTAATGCTTTTGATTATTGTCAAACAATCGACAAGCTGATAAAAAAATCTAATTTCTAGAAGTTTTATATAAAATCAACTTTTACACAAGTTTTCTTTATAATCAATCTTACATATAATTCAGAGAAATTTTTTAGAAATTTTCTGAAGAAATAATTACAAATACAGACATTTTAAAAATTTTATAGAAATATTCTATGCATTTATTCATTGAAGAATCAGTTGTAGAAGTTACAAAACTAAACAACAGCTTATCTATAAACATTGGAAGAAAGGAAATAGGTAAATAATTCTAGAAAATATTTCAAGGTAGCTTATAGGTAGATAAATATGGTAGTTAAAAGATAAAAAATATAAGTGAATTTTCTAAAAAATACCATAATTTCGAGTGTATAAGCCGCGGGTCAAACAATTCTTTTTCGACCCAGAATTTTTTAAGAAATAGGTGTAACTAGTTAGATCACCGTAAATATTTGTCTTCAATCACTAAATAAGATTTCTGGATCCAAAAAGAATTGTTTGCTCTGCGGCTTATACACCCGAAATTACGGTAAATGTATTTAAAAAGAGATATTTTAAAATAAAAAACTATTATCTTTATTGATTTAAATATTATCACTAAGATAATTAAAAGGATCACTGCTAACTAATGTTGTTTTTTAGAAAAATAATTTTACAAATGATTGTGTACTGCAATGGTTCTTAATACAGGGCGTTTACCCAACTGTTAGACAATTTCAAACTTGTAACTCATAGATTTGCTATCAGTAATTTTCAAAAAGTAACAATTGGAAAATTTGTTATGTTCTACTTAATTTGGAGAAGTAAAATAAACAGCTTAAATTTGATAAAGGTCCTATTCTTAAAATGCTTCTTGCTTGTTTTGTTATCCATAAAAAAAGTGTTATCACCAACTGTTAAAAAGTTATTATGAATTATAAAATGTGTCAATGTTATCAATTTTGATGCTCAATCTCTTCAAACACAATGTGAAAATAAAAATATAGACAATACTCGGCACTACTCTGTTATTCCATCGACCAATTTCACCAAATTATACAAATCGACAAACTAATAACCAAATTATACATATTGACATAATTTTTATTTTAAATAATGCAAAAACAAATAATTAGTAGAATATTAATAAAAATACAAATAAAAAATCGAAATAAAAATCACTTAATGACATTTTAAACATGTGAATCATATTTAATGCCTTTAAATGTGGCATTCACGATCATCCATTATTGGCATTTAATCTTATTGTTTGGCGATAATTTTTTGGTCGACGGGATAACTTAGTCTTACCCAATACTCTTATAAAGTATTCAAGTAAATTGGAAAACATGAGAAAACACTTTTTGACATAAAAGTGAAGATTTATTGTTTTATTTATAGAATTATGTTAAAATCATACATTTTGAAAAGGACATTTAATTTTTTCAATAAATTTAAAAAAATGTAAAATGAATAGTTATTGTTAAGGGTCTGCCAGCCTTCTTTGAGGTAAATATAGTTCACTTTTAAAATAATAAGATATGTATGTTTCAAAATATGTGTGCATACGTGTAGGGGGGGGGAGGGAGGTTGGCAATCACGATTTTATAGATGCTTTGGTAGAACAATAAAAGTTCAGGAATCACTGGTGTACTGTAAAAAAATTAGCTGTCAATAAAGATTCTTGTAGAACTTTTGAGAACATTTATTGTTTTGGCAAGAAAATTTAGAAAATAAACCCTTTTTTTTTAAATAATAGTAATAAAAAGATTGTTTTTTTTTTTTTTAATTTTGAATTTTAAGAATTTTCTTTCCTTTTTTCACCATTATTTATCAAGCATTAGTTCCCAGAATTTTGAGATAAATATATAAAATTTTTTATTTATAAGCCAATACTATCGGACGAGGCCTATTTCTGAATTGCCACATTTGAAAAATCTGTTATTAACACTCTTTTTGGAAACGTTTGCTGATAGATTCTTTGCTTTAGCAACAACTGGAAAATGTAATTTGATTTTCCTGTTTTTTAAAAATAGTGAGGTTTTACTTACACATGTGCAGGTTTAAAACTGGCTTTTTGAATGTATGAAGGTGTTGCAAATTTAGATTTGACAACAACAAGAAATATATGTTTAGGTATTTTAATATACAGTATAACATTTTTAATCAGGACACTTCGGTACGATCATTCATTTTTATTTAGGATTAGAAATATTAGATGGCGCCATAGGTGTTATGTAAAGGAATTTCAGAAACTGGTTAAGAAAATAAAAAGTTACATAATAAAATAACTTTTCTATTCAATATTAAAATTGTAAGAACTCTCTAAATTACATTTGTAATTAATATAATATAGGTGTCTTTTTAGTTACAAAGTTGTAAAAATTCATGATTGATATTAATTTCAGTTATTTTTCTTTTTTGAAAGTTAAGATGCACTAAAATATCACAAAATCTGATTTTTTTATTGTTCTTTCTTTTCTTATGACTTACTTTGATATTTATAGTTGCTATATATTTAATTTATTATATTATTAGCGTTATATATCACATTTTTGAATATGATATTGTAATTATAAGATTGATTTTTAAATTATAATTGTAAAACTTAAATTTCACAAATAATTTTTTTTTTTTTTTTTTTTGGTTTTAGAGTTTAGTTTTTCAATATTTTTCATCATGAATCTATTACTCTTGTGATATGCATTATTTATTAAGTATTCATTAAGCAAAAATCACAATTTTTTAAAATATCGTAGGTTTGTTATTTTAAAAATTTACAATAGATGACGACACTGCATAGAATTATGGTAATACTTAATAAAATATACACAATTTTTTTTAAAAACATTCATTTTTGAGCATTTTGAATTGATTTTTCTCAATGTTTTCAATTATCCAATTCCTTGCTATTTTGTATTGCCATATTAATAAGAGATATTAGTATTATCATTAATCTTATTGCATCTTAGGAACACAACTTCTGTAATCCAAAATTCTCTATAATTCAGACTTGCTGTAATCGCAGCGATTCCGGGTTAAAGTAGTTATACTGTATATTTTAAAATAATGGTTCTCATGTTATGACCATTTTATACTAAAGAAAAATAAGCTCCCCCCCCCCCCCCAATAAATGATTTAAAAAGAAATGATTCTCTCTTTATATTTCCAGGTCGTAAAGTGTAATTTTTTAGTGATCTTGAATCTGCACAAGCTGGGACCAACAGTTCTACAGATAATAGAATATGGCAGATTACTGAGATTACATTGATTATGAGTAATTTTCTTTTTTTTTTCTTTTGGAAAACATTTTAATACCGTATTCAGTATAGTATAAGATAATATTCAATATGAAGTATATAATATGAATATTTAATATAATAAGCCATAAAAGATCATATATTAGGAAAATTATATAGTTAAAGAATATTATATACATTAAAATTTGATTTATTATTAAAATTAAGTTTCTTTTTAGATAAATTCTGCAACTGATTGATGGAATTTGTGATATTTTCTTGCAAAAAATTTTCGAAGTTTACGATATATTTCAGAAATAGATTGGCTAAATTCTGAATGTGATTTCACAACCTTTTGCCAAAATTAACTTATACATTCACTGTTATATATTTACAGTTTTTATAACAAAATTCGGAATATTTTTCCTTGATTCTTAGCAGAAATTCCTGTTTTTTTCAAAGACCATTTCACGAAAATTTACGATATTTTCAAAAATTGTTTGATAATATTCTGAAACGTTTTTTTTTTTTTTTGTAATACAGTCAAAGTTATACTATCCACATGCTCATAATCCATTGTTTTCTCTTTTTTTTATTTGTTTAAAAAAAATTGTTTTAGGATCACTAATTTGTAAATTTTTTAACTGTTTATTTCGTTGTTTACATTCGTAAAATAATGCAAATTATAGAAAATAGTGGATTATAGGTGTGCAGACTTTGACTATACATTGCAGAAATTCATGAGGTATATATATTTTTTAAAAATCATTTCACTATTTTTTCAAACAATCATTAGATGAAATTAGTGATTTTTTTGCGATCAATTGATGAAATTTGCATTTTTTTTCTACAACTATTGCCATAGTTTGTGACATTTTCCAAAGATAAGTTCTCAAATATCACTATATGATCCACAATTTTCTAACAAATTTCGATATTTTTTTTACTATACAATTGTTTACCAAAATTCACATTTTTTTTCTACTATTATTTGCCAAAATTTGTGATATTTAAATACATATTAGCAAAATTTGTAATTTTTTCCCCCAGAAATTCACAACCACTCCCCCCCACCCCGCCCCAATTTTTTCCATGATTCGTCAAAGTTTATGTTTTTTTACTGCAGTTGACTGAAGGAACTTGTAGCCATTTGTCAGGCACAGTTGAAGATCTATAATACGCTGTGGCCAACCGTCGTGCGGAATATGGAATTTTGTGGATTATAGAGTATTATGTATATTATATGTCATTTTATTATTCCTAGACGGCATTTTAATCCTTTAATCAATATAATATGAAAAAATAAATATGAAATCTAATAACTAATTTAATATGCTATTTGAAAAAATGCCTTTTTAAAGTTATTTTATAAAGAAATTTATATATAAGTGCATTTAAATAAAAATAATTACTGTACATGTTTCGTAATGCTGTAATATTTTTTTTACTGTTAATAAAATAAAAGTGTTATATTAACAAAAAATAAATGTTTTATTATGATTTTTTTTCAATTTTTTTTATTTGTTTTAAAAATCATTTTTAGATCACAAATTTGTAAATTTTCTTTAATGTTTGTTTCATTGTTTACATTCGTAAAATAACGTGGACTATAGAAAATTGCAGATTATGGGAGCGCGATCGATCTTTGACTGTACTTTTGGAAGTAGATTGAATAAATGTCTGATATTTACTTCTGCTAAGCAACATGGGCTTTAGAATGGTATGTGCATTATTGATTCTTGACTGTATTTGTCATCTTGGTTTAAAAGTAGATTTATTTATATTTTTCTGTCTTGGAATAATTCAACACAAAAGTAAAGATTGAAAAATAAGATAAACAAACATTTTCAAAATGAGGAATTAAGAAAGCTCAGGTTCACTCTATTTGAAAAAAAGATGCTTTTTTCCCCCTAGCATGACGCTATTGAAAAAGGAAATTAGTTGTATTTGCAGATACATATGTCTGGCTTTGATGGAACACACTAATTTTGTATAGCTCCTCTCACAATGACCTATTTCTGTAGAACAAGTAGGAATACATGCAAATAATTTGTTGCCAACTTATGTTTGTAACTCTAAAATGCCTTTTTTTTTTCATTAAATCTTTACAGATCTATTATGAAAGGATCATTTTAGTGCTTATACATTATCTGGGACAAGAGATAAATTGCCAAAAAGGGTTAATAAACACATTCAAAACAGTAATTTAACATCGTTAAATATATTTAAAATTGTTAAAAAAGATAAATAACAAAAATAATAATAATAATAATAATAATAATAAATAAAAAAATATATATAATAAATAAATAAATAATATATAAATAAACCCCAGAAAATATATTACATATTATCATCATTGTAGTTTTTATCAGATGTGCTATGCTACATAACTGTCATAAGGGTTTTGTTCTCTGTTCTCTGGTTCACAGTATATGACTGTACAACTTTTCTTCCAAATCCAATTTTTCAAAATTTCTCTTTTATTTTAAAATATTTCTTTCAGAGTTTACGAAAAATATCGAGCATGAAATTTAAGAAAAAATTATTACTAATTAAAAAAGTTATCTGATGTATTAACTCAAAGCATAGTTTTTTATAGTGTATGTCAGTTACTTACCTGATACAGTCAAGGATCTATAATCCGCGGACCCATAATCTGCAAATTTCCATAATCCGCGTTACTTTACGAATGTAAATAATGAAATAAACAGTTAAGAAAATTTACAAATCCGTGATCCAAAAATGATTTTTTTTAAACAAATAATAAAAAAATTAATAAAAATCATAATAAAACATGTATTTTTTTAAAATTTACTCTTTTATTTTATTAACAGTAAAAAACTAAACTGTATTAAGGAACGCACCTAAGCTTACTGAACGTTCGAAATGCCGACTTTTCATTCGTAACTATTTCAGTTTGTGTAAGTTCAGAAGAGTAAATAACCTATGAAAATGCTCTATTTCGTGTGCATCGCACGTCCTAGCAGTAACACAGCACCAACTGAGAACTAGATATTACGGGTTGAAACGGTCGAATCAATGAAATCAATCATAGTGATAGATTGCCGAGGTTTCGCGAACATCACGAAAGGCAAACGGGAACCTTCAACTACAGGTGAACTCTGATTGATTTCTCAAGATCCGATCTTTCTGGAAACTAAGCTTCAGCCGGGGAGCTCTTTTTTTCATTCTATTTAGGTTCTTAATTTGGCGACAAGCACAGTTAATGAGTTGATGTTTATGAATTACGACTCACGTGTCGTCTAGTATTGATTTTACTTTTTACTCTGATGCATATGTAAGGTGCAAAATGAGTAACGGAGAGCGTAGTAATGATGCTTCAAGTTCTTCAGCAGCTAAAAGATCCCACATATCGCTTATCTACTTTTTTAATATAGCTCTTTTATTTATTAACAGAAACAACAAACTGTATTACGGAACATATGTAATTATTTTTATTTAAGTGCACATGTATATCATTTTATAAAAGTAAAATAACTTTAAAATGCATTTTTTGAGATTACTTATTAAATTAATTACTAGATTTCATATTTATCTTTCCATATTATACTGATTATAAAATTAAAATGCTGTCTAAGAATATCTAAGAATAATAAAATTATGATGCAGAATCCTACTTACTCGATAATCCGCAAAATTCCATAATCCGCACAACCTTTGGCCCCAGCTTGTGCGGATTATAGATCTTTGACTGTAGTTGCTATTCGACCAGCCAAACATGCAGTTTACCGGATTACCGAATAATTAAAATGACTATAAATGTCAGCAAAAATGAAAGTTGCGACAAATAATATGTCGTATCATCATACGATCAAATCACAAGTTGTAAAATTTTCAGTAGAAGAAAGACTAAAAAAAACATGTCTTCATTCATTTAGTTAAGTAAAGGAGATAGACCATTGAATGATTTTAAAAATCAGCAATTGTTACAGAATACCATACATTAAAAGCAAAAAAACGACAATCAAGGCTTTCTTTTTCTCAGTTTCACAAGAGTTTCAGCTAATCTGGCTTGTTTGGCTTTACAGACGCCAACACAAAGAATGAATCACAACGAACAAATTCATTTATGAATAATGAATCAATCCATAAATAATTTCAATTAACAAAATGAAACATTTATTTATAAAAAAAGGAGTGGAAAGCATCAGTCAGAATTCTTAAATATAACACTTCAACGACGAATCTAACACTTTATTTTCTCCGATACAAAATACTCATCATTCTCGATATGTTCGCTTTGATTGATTGAATCCTTTTCCATGAGTCCTGATATAAAATGATTCATTCTTGCGTAAGCGTCTTGTTTTTCGTCGTGTTTGTAATATCAGATAACTTTTAAAGTGTTAATTTATTAATCTCACTCTCTTTACTAAAAAAAGTTAATACTAACTTATGTGGTTAATCTTCAACTTAAATTACACAATTTGCTGTTTGATAACTTGTCTACACGAAATTTCATCTATCGCAACTTTAATTCTTCCGATAGTCATTTAAAGTATTATTAAATTGTTTCACTAAGCATTTAAAGCATTAAAATGTAATGCTTTTTTGGATTTGTTTATGATAATGGCTCCATGCTCATTGCATATTTAGGTGTATTTACAAAACGTTAATCAATATTAATTGCAAAAATCAGCACATTGTTTTGACACAGTCAATCAGTTGAATGGATTTTCGCAATTAGTGTAATTTTATTTACTTTATTTTTGCTGCCATTGTCTATTTACTTTATTTTTAGGTTTGAAATTTTTAATTATCATTTTGCAATTGTTTATTTTATCACACCTATAACACCTACACTCTATAACACCTATATAGATTTTTTCTTTAGAGTCTAAATTACTTTGCTCTCTATATTATTATTTTTTTTTATATCTTCTTTTGTGCAAAATGTAAGTACTATTTTTGTTTTATTTGTAATTGTGCTAAAAACTGGTTTTTGAAATTGATTGCAATTCTTAAACACCAACGAAATTCATTTTCAAATATGGCCATTAATTTTAAAAGTTAAAATCATTAGCTTTTTTATCTTTCTTGTAAAATTATACTTTTGTGCATGTTATTAATGAAACATTTGAAGGCAAAATTTTTCTTCCTGCAAAAAAAAATTATTTTTCATACTAGTTTCTGGGGGGTGGGCACCCCCTGCCTTTGAAATTAATATTAAATAATAATTTTCATTGTAAAAAAAAAAAAAAAAAAATGCAAATTTCTATGAGTTTTTAAAGTAATCACTATAGTTAAAAATAAGTTAATCTCATGGTTTCAGTTTGGCGATCACTTTTGAAAACAGCAGTTTGACACCACACACACACACAAAAAAAAACTAAGTTTATGGTGCAGGCCACAAACTCATCTAACAAGGAAGGTCTCCATTGGGGGCATACTCAGAATTTTTTGAAAAAAATACGAATTAAACTACTTATGTAGGTAAAAAAGGATCAGTGAAAATTAGCGGCGGATTTACATTATTAGATATGTAAAAAAAATAAAATAGTTTGGCGTGAAAAGCTGAAAGCGACGCGGGATTTGGCGAGCAGTGCATTTCCTCGCCAAAAGCAGACGATTTTAACGAATCTGAAAATTGATTTTAATTGACTTCTCTGTTAAAAATCTGCAGCATTTACTGCAACGTCACTCCACTACTTTTGTAGAATATCTCTCTTCTGACCAATGAGAATGCTCCATAGCACGGTGAATTGACCGTTTTCTATAAAAGCGGTGGAGTGACGCTGCAGAAAATGGTACAGATTTTTAGAGGTGTTGTAGCTTGTGCAACACTGTTAAAAATCTGCTGCAGTTTGCTGCAACGCACTCCACTGCTTGTATATAATATCTCTATTCCAACCAATGAGAAAGCTTCATTTCACGGCCAAGTAACCGTTTTCTATACAAGCAAGGGAGTGCGTTGCAACAAAATGCAGCAGATTTTTAACAGTGTATTTTTCAATTTGGAACAATTTTAATCAATTTAAATTGTATTTTAAATGATAAAATATATTAATTTCATTTTGTTATAAGTACATATAAACGTATATGACAAAATTACACTTAAAGTAAGGTAAAAATGCAAAACTAAAATTACTTAAACTAAACTTATTTAAATAAATTGAACATAGAAAGTTTTTTCTTTAAAAAGTACTCGAAGCGTAAAAGCGTATTTTTCAAAATTTCGTTTTTTTGCCAACTGGAGTTAAATCGCCAAATAAACGAAATTTTTATTATTTTTTTACGGACGTTATAAGGAGGTTCCACCGAAATTTTTTTTATAATCATATATAACTATATGAGAAGAACATTCTGTAATTTTTTCAGATTTTTCTGAGTATGCCCGTATGGAGACCTTCCTTGTAAGTCTAATCTCCTTGTCAACCATACTGATTCAAGTCGATTCGTCTATGCTCCATTCTTATCTAAATCTTACCTCATTGCTATCGAAAAATACTGTACTATTTTAGTAAATAAACTGAATGTAAAGATAAAATATTTTTTATGTAATGTCATTGAATTTAAGAATTCTAATTTAATTTTTACTGCTTTAGAACAAGCTGTTACAAAAGAAATGAGGATACCAAGGGAGCTTGTTTTAAATGTCTGCAAGTTCTGAGAGGTTCTGCCTTTCTTGCTACAATTAAAACAAACCCTTAATGAGGGTTCCATAGGAATTCCACAAAATACATTTGGAAAAACAGGCTCATAGGCACAATTTACTTTATTTGCCAAATATCAGTCAAGATATACCTTGCATGCAGGCTGTATAAAAGTCAATTTGGCCAAAAAGGAAAAATATGATGGATCTTCTACCATACATTCTGCCAAATTATCATGGATGCTTCAAGTAGAGGTCAATACCAAGCCCCAAGCTACTACTTGAGTTTGTGAGAATGAGTAAGACGCCTTGTCATAATTGTTGGCTTTAAAAGATACAGTCAAAGATCAATGATCCACGCACCCATAATCCACAATTTTCTATTTTTCTATAAACCGTGCTTCTGTACGAATGTGAACAGTGAAATAAACACTTTCAAAACTTTGCAAATTTGGATTTAAAAATGATTTTTTAAAACAAATAATAAAAAAATCATAATAAAACATCCACATTTTTTTAAGTTTAACTTTTTTATTTTATTGAACAGTAAAAAATAAACTGTACTACGGAACTTATATAATTATTTTCGCACATATATATTAATTTTTTAATAAAAAAACTTTAAAAAGACATATTATGAGATATGAAATAAATCTAATAATCTGTTTATCTTTCCATATTATACCCCTTTAAGAACCGATGAAATTATAAACAAAGCTATCCATGCTGATTGAAAGCAAAACATGTACTGCATTCACTATCTGTTGATAAAAAATGATACTTTACTCTTTCTGCAAACCTGAATAACCGTTCGATTTGGGTTTTTATTACATACAATTGGGAAGCCACAATTTAAAAGAATGTCTAACCAGCACGATCGTGCGGGTTGGGTCTTAAAGGGATGCTCATTATAAGACTAAAATGCTGTCTAGGAATAATCAAATTATGTATAATCCATAATACTCTATAATCCACAATGTTCCATAATCAGCACAACCTTTGGCCCCAACTTGTGTGGGTTATAGAACTTTGTAAATGTCAAAAATAAATTTTAGATGCTTTAATAAGTTTACAACTTTTATCAGAAACTCACATTTTTAGTTTTTCCAGTTTCACTTGAATTTCAACAGTTATATTTTTCAGCTCAAGAAATCAAAGTAATTTATAAAACCACAATCTGATGTCATTGTATGAATTTCAATAAAACTATACAAAGGTACTCTAAATTGATTGAATGTTGACAGAGCTATATAAAGGCATTCTAAATTGTTTTAACGTCATTATGTGATCAATGTTCGGCCAATCGTAAAATTGTTTTATTTTTCAGAAATTTTCAGCATCTCCACTTTTTGACAGTTAGCTGAATTTATGCAAAGTTAATGCATGACTTTTTTTGCTTTTTTTATGTCTTCCCTGCATTATAGAAATAGTGCAATTAATACAGTCAAATATCGATAATTCGCGATTTTCTATAATTCATGTTACTTTATGAATGTAAATAGTAAAATAAACACTTAAAAAAATTAATAAATTCGTGATCCAAAAATGATTTTTTAAAACAAATAATGAAGAAAATTGGATTTTTTTTTAGATTTTACTTTTTTTTTTTATTAACAGTAAAAAATAAACTGTATTACAGAACCTGAAAATAATAAGGTTCTATTTGTGTTTTTGAAAAAAATTGCTTACCGATATAGATATTTTCTATTTGTATCTATGAAGGTATTTTTGCATCGAAATGATGTTATATATAATTTACATATGGTATATATAACGATTATGTTATGACATTATTTTAATCCAGAAATGCCTTCATAGATACAAATGGAACATTTCTATATCAATAAGTATTTTTTTTTTCAAAAACTCAGATAGAACCTTATTATTCTCAGTTGACGATATGTAATTTTCATTTAAATGCACATATATATTAATTTTTTAATAAAATAACTTTAAAAAGGCATTTTTTGAGGTAGCATATTAAATTGATTATTAGATGTCTTATTTATCTTTCCATATTGTACTGATTACCGAGCTAAAATGCTGTCTAGGAATAATAAAATGATGTATAAAATAACCCATAATAATCTATAATCATCAGTATTCCATAATCCGCAGAACCTTTGGCTACAACTTGTGCGGATTATAGAACTTTGACTGTACAAAATATCAATCTTGATTAGCTTTTTGTGTGCATCACCCAATATGTGGCTCTGTTATGAAGATTTTATAAAAGTTTTTGCAATAGCTCTATTTTAGACACTACTGCACAGATTTTCATCTAACTTCAGATTAAGTTAGAAGTTCACATACATTGTTGCTGACTAGATTTTGGTGTAAACCACCTAACCCGTGGCGCTGCTAAGTTGCATTTTTCAGGAAGTATCAACAATGAAAAGTTAGAAGAAAGTTTTAGGTTTGCCACAAATGACTAGTTTTAAATTAGAAATATTAATAAAGTAATGATAATTCATTTATACAAATTTATAATTATGCTATTTTCTAATAAATAACTTCATTTAGCTTTTTAACAACAAAATTTGTTTAAAAGTATCTTAATAGCCTATTTTTTTTTTTTTTTCAGAATTCTTGCATGCATGTTAAAACTTTACAGTGTTGCTTCATTTACAATAGATGGTAGCACCAGAAAATACTTTTTTATTGCGAATCGCATTATTATTACATGGCGTTGGGGTAAGAAAAATTATCATGTTTTGTAATCATATAAAAATAATTCTTTGTTGATGTATAGCCTGTGGGCTATACTTGCAACTCTGCAGCTTATACACAAACTTTTTTACTGTACTCTTTGGTTTAGAGGTAGAACTATACATCTGAAAATACTGTAAATATTTTTACAGATCTATTTTAAATCTTTATAAAACAGGTGAAATTCAGCCTAATAATTAGGAATTTAAGAACCAAATTAAAAATCAGGTGCAGTAGTCTCCCTCAAATCCATACAACTTGTGACCAGAAGTTGTACAGAATTTAGAAATTTTGTGGATTTCTGGTCATTACTTTGTTTACATTTCTTAAACAATTATTTGAATGTACTTAACCAAAATTATAACATTTGCAAATATAATATATTAAATTATGAAATAAGCTAAAATAATATTAAATTAGATAATTTTAAAATATTAAAAGCAAAGATCAAGTTAATAATCAATAATGTATGATTAAATATTCATTAAAAAGATTAAATGTATTTTTATTAAATTATTTTATGAAACATGCCTCATAAAGAAACATTAGTAATTCATATCTAAATCATAATGTAATATTTATTTCAGGTTCAACCAGACTTAATGGCCAAAAAAGCTTGATTACCTAATACATAAGTATGTTTCATAAAAAGATTGTGATTACCATTGATATCAGTAATATTTTTTACTCTTTCAGAAATAAATTCATTTTTCATTCACGAAAAACATGAATTCAGGAATATTAACAAAAATTATAAATTAAAATATTATATGCAATCAATTTAAAACTTAAAAATTCAAATTTTGTACCTTTATCTGAACTGAATGTTTCATTGTTTACATCTGTAAAATATGTGCAAATTTGAGTCAGTCTACTGTATATATATATATATATATATATGTATATATATAATACAGTAGACTCCCTTAAATCTGCACAGCTTGGGACCAGAGGATGTGTGGATTTTAGAATTTTCTGGATTTCTGGTCACTGCTTTGTTTACATTTTTAAAACAGTAATTTGAGTGCAATTGATAGTGCAAATAGAAGTATAATGAATGCTTATAATATAATAAAATATTAAAATAAGTAATAAACTAAAATAATAAAAGTTTAGATAATTTTTTAAATGATTAAAGTACTAATAGCAAAGGTCGAGTCATCAGTAGTGTATGATTAAATGTATTTTTCCAAAATTATTCAACAAAACTTGCCTCATAAAAGTACATTACTAATTCACATCAATATCATAAAATAAGGATTTTTTTTTTCAAGTTTAACCAGGCTTAATAACCAAAAAATCTTGATTTATGCATAAATATATTTGGTAAGAAGATTGTGATTACCAGTAATATAATAAATTCTTGAATTTATTCTGAAAAATTTTTTTTTCCTGCATGAAAAAAACATAAGTAGAGTATGATTAAGAAAATTACAAATAAAAAAAATATCTGGAATTGATACAAAACTAAAAAAATGAAATTTTGTCCCAATATCTGAACTGAAAGTTTCATTGTTTACATCCATAAAATATGTGCGGATTTTAGTGAGTTGCAGATTTAAGGGAGTCTACTGTATATATATATATATATATATATATATATTAAGTAATTTGTCATCCATTAATATATTTTTTAACTATTAAGAGGTTTTATATTGCTGTGCTACTTTTGTTTTATGTAATAAATCTTAAAAAATATTTAAATCTAGTGATTATTTATAATCATTTATCTGATGAAACTTGTCTGTTACACTTAAAAAAGTAATAAAAGTAAATTGAAAATTATACAATGAAAAACTCTCTGCTATATCTTGTTAGGAAACTAGTTTTTTTTCTTTTTCCTGCCTTTGGACATTTCAAGAAAGAGACAAAAAATGACATTCTTTATTTTCAGTCAGTGGCCTATAGCCATTTTATCTTTTTGTTGTATTCCCCCCTCCCTCTTTAAATACTCTTTTAAATTCTGAGATGATCATAAGACAGACAACAAAAAATATCCTTGTATCGCAACCTGCTTTCTAGTTGGTCAATGGAGAAGTAAGCCTACATGTTTTGTAAAATCTTTTGTATAAAACCAGGTAGAAAATTATAAACAAAAGGAAAACTGTAAAGCCTGGTTGTGTAAAAGGAAGCCCGACTTTATATTTTATATTATAAATTTCAAGCTGAAAGAAAAATCCTTCCCTTCATATCTTGCAGAAGAAGTGATTAGTAGTGTCAGTGTTTATAATTGGTTGAGAATGATCAAAAAAGCTTTTTTTGCTAATTTTTCACTATGCAGACTAACTTTAAAAAAAAGTCCACATTAAAACTCTTTGTAAACTAGTTTAATATTATGCATGGTAGAACAGTAACAATTAGATTGTGATGGAGGTATCACTGAGTTATTTGAAATTGAACAGTATCCAGCTTTAAATATAATGTTGCACTAAATTAGTTAATTTACAATACAATTGTTTATTTGAATTTCTAACACACATAAACATTAAAGCTTTACTCATTTAGAGCCTCCACAGTTCGATTAATCATTATGAATAATCATAAACATTATAAACATAAATAAATAATTTCATTTTTATAAAAATTAGTTGTTTTTTCATTTATAATTTTGTTTTAAAAATTAATACTCTTTCACAAAATGTACAATTATAATTATTTAGCTTAAGATTTCAAAAGTAAATTTAGAATATTTATTTTTAACTGGTTTTTAAATAAAAAACATTTTTTCATGAATTTTTTTTTTTTTTGGGGGGGGGGGGGGCGGAGGGAA
Organism: Maratus speculifer; assembly: GCA_964019185.1. Taxonomy (NCBI): domain Eukaryota; kingdom Metazoa; phylum Arthropoda; class Arachnida; order Araneae; family Salticidae; genus Maratus; species Maratus speculifer. The sequence continues at coordinate 1,178,737 of CAXHSM010001080.1, read as the reverse complement.
TTAAATGGACAGTATATTTAGCAAAAAACTGATTTTTGATGGGATGTTTTTAGCAGCATTTTTCCATGTTATTTTTCCACCTATAGCATAGACATACCTGATCACAGTTTTTTGAAGAAAATGGAAATAGAATTCTTAAACTTGAATTCCAAACCATTTAAATGTGTGCATTTAAAAAATATATATTGAATTGTTGCAAAGACTGTCTTAAATGTTACTTAAATCTGAATTTATCTCTGAATTATCAACTCTGTACATCACTGCTTCTAAATGGAGATTACACATTCCTAATTGCTACATCAGCAGATCAAGAATTGATCTAGTTTCTCTTTAATGCTGGATTTGTCTTATTTCATTTCTTTGTTATTTGATGGCTTGCATTTATATGAAAGATTTAATTCCATTCAACACAAAATGATTCATCTATTTAAATAAACAAAAAGTTTACTTTCAGTTAATTATTGACTTCCGCTTTCCTTTCATTCATGTTACTGAAAATAAGGTTTTGTGTAGATTTCAGATATCCTAAACAATTCACTTGTTGTGAATGAAAAATATAATTAGATTTCACTGTAAAATTGTTTGTTTTTGTGAAAATTTCTGTGCTTCCATATTACACGTTCCATGTCCTATTCATTGTGCACATAATGCTATAAAAAAATGGGTACTTTCCGGTTAGATGATTGCCAGTGTTATATAAAATATACATTTATATATATGTATAGATATATATACAGTGCTTAGCAAAAGTTTAGACAATAATCGATAACGCTTCTATATTCAGAAGTATGTAATGAATTTTTGTAATTCATCTGCCATACATTACTTGTTACTTATCCTTTATTCACAAACAATAAATTTTAAATTTTACCCTTTTCATAATATATAATGACAAAAAAATGAAATTAACATTGCGAAAAAAGTATAGACAATCTGTATATTTACAGAAAAATAACTACAAAGTAAAATCGAGTGGCACACACATTGTCTGCAATTAGTGCAAGAATGTGACTTTCCATTGAAGAAACTAAATGCTGCATCAATTAGGGGTTTATTTTGTACCAAACACGTTAAACAGCAGTTCGAAGCTCATTAACTGGAAAGTATAGCAAAAATTTGCATAAACCTTACTTGATATGGTGTCAGAAAGGTTTTCAATTGGGTCCAGATCAGGGCTACACGCCGGCCAGTTAAGATCAGTAGTATTTTCAGAGTTAAACGAAGTTTTTGTTTAGTATGCAACATGAATCGATGCATTATCTTGATAAAATCCACACTTTGGACCAGCTAAAAGTTCCCCAAATGACTAAAAATTGTTCTCCAACGTATGTATGGAGTCTTGTGTTGCTTAGCAACCATTGAATATCTCCAGAGATACTCGAGCATTAAAGCAAAGTGAGGACCAAATCATTTAAAAGTCAGCTTGTTGTTGTTGACTTAAGAAAGTCCCAGCTCTTTACTCAAGTCGTGCCAATACTGTGCCCATCCATTTGGGCCATCTAAATTCCACGTTTTTTTGTTACTGAATATCATAGTGTAACATTTGGGTCCATATGACGTATGTTTGCAAGTCCATTGCATTCTCGCCAATTTGTAGTGAGATTTCAAAGCTGGTTGTTTTATAATTTTCATGTAAATTGATTTACCTCTTTCTTTGATTCGTTTACGAATAATATCCATCAACACAGAAAGTCCTAACTTACTTTTAATGTGAATAACAATTGTCATTTGTGTAAATACTAGTTTATGGATCCTTTTGTCATCTCATTTTCTGATCACACAAGGACTTCCAGATTTACGTTTTGTTTTGAAGGAGTCACCCTTAGACTATACTTCATAGACAGACCTATTTGAATGATTCAATGCAGCTGAAATTTTTGCAACAGTCTTCCTTTTCATTTCAGCTTTCCGACTTTAATTACCTCATCTAACTGAATATTTTTAGCTCGCGGCATCTTTACTAACTGATGCTATATCGAGGTATACTTAAATACTTCAGACATATGACATCATAACTTTGAAATATGCATTTTACTGTAAACAGTTGGCAAAAAAATAAAAAAAAAGTGTCTAAACTTTTGCAGTATGCAAATTTTACTTTTTTCTGTTAAATTAAATATTATCTTATATTATAATCATTATTTTCATCCTAAAATCTTTAAAATATATTTAAAAATAAGCCATTTGTAAAACTCAAGCGTTCGTATTTTTTATTTTAAGGTTAAATAACACCAGTGTCTAAACTTTTGCTGAGCACTGTAAATACATGTAGGTGTACATTTCTAAAATCCGCACATAATTTGTGGATGCAAACAATGAAATATTTTGTTCAGATAAAGGGACAAAATTTGGCTTTTATAGTTTTATATGAATTCCATGTATATTTTAATTTGTAATTTTTATTAATATAACTGAATTCATGGTTTATTATCAAGAAAGAATAAATTTATTTCTGAAAAAATTCGAGATATTGTTGATACATTGGTAATCGCAATCTCATTACCGAATATATTTATGTAATAATCAAGCATTTTGCTTATTAAGTCTGGCTAAATCTAAAATAAAACTTCCCAGCTTTATAATTTTCATTTGACTTAGTAATGCACCTATATGAGGCAATAGAGTAAGGAATAATTTAGAAAAAATACATTTCATTTTTATAATGAATATTTAATCATACATAATTGATTATTAATTTGACCTTTGCTTTTAATATTTTAATCATTAAAAAAATTATCTAAATTTTTATTATTTTAGTTTATTACATATTTTAATATTTTATTACATTGTAAACATTTATTGTAGTTTCGGTTAATTGCATTCAAATTATTGTTAAATTATGTAAATATAGCAATAATCAGAAGTCAGCAAAATTTCTGAAATCCCCACATCTGGTCCCAAGCTGTGCAGATTTGAGGGAATAAACTGCATATATATATCTGTGTGTAAATATACATGTATATGTATTAATATACACATATGTATATATATTTGATGTATGCGTCTGTTTTACGACATACATTCTTTATCAATGTGTCATCATTTTCTCGCTGTTTTATGTTTTATATATGGTTTAATTGAATTATGATTGGTTAATTTAATAAAATTATCATACTTTTTCACTATAGGGACCTTGGTATTTTTTCAAAGATGTTCGTGAAATTCGGCTTCAGAAATTGAGATTTGTTGCCAAATTATAAAAGAGTCAGGTAAACATTGTATTTAATATTGTATATATATTTATATATGTATATTATTGTTTTTATATACAGTAGATCCTTAAATCCACATAGCTTGGAACCAGAAGTTGTGCTGGGTTTTGTGGATCACTATTTTGTTTATATTTTTTGGTACCACTTGACTATCTCGTTGACCAAAATGCTACTGCCAATCCATAACATTAAATGTCAATAATGGATGATCATACTTGACATTAAAAATGAGACACATTACGTTTGTTACACCATTAAGTCTTTTTTAATTCCATTTTTTATTTTCATTTTTACTAATGTTTTACTAATTTATTTGTTCTTCCTTTATTTAAAAGAAAAAGTTATGCCAATTTGTATAATTTGGTAAAATTGATCTATTCGATAATCAAGTAGTGCTCATTTTTTAAGCTGTTATTTGAAATATAATAATTCATTCAAAATTATAATGAATGCTTATGGTAAGGTAAAATAATTAAATAAAATCACTAAGTAATGAATTAAACTGATAAACATTAAGAAAATTATAGATTTTTTAATATTAAAAATGAAAGTCTAATAAAAACATTAATAATGCATACCAGTCATGAAAGGAATATGTCTTAAGAATTATTCCATGAAACTTGCCTCATAAAAAGTATACTAATAATTTACATCAAATTCTTAAAGTATGTAACAAAGTTATATTTCATGTTTTTCCATATTTAATAATCAAAAACGGGTACTTTTTGGTTAACTGGGTGCCAGTATTATTTATATGTATATGTATTATATATACATATATGTACATACCTCTACATATTTATGTAGAGATATACACATATATACATGTACGCAAATATATATATAATGCATATATATAAATATATGCATATGTATATAACTCAGCTAACCAAAAAGATTTTAAAATTTAAACAAGATTAATACATAAATTTGTTTCGTAAAAAGATTGTGATTGCCACTAACTCTATTTAAATTTGTTTCAGAAATAAATTGATATTTCTTTCAGAAGAAAGGACTGTTTCAATCTTATTAACCAGAATTCTGTATTAAAATGTGTACACAATGAAATAAAAATCTAAAAAATCTAGAATATTTGACCTCACCATCTTAAAAGTGAGTTTCATTGTTTACAGCTGAAAGAATGTGCAGGTTTTAGGCATTCACAGATTTTAGAGCGCTTATTTAACTCATTTTATCTATATATAAGAATAAATAGATAAATGGCTCTTTATATTTAATAAACTATTTAGCAAAAACAATAAGTTGCTGTCCAACTTACGCTTTATTCTAAATGTACAACTTGATGAAAAAAATTAAAATCCAAAAAACAAAATAATATACTCGATGTGTCATTTTCTCTTTAAAACTATCCTCAGGATTTAATTTTCTAAAATGTAGGTCAAAAAAATATTATTACTTCAAAGACATAATTCACACTGAAAGATGTAACAGAAATTTCATTAAAAAACCCCCATTTAAAATAAGCTCAATGTTGCCCTGTCTTAACCAAAAATGAACTAAAATTACTGGAAATATGCATATTTGCAAGGATTGTCTTTTATAGTATGTAAAGAATAGTATATCTAAAATTTGAATGAAATCTGATAATTCTTCATGAAAAGCCCATTTACCCAAATTAAAGGAGGAGATTAGCCTAAACTTTTCCCGCCCTCTTTTTCCTTTCCAATGAGCTTCCAAATCTAATCAGGAAAGCGTCTTATTAGAATAAGCGTATATCCAAAATTTGATTTTAATTAGGTATATCTATAAAGAACAATCGATTTTCCGCATACATATAGAACCTGTGAGGACATTAGCTCTCAGCTTTTGATAGTCTGGTGAGCTAAAACCATGTAAAATAATATTGGCTTAGGATAAACTAGATCAACTTAGAATAAACTAGAAATTTGACGCCGAGGTGGTCTTTGGTTTGAATAAAATCACACCAAATTTAATTGACCTATGGTAAGCTAGTCCAGATCAATGAATAGCAAGCTAAACTGGTTTATCCTATGAGTGTTAGGACAAAATAGTTTGGCTAAGTAAAAACTAATTTATCCTATGGGCATTGGAATAGGCTAGTTAGGATATTATATTAATAATGGGTTTAGCCAGTAACATATATATTTCTTAATTTTATTGATAAAGGTATTATGAAACTGCATTGAAGAAACAGCAATCAACTATTTTTTTAGTTGCAAAAATTTTCTCTGTCAACTGTATGTTGCATTTTACTGGCTAGGAAATCAAAATTTCTATTTAATAGATGTATGCAAAATGTTAAAAAATTGTGAATTTCGCAATAACTTATTAAACAGTTCAGTAGTTGTTACTTCAAAAAGAGTTTTGAAAGTTCTAATCTCAAATCCACCACTTTTAAGAGTTTTAGTGTATCACATCACAAAATTGGTTGGATCTAAAATGATTTTGATATCTAAAGAGGAATCTCTTCCCCTCCTAGAGATATCTCACAATGTCAATGCCAGACAACCCCCCTTTCTCCCTTAAAGTGAAAATATTGTATATGTAAAAGTCCCCTATCTCATAAACTACTGATAAAGAAGTAGGTGAACACGGCAAACAAAGAAACAAACAGGCAGACAGACAAACAAATAGACAAACCGATAATGTTGTGTATCTACAGCCCCCTACCTCATAAACACCGGAGAAATATTTAGGTGGAACAGAGTCAGCATTTCGACATGTGTATCTACACTCAAGTCAAGTCCATATGTCTTAGAATATACAGGGTGTATCTAAACTACTGGCCATTACTTTAAGGGGTGATAGTACAAATCAAGACAAATAATATTAAATATGAAACTAAAGGTCCCAAACGTCTTCCGGAGGAGATAAGAGCCATCAAAGTTTAGGGTCCAAAATTGGAAATGATTATAAAAAACGGAAAAATTGGTCGATTCATTTGCGGTTTTCACAAAAACTATTCTTTATGTCAGTAATGTCTTGAAAATAAATTATAAAGATAAATTTCAAAAAATGCCGATAGAGGGCGCTTTAGACTTTGGAGTAACGAACAACTATTTTTTACGTTATTTTCTGCATCTCATTAATTTTTTTAGAAGTTTAGACATAAACTTAAATTTGGAACTCAAAATCTCTGGTTAAGTAGCGCAAACAGGACTGTGTTTAATGGGAGTGGGTAGGTTCAAATTTCAAATGATTATAAAAAACAAAAAAATTAGTCAATTGATTTGCGGTTTTCACTAATATTATTCTTTATATCAGTATTGTCTTGAAAATAATTTATAGAAATACATTTCAAAAAATGTCGATAGAGGACGCTTTAGACTTTGGAGTAACGTACAACTATTTTTTACCGTTATTTTTTGCATCTCAATAATATTTTTTTAGAAGCTTAGACATAAACTTAAATTTTGTACTGAAAATCTAAATTATTGAGAGTGGTTAAGTAGCTCAAATTGAACTGTGTTTAATGAGGGTGGGGAGGTTCAAATTTCAAATGATTATAAAAAACGGATAAATTGGTCGATTCGTTTGCGGTTTTCTCTAAAACCATTCTTTATGTCACTATTTCCTTAAATATAAATTTTAAAGATAAATTTCAAAAAATTCCGTTAGAGGGCGCCTTGAACTTTAGAGTATCCAACAACTATTTTTAACCGTTATTTTTTAAAATCTAAATAAATGTTTTAAAAGCTTAGATTTAAATTTTGAGTTTAAAATCTGAATCATTGTGAGTAATTAAGTAGCTAAAAATTGAACTGTGTTCGTAGGGTGGGCAGGATAACATTTCAACTCCTGAACACAGTTCAGTTTACGCTTCTTAACCCTTTCCAACGATTCAGAATTTGAGCTCAAAATTTAAGTCTAAGCCTTTGCAAACATTTAATTAGATACAAAAAATAACAGTTAAAAATTTTTGTTGGTTAATCTAAAATTTAAGGCGCCTTCTAACGGAATTTTTGAAATTTATCTTTAAAATTTATTTTCAAGGAAATACTGACATAAGGAACTGTTTTAGAGAAAACCGCAAACTAATCGACGAATTTTTCTGTTTTGTATAATCATTTGAAATTTGAACCTTCCCACCCCATTGAACACAGTTCATTTAGCGCTACTTAACCACTTTCAACGACTCAGATTTTGAGCACAAAATTTAAGTTTATGTCTAAGCTTCAAAAAAATTTAATGAGATGCAAAAAATAATGGTAAAAAATAGTTGTACGTTACTCCAAAGTCTAAAGCGCCCTCTATCGACATTTTTAAAAATGTATTTGTATAATTTATTTTCAAGACAATACTGACATAAAGAATAATATTAGTGAAAACCGCAAATCAATTGACCAATTTTTCCGTTTTTTATAATCATTTGAAATTTGAACCTACCCACTCCCTTTGAGCACAGTTCCAATTTGCGCTACTTAACTACAGATTTTGGGCTCAAAATTTAAGTTTATGTCTAAACTTCTAAAAAAATTTAATGAGATGCAGAAAATAACGGTAAAAATAGTTGTTCGTTACTCCAAAGTCTAAAACGCCCTCTATCGGCATTTTTTGAAATTTATCTTTATAATTTATTTTCAAGACAATATTGATATAAAGAATAGTTATCGTAAAAACCGCAAACGAATCGACCAATTTTTTCATTTTTTATAATCATTTCAAATTTTGGACCCTAAACTATTTTGGCCCCTATCTCCTTCGGAAGACGTTTAAGACCCTTAGTTTCCAAATTATTATTATTTGTCTTGATGTGTACTATCACCCCCCAAAAGTTTTGCCCAGTAGTTTAGATATACCCTGTATAATGTAAGAATTTAATGAATGAATTTCGTGCAGTTTAAAGAAATGAAATTTATAAAATCGGCTACCTAATTCAGAATTAAAATTTAGTGTAGTTTATTTTAAAATGTCTTATTTATTGTATTTTCCCTTCTGTTTTCAGATACGAAGGTAGATAAAAAAATTTCAAGTGGAGTTCAATAAGTCATTTCCTTGGATGAAAATGGCAACAATTTTATAAATACTGATTCTTTGAAAATGTTTCTGTTATCATCTGAAACAAAACTTTTTCAGATGCAATAATGTCATTGATTACAGAAAAAAATTGCTGCTCCAGTGAACAGCATATAGTTCCTCAAAATGGGGATAAAGAAAAACATTACGCCACTGATACAGGAGAAAAAGTTTTTGTTTGTGAAATATGTTTCAAAAGATTTTCTCAGAATTGTGATCTAAGAAAACATCTCTTGACTCATACAGGGAAAAAACCTTTCGCTTGTGAAATATGTCCCAAAGAATTTTCTCAGAATAGTGATCTAAAAAGGCATCTCTTGATGCATACAGGAGAAAAACCTTTTGCTTGTGAAATATGTTCCAAGAGATTTTCTCAGAGTAGTCATCTAAGAAGCCATCTCTTGACGCATACAGGAGAAAAACCTTTTGTTTGTGAAATATGTTCCAAACGATTTTCTCTAAATGGTAACCTAAGAACCCATCTCTTGAAGCATACAGGAGAAAAACCTTTTGTTTGTGAAATATGTTCAAAAGGATTTTCTCTAAATTGTAACCTAAGAACCCATCTCTTGAAGCATACACGAGAAAAACCTTTTGTTTGTGAAATATGTTCCAAAGGTTTTTCTCAGAATATTGATCTAAGAAGGCATCTCTTGATGCATAAAGGAGAAAAGCCTTTTGTTTGTGAAATATGTTCCAAGAGATTTTCTAAGAATGATCATGTAAGAACCCATCTCTTGACGCATACAGGAGAAAAACCTTTTGTTTGTGAAATATGTTCCAGAGGATTTTCTCAGAATAGTGATCTAAAACGGCATCTCTTGACACATACAGGTGAAAAACCGTTTGCTTGTGAATTATGTTCCAAGAGATTTTCTAAGAATAGTGATCTAAAAAGGCATCTTTTGACGCATACAGGAGAAAAACCTTTTGTTTGTGAAATATGTTCCAAGGAATTTTCTAAGAGTAGTAATTTAAAAAATCATCTCTTGACGCATACAGGAGAAAAACCTTTTGTTTGTGAAATATGCTCCAAAAGATTTTCTCTAAATGGTAATTTAAGAACACATCTCTTGAAGCATACAGGATAAAAATCTTTTATATGTTAAATATGTTCCAAAGGATTTTCTCAAAATTGTGTTCTAATACATACATCTCCTAATACATACAGGAAAAAAAAACTTTTACTTCATACAATATGCTTTAAAGGATATTCTAGAAAAAAAACTTTGAGAAAACATCTCTTGACCCATACAGGAGAAAAACATTTTTTGTGAGTATGTTCCAAGAGAGTTTTCTCAAAATTGTACTCTAAGCAGACATCTTATGATTCATACAGCTGAAAACCAGTTTGATTGTGAAATATGTTCCAAGGCATTTTCTGATAATCGTAATCTAAGATAACATCATTTGTCTCGTACGAATTAGACTTCTTTCTAAAATTTCCTCAGTTTTTATTAACAAAATTAAGTATGAGCTGTGCATACACCGTTGCTTTAACTTTATAACATCTTGTGTTGTAGCATGTAATAAAATAAAAATGTACCCCTTTTTTCTGTATCCTCAAAATGTCTTCCATGGTATTTTGCGTTTTTGATAATAAGCATACAACTCCTCATTTACTCATAATTTTACAATAAACTTTTATGCTAAATATTTACTATAGTTACTTCTGATCTTTTTAGGTAGATTTTGTAACGATAGTCAACTATTGCACTCGTTACTTTAGTAAGACTTTTGGAATATTTATTCATAATTTTTCATTACATGACCCCAGGAACCTAAAACCATTCCCATCTAAAAAGTATATATATATACATACATATATATGTATGTGTGTTTGTGTGTATGTATGTTTGTACTAAGTTTTGTCCGCGTGATAAAAGTCGCAATCATACACAAATCGTCTCGAAACTCTACTAATACATTGAGATAGCTAATATCTCAGCGGGGATTGCAAATGGGCGAAATCAGCCCAAGAGAGCGGAAATGGGGATCGTTCAAAAATTTAATCTCTTTACTTCCTCACTTAATCTAAAACCAAAACGTCCAGACCATTCTATACTCTCTAACCATGATTTTCACATGTAAAAAGAATTTCATCTCCAGTGTTGAGATTAAACATATCATTCAGATGATAATTGTAATTTTACAGGATTATTATTTAACTAATTTATAATCGAACTCAGAATTCGAATATTCTGCAGGCGACATTCAATTACAGACGATTAATTTTAAAACAAAAGGAAAAGAAACGAATTTATTGATACGCAACAAATATCAAACGCGAAGAAAAAATAAAAATAAAAAAGAATGATATTTTTGAAAGGTACGGTTTTGGAATAAATTTAATAAGACTTTCTTTAAAAAGGGTTGATAAAAACAAGGAAAAAATGAGTTTTATTGGGAATTTTAAGATATAAAGTTTAATTAACGATATTTTTAATTTAGAGCTATTTTTTAAAATTACACTTATTGGAATAAATGTTTTTTAAGTCGAATTGAGAATTTATATTTTTTCTATAAAGATTAATAGATTGGATCTAGTAACAGGATTTTAATTTACGAAGTGACTATTCTCACGGCAGCCGTAAGAATATTATACCTACGGCAGTCTATCGCACATGCGCAGTCGAGGACTACTGTAAACGACTGCCAGAGATTCTTGATGCGAATGAATCAGGGAAAATGATCGACTCATATGTGACCATGATGTTATGCTCGCTCGTTATCGCCGAATGCATAACTTTGATGATTGTTTTGATCTAACAAAACAAAAGATAGGAATGAATAATTTACCACCTTTAATATAATTTTTTTCAGATTTTGAGGAAAACTACAGCTTTACAACTAGACTAAATTTGTTAAATTTTACATCTCTGATTCGCGCACGTTGGAGTCACGTGTGACATTCACAAAATGAGAAAAAAGTATATAAAATGCATGGATTATTGTAAGTATATTTTATTTAATAAATAGTTTGTGAGCACATGCATATTGTTATTCATATTTCTATAGACCGACAATCCCCCACCCAAGCGAAAAAAGATTAAGGATATCTATTCTAATTCACCTATAGTCGTAAAAAAAAAAAAATAATAATAAGTAGATAAAAAATAATAAGTTATATAAACAGAATACAGTGTTGTAACCATAAAAAAGGGCATATGCTGTCCTAAATGCCGTGCCTAAATAGTATGCTATAACTTTAAAATAAGGGGCATATACAAAGCTTCTTAAAAATAAAAAAAAATAAAATAAAGTAACCCACATTACACTCCTTATTAAATATGAATAAGATAAAATTAATGTTAACCAATATTAAACTATATTTCGGGGAGGAATGTTTATTGAAATATGCAAAATAATCTATATATGCACATGTTCACAAACTGTTTATAAAACAAACATTAATATTATTTACATTATAAACATTATACATACATATTATTTATAAACATTAATAATATTTGCTGTAACTCATGCATTTCATTATATTCTTTTCTCATTTTGTGAATGTACTTAAATTTTATGTTTAACTGCCTTCAAAGTTTTTCCTTCCAGTTTAAGATATGGCTTTTAAGTAGATTCCAACGTGTGAATCAGAAACACACAGATTAATTTAGTCTTTTTGAATGTCGGTTCTTTTTTTAATTATTTTTCTCAAAGTCAATATGTAGAAAAACCTGTATAAGGCATCACCATAGCAATTGGGATGACATCAGACTTTTAACTTAGACCAATTTCACAAATGGTGGTTTGGTCTTGTAAAAACATAAAAAAAATCTAGACCATAAACCACATCACTTCCGTTTCGAAATCTTGTTACTCCATAGTTTGTCTATTTGTTAAATTCTAAAACATGTTAATAAAAATGAATGTTGCCCAGTTAAATTGATGGTGTTCAACTCACAGGCTACACATACTAATTGTATATTAATATCTTATATTTTCAAGGAGTACCACCGTTTGAATGAACTTATATCCAAAAATTGAAGCAAATCTGTAAATTCTGTGTGAAAAACCCATTAAGCTTAATTAAGGGGGGGGGGGGTGGTTAGCTCCCATTTCCCTCTTTCTACTTCTCCAATGAACACTCAATACTAATCAAGAAGGCATCTTGTCAGAATGATCCTATATCTAAAGTTTTATGAAATCTGCTAATTATGTGTGAAAAACCCATTTATCTAAATTAAGAACAGGGAGGGAGGGGTTAGCCTCCCACTCTATACGTAAAAACTGGGAAATTGAGTTAGTAGCCAGTGGTCGGTAGAATTGGTTTTATTAATAGCAAGTTTTTAAAGTTAGTGATTATAATGTTCTTTTTACTGTTAAAAAAATCTTGATTTTTTTAATATCACTTTTAAAATTTCAACATTTAATTTCTAGAAAAGTTTCTGTGTTTTATTTCTTTAAATTCTAGATAAGGGCAATAAGAACTCATTCTGCTATACTCAACTCGCTATCTTTTGTAAATCTTGATTCTTTTAATATCACTTTTAAATTTTTTCAGCATTGAATTTTCAGAAATGTTCCTGTGTTTTCTTTCTTTAAATTTTAGATAAGGGCAAAAAGAACTCATTCCGCTACGCCCAACTCGCTATCTTTTGAATATGTAGTAAATTATTAGTAGAATATATTTTACAATTAATATTCTGTTTAGAGGGAGGGGGTGTTTCAATGTTAAAGTATGAATTTTTTTGGAGGGGGGGAATGGTCACCTCTGTACCATTGAATGCATTATATAACAAAAAATTATTATAAAGTACTTTTAAATAATAACTATTTCTTTTAAGTGTTATGTGTATAATGCAATATTTTATTGTTTTCTCTTCGTTTGAATTAGTAAAGTATGCGAAAAATAAATGTAACATGTTTTATATGTCAGTCCAAACAAAAGAAATAAAGAGCAGTGAAAAAACACTGAATAAACTGGTGATAAATAAAAATAGAAGTAATACACTTAGTTAAATTTGCCATTAAAAGAAAAAAAATGCAGGATGTGTTTCGAGCTAAAACAATACACCTCATCATCAGCTGAACCAGACACGTGTCCTTAAAGGCACAAGGTCAAAAATGAATTGTTTGAACTTATACAGAACTTATTAACAAATATAATTCATCTTTGATCCTGTTCCCTTATGGACAAATGTCTGCTTCAACTGATGTATTGTTTGAGCTCAAAACGCATCCTGAATTTTTTTTTTATGATAAAATTAACGAACCATGTTATTTCTATCAAAAGAAATAAATTTTAAAAATAAAAACAGCTTTACACTTTGATAACAATATCATTAACCGGAGGGGGGGAGTGTCAAGAGATGATAATGTATCATATCGGAGGGTGGGGGGAGGGTCTAAAATTGCCAAAAAGTTGATAACGTTACATTTGCACATTTTCTAATCGAAATCTTAGCTGGTGAGCATATTTCTCAGGATTAAATGGTATCTTTTGAAGAAAAATAACTGCTTTGCATATAGCAAGAGTTGAAATATCAAACATATTGCAATGTCAAAGTCTGCTTGCATAGGAGTGGGAAAAAAATAATAAATTACTTTACATGCATGTGGAATCTTGATGAATATATTTTGCAGAATAAAACTGTATTAAAAAAATAATAATCCAGCTGAAGATCATGCATATGGTGAAATGCTGAAATAACTGGAAATGCGGTAAGTCATAGGGAAAAGAATTAATCAGTTTGCTAATTAGATTTAATCAAAGTATAGAGATGCATATTTCCATGGAAAAAAGCTGTATTTTACTTGACGATCAGTAATAGATTTTAAAATCGCCACTTGTCCAGTGGCGATCGATTACTGATTTTTAGTCGCCACTTTTATAAATTTAATCACCATGTGGCGAGTGGTGACCATTGTTTTTCACCCATATCCCCCCCCCCCCTGTTAGACTTATCTAAGGAACTTCAAAAATTAATCATGGAAGTGCACTCATCAAAATGACAGCATGCGCCCAAAATATGTGGCACAAAAATCATGATTATTTGTTAATTGTTTAATGGCAACATCCAAATGAAACTCATCTTATTGGTTACAGTGAGAAAGTCATTTGGTAAGATTTAGACTGCGGTAAATTGGATTTATTTATGTTTTGTTCCTTCGCTATAGAGCTTCAAATTATTATTATTATTGCTTAAAAAAATACATAAAATTCACGAACTTTAAACTTTTCAGATTCAAATTAAAGTTATGTATTATAAATGAAATGAGTGAAAAGGATTATGTTATTATATTTTAAATAATTAATGAAATACGAAAAAAATGCCACAAGTACAATATTTAGCGATTTATTATCTGCGCCAGTCTAGCATAAAAATACTGAGTTCTTGATTTATCAGATGTCATATATGCACCATATTGGCTCGTTATTTTTTGGACGCCAATTTGACGTAAACTTTGTTTTCAAATACCATTTACATACATATTTTTAAACTATTTTCTATTATTTTAAATAATAATAATAAATTTTAAAAAGTTTAGATAATAATTATAAAAAAGTACTACTTGGTTATCCCGTCGACCAAAAATCTAACGCCAAACTACAAGATTAAATGCCAATAATGGATGATCGTAAATGTCACATACACTTGACATTAAGCACAATGCATATGTTTATTACATCATCATATGATTTTTAATTCAACTTTTATTAATGTTCTATAAATTTATTTATTTTTTCGTTATTTAAACAAAAAAATTATGTTAATTTGTATAATTTGGCTAATAGTTTCGCGAAATTGATAGACGGAATAACCAAGTAGTACAAAAAAAATTTAAATTATTTAAAAAAAGTAAATAAACAGTTTATTAATAAATAAACAACAATAGATAAGTTACTATATGAGGTATATAATTGCCATTTTGTTGCAATCCTGCCAATATGGTGCGTTAATGACATCTGTGTTTATTTCTCTAGCAGAATCTTTTAATTTGGCAAAAAGTTGAGCAATTAAAATAAATTAAATAATAAGTAAATTAATAGTATTTTAATAATAAATTACATAATGAATAAAAGCATTATGATTTAATGCATAGTATACATTTAAGGGAGACCAAACTGGACAACAAGGATGGCTAATTTGAATGAAATCGATAAATCTGCCTGAAAAACCAATTTACCCAAATTAAGGGTGTGGGATTAGCTTTTTTTCTCCCTCTTCCTCTCTTATACTTATCGAATGAACTCCCAAAACTAATCAGGGAAGCACATTATCATAATAAATCTATATCCAAAATCTCAAGTAAATTGGGTATTTTTATCACAAGTAGAGCTGTTGCAAATCGCACATATTTGTTACCAAGTAACAGGCATTTTCTACGATACAAAGTGTTATATTGTTGCTTTCAAACACAACTCGTTAGTCGTTACCAGCGGCATGTGAAAAGAATACTGCGCCCGGGGCAAAGTTTCAATTTGGCAACCCCTTCTGCCCTATCTTGATGTTAATTTCCCCCAAAATGATGTTGGTTGTTTAAATTTAGCGCCCCCTAATTTTCTGCACCTGAGGTAATCGCCTCCTTCAGTACACAACTGAACAAAGTGAAACTAACTTCAAAAGCTGCTTACTTTCATGTGATTCGTGAATGTGGTCAGAAGTCGAATGCGGTATAAGATGCAAAATTATGTTCAGACTCTGATGATAGGTGCCAGTTTCAGTTATTTCAATATCCAGTGGCATATTTTCTTTGGGAAGGCGTGTGTGTGTGTGTGGGGGGGGGGGGCACATCATTTCATATCAGTTATTATATTGAAGGTTATTCTTAAATTAAAAGTGACGATTTTTCTGATATTTTTGATAATTCATTTTCATTCATAAATACAAAGAAAAAAAACTGCATTAGTATTTCGAAAAATATAATAATTTACACAGACTTCATTTAGATATGAAGAATGAAATGGTCTTCATTTTCTCAAAAATGCAAAAAAATATTTAGAAATGGTGTTAAGTTAGCATTTTACGACAAGTTTTAGGACTTGACAGCCACAGAAATGTCATGAGGGATCAATTAGCAGTTGCATCAGGAAATTTAGTTTAAAATACTGAATTTTTCATTGAATTTTTGGAAAGTTTAATTTTAAAATTTTGCTTTTATTTTAAAAGAGAAAACACTTTTTAATCACATAGTTTCCCCATTTGCAAAAATTTTCTCGAGATTAAAAATGTTTTCACGAACATTCAGAAAGTATCTAATTTTGATTTGAGTAGACATTTACAGAATAAGAAAGGTTTGTATTATTGACTGGGGGGGGGGGATAAAGATTTAAGATATATTTAATTTTCAAAGTATTTTTTAAAATATTTCTGCAGTTCAGGGCAGCATTGTGTAAAAGGGGGGGGGGAGAGAGGGCAGTCGCATGGGCACGGAAATTTAGAGGGCACCAAATTTATACTACAAATGTCTTTTTTGACCTGTCAAAGGTTGGTGGAGGTAGTGCCGAATTGAAATTTTATGCTGGGTTCAGTTTTTTTTTTTTTTTTCGCATGGCCCTTGTTCAAGTGATGGGGGGAGAGTCATGACCTCTGTGACCTCACCGTTGGATATGCCATTGATCATACGATAGTTTCCCAGAGCTTGCAGATTTAGCAAAAAATATCTATCAGTGATGTCTCCATCAGTATCATATGAAAGAATTTTTTAAAAATCAGTTTACATATTATCTGAACGGCCTGCTTCAAACTGCTTCTTAGAAAAAGAATGGAAAATTTAATATATTGAAACACCAATTAAAGTATTCTGAAATAATAATGCGAATGATGTATTCTGTTGCTTTTAAGTTGTTAAAGTCTAAAACGAAACTCATTTCTTTTAAATGTTTTGAAATTTTTCAAGCAATTAGTTTGCATTTTTTAAAATAAAACTTAGAAACTTCATAAATGTCAGTTTTACCAATAGATGGCAGTACATTAATAGATGCAAATTCTTCTAAAGATTTTTCTGTACAGTATAAACAGTTTTCAATGGTACGATGATTGCTAATGTACCTGATTTCTAAACAATAAGGAAAGTAATGAGTAATGATAACTTTCTAATGGGTAGCGAGTCCCAAAAAAAGATATCATACAGGTATTCATTTTGTCTTTATTTTTACAGCACTAATCATGATTTATCGCATTATGCACATACATACAGA
This sequence comes from Maratus speculifer, assembly GCA_964019185.1. Classification (NCBI taxonomy): domain Eukaryota; kingdom Metazoa; phylum Arthropoda; class Arachnida; order Araneae; family Salticidae; genus Maratus; species Maratus speculifer. The sequence continues at coordinate 1,161,373 of CAXHSM010001080.1, read as the reverse complement.
ACAGGCAGGCACATAAGCCCTCAGGTTTGATAGCCTGTGAGCTAACAAACAATCCAGATTCTATCATTGACATGAAAACAAATGCTGAACATTAGATTTAAAAGATTAGTGTAAAAAATCATGTTTTTGTACACAGGAGAATGGGTCACATTTTCATTGTCTTCTCCAACAATATTTAATTTTGCTCAGTATTGTTGCTCTTTCAATTTAGGTTATATTTGTATTTTAGTAAATACACTATTTCTCAAGGATTGTGCGCTGTTTCGATCACCTTAAAAAATACTAGACAGTTCTAAGTACTAGACAATTCAGTATTTAAGACGACAAATTTAGATTAACAATATAAGGGTAATTCTGTTGTAAATTTTCTGAAAGTGTAAGGTATTAGTTTCAAAAATTTTTAAAATAATCTGTCTGAAAATTTGGAAAAAAAGGGAATTTTTGCAAGTATTTTTTGAAAAAAAAAATCTGATCAATTGTTTCAAAAATAAAAAAAAAAAGAAAAATAATAATAATAAAAATTTTGTCAAAAGATTGCTGAAAAAATGTAAATTTTGCCAAAAGACCAAAAACAAATTTTGTCAAAGAAATGCAAAAGGAAAAGCGCATTTTGTCAAAGGATCGCAGAAAAAAAAGCTAATTTTGTCGAAAACACCGACCAGAATGCTTAAATTGCGAGTTGAATTGCTACTTTTTGCTTCTTTTTAATACTCTATATGGCTAGATTTTTTTATTTAAAATACTACTACCTATACATTATTTTCTTCAGCTTATAATTGCTAGCAGGTGTGCAAAATTTTAAGAAAAAACTTACCAGACAGTAGAATGCAACATTCAGTTGAAAATTGTTAGTAAAAAATGTAAGTGACTGCATAAATTATTAATTATTATTACTACAATGCACTTTCATTTTTTTCTGTAAATATTACAAATAGTATTTATAACAAGAAAAGTTGAGTATAGGATAAAACTTAGTGCACATTTTTACACTGTGATAACTTGAAAAATTACGAAATATATCTAGCTAGGGAAAAAAAACAGTATATATTTCAGCTTTGCAAAATCCTAAATATTTACTCCCTTTGTCAGAAAATCCACTGGCTAGTGCAAGTGAAATGATCTATTTCCCCACCCTTGATCACTAGCTTAGTCATATAAATACTGTGATTATATACACTAGATAATATGCTTTATAAGTTTACTAACAACTTATAACAGAAGGTATTCACAACATTTAATTTTTAAAATGCAGAAGTTATGCAGTGTATATCATCGCATACTCTTTACTACATCCATATTTATAATCATTAAGTACCTACGCTAATTACAAGTGTAAAAAAAAATCTATCAATATAGGTTTAAAATGCAACAGTACAATGCTGTTTTGCTCTATTAAATGTAAAAATTATATTATTGTTTTTTTTTAATATTAACTGCTGTCAAAATTATACATTTCTTTATTTTTGTAGCCATTTTAATCCAAGTTTTTCATGGTCATCGGAAGAGGATTATAAAAGTTTCAAATGTTATTAATGTATAACTTTCAGAATACTTATAATGCTTCTGATTATAAAAATATTTTGACTGAACAAAATCATTAACAGAAATATTGAATAAGAAATAGGAAATTGTGTATTACAAGCATTTTACTCTAAAGCAATTATTAAAAAACTTAGAGTACTTTAAACCTTATTATTTTCATAGAGAATAACTATGTGGATAACTTACAAATGAAGTGTCACTTAACAGATGACATCACATACACAATTAATTTGTTTTTTATTGGTTGTAAAAAAAAAAAAAAAAAAAAAAAAAAAAAAAAAAAAAAGAGTTTTTTTATTGTGTTTATAGTTTAATAGATAGGTAAAAAATATGATAAATTAAAATATTTTTCATACTTGGGGGTAAAAAATTAAATTGATGTATTTTATTTACGTAACTTTAGTTAGGCCTAATGATACTGAAATGAAAAAAAGCAATTTTTACATAAATACTTATAACTGAACAAATAAATAATACTATATAAATAATACTCATAAGGGGTAATTAAAAATACTTAGCATGTTCATGTCCATTCTTCCGCAATTTCAAAAGAAAACAAATGTTTCCACTTTGTTTACATTACATAAAAAAAGACAATATAATTTGTTTAGATTTGTTGTCAAGTGCACAAATCAAAATCTGTTTAAAATAGCTATATTGCCATTATTTGATAATATGCATAGAATATTACAAAAAAATAACAAAATTAAATTTTTAACTTTTATGTACAAAATGGTTTGGAAGAAATACTAAAATTTAACGATATATTGCTATACTTTTTGATTCATATACAAAAACAGCCTGGTTAAAATGCTTTGAAAAGGTCTCTGTTAAATTAGCTATTAAGATTTAGGGGATAAAACTATTTCAGTTGCATCAAAATACAGAATCTGATAACAAAACATTTGAAAATCTAGATATATATTTTATTAGCTAGAATATACTGACATTGTCACATGGGATTTCTAGCAGTATCAAATGATTGACATGAAATATTGATTCTAAAATTATGGTATCAAACAGGTAATCATCCATATAGTAAATTAAATAATATATAAACACTACTTATAAATTTATAAAATTAAGTACTGCTGGATTATATTTTTAACCCAAGAATAGCTAAATACACAGACAGATTTTAAAACAACAACATTAAATTAAGATCTAATTAAACTTGTACAAAATATTAAGATTATTGTTGTAATGAGCGTTATAAAAAATGTTAATATTTAGGCTTATCAATCACTGCTATGTTTATAAATTTATGAAATTTCAAACTCTATCAAAATAAAAATAAAAATAAATAAATAAATAAAGCTAAATTTACAGTGAATATTAAATTTTCCTTTTAGTGCAATACAAAAATTTGTACTAAAAGTTGTGGTATGAAAATAAATAAGTAAATAAAATTTTTCACTCCTTACCTGCATAAATTTTACTTAAAAGAAAACTGCTTCAAACATACCGCATAAAAACATCTTCCTCATATGATTCACTTGCTCTGTCTTCATGGGCGTAACTACATAATTTTTCTAGGGGGGGCCATGGTGTCAAGTCTTTGATAATTTCCAAACGATAAAAGTAAACATTTTTACTAAAACTAGGGATGCACCGAATATTCGGCATTCGGTCATGTTACCGAATATTCGGTAAGGCCGAATATCAAACTATTCGGTTAAGCAGAATATGAAACTATTCGGCCTGCCGAATATTCGGTTTGGCCGAATATCAAAGTATTCGGCTGAATCCAAAACTTGATAAAATCTTTTAAAACACATTTTTAAAAACTTACCGCAATTTCTACTTTTAACTGTCAATTTATATATATATATTTAAAATAATTAGAAAGAAAATCATATTTGAATAAAATAGAATGTTTTTACATTATTTATTTGCTAGTTGGAAAGTATAACCATGAGAAGGATTAAAATAGTGATTTATGAGGATTCTGCTTAGGAATAAATGTAGTGCAGTTGCAAGTTCTTAAATTTTGTTTAGTAAATAATCTGTTTCTTGCTTTTCCCTAATAAAAGTCCTTATACAAGAAAGAAAAACTTTTGAGATTAGCAATAGCTATCAAGGCAAACAATTTTTGTTCATGAAACCATAATCATAATCAACTTATAGAGTCATAAGTACATTGTATTCCATCTCACTCTAGGTCAAACTTATGTTTTCGTTTGTTGTTTTAACAATAAATATGATACTATAACTATATTTTCAACTCGCATGCTTTGATTTCTGCAAAATATGATTTGATGGGAAGGGTGGAAAATGCCACCATTCACAACAAAAGAACTATGAGCTAAACATTCCTTTATTCAGAATTAAGTTGAAAGTATTTGTACTTTGTATTGAAAAAAAATCTGCCTTGAGTTATTTAAAAAGGACAATTATGAGGCTGTAAAGATTTTCTTTGACCATTTTTTCATCATTTCTTCTGATTTTAAAATGTTGGTTTTAATTCATAGAAGAAACCATGAAATTAAAAATTTTATTAATTAAAAAAGTCTCATAATTGTGCTTCTTAAATAACTCAAGCAGGTTTTTTTTAATACTAAATGCTCTTATAAAAAGCTCTTATTAATTTATCAAAATGAAAGTTTCTTTTATTATGTAAAATTGTTTTAAAAAACAACATTTTAATACTTTTAAACTTTAAAATATAAAAATATTTTGAAGCCGAATGTTCGGTATTCGGTCCAACAATTACTATTCGGCTAGCAGAATATTCGGTTCGGCATTCGGTATTCGGTAAAAATCACTATTCGGTGCATCCCTAATTAAAACTAATAACACTCAACAGAAAACTCCCCTATTGATACATTCCTGTGGGTACTGGTTTTTTTAAATAATCGACACGTATTGTCGATCAATGAAACTAGTCAGACAGAACTTTCTTCTATTTTATACTTTTTTTTATTACTACACATAAAGTTTTTTTTTTTTTAAATAAATCTTTCAAATGGAGGAGAAAGAAAAAAAATCATACTGAAGTCTAATCGTTTTTTAATATGCCCAAAATAGTAAAAATATTTGACTTATTACAAATCTGAAAATTAAACCGAAATAAAATAATTAGATGATTCAATATGCTTTTTTTCTTCAACTGCTCTCATGCCCCCCCCCCCTGCCTGGAAATTGTATAAAATTCATTATCACAACGCCACTTGCAAACCGATTTTTCTCCAAAATTTTCACCAATACTTATTGCATAAAATTTTAAAATAAAATAAATGTTACATACATCTGAATTGTAAATTTTGTTGAAAAATTTTGTTTTATCTCCTTCTGCAAATGGTAACACTTACAAATTTTAAATGAAATTTCAGTTTTACAATTTTTTGTACTGCAAATTTGTAAACTTAGAAATATCGTACATTTTTCAATTTTTACACCGTCGTAGAGGAAAAAAAATTACTTTTAAATGCTATTTGTTCGAAACTTGTATCTTAATTTGTTTTTGAGTTATTATTTTTTTGTAGTTTTTAATACTTTTTTTTGCCATCGTAAGTATTCCATAAATGCGGACATCATAAGGATTCATATATATATATATATATATATATATATATACTATATATATATATATATTGAGTGTACTCGGCTGATAACAACAACCATTTTCCAAATGGATAAGAAAAAAGTTAATTGCAATGCAGTTTTTGAATAAATTACAATACAGTTTTGAAATAAATTACATTTGTAAGTACAGTAAACACTCTGTAATTCCGACTCTGTGTAAGAAAGAAATCTTTCTAACTCGGAAAGATTTTTAAGCCCTGCGAATCTATATACATAGACTTAAATTTGTCTTAGGCGGAATACTGTCTACTGCGGAAAAGTTTCTCGATTTCGATGGATTCAGCCTTAGACAGGAGTTTACTGTACATTTTTTTCTCATTAAACGGCATAAAAATTGAAAATATGCAGTGTTTAAAAGTTTAAAAAATTACAGTAAAATTGGAATTTAATTGCCTGCTGTTGCCACTTACGTATAGACACATTTCTGCTTTATAATATAGACTAGCTGACCCGCCCAGCGTTGAGCGGGGCCCGTTATAATGATCTTAAACAAAAATCAATTTTGAATGTTTTTTTACCTTTTGAAAATCTTTAAAATGAACTTAAATTCAGGCATCTTATTAATTTCCACAGCGACTAGTGTGTTCTCAAAAGGAACGAAACTATAGGATCTGGAACCCCACAACCGAAAGCGGACTGCACTGGAAGAGTTCGGCTGGTGTTTCGTAAAAATCAAGCCCGTAAAATACGAAAAAATAATGCCCCATTAATGTTCGAAAAAGCTATTAACTGAAGCTAACATAAAATTTTATAATTGTCATCTGCCGAATTGTTATCCAAGTGGAATGAGCCAAATCCCATTGAAATTATACCTTTAGAACTAAATCAATGAATGTTCCTCAAAACGGTTGAAGGTTTTCCTTCTTGCTATTTTTCACAAATTTCTTTTAACATTAACAATATATTTAATAAACGACTGAAATCTCTTAAATAAAATTACCTTCAAATTTTTCTTGACTTTCATGTAGTAGCTGGAGGATCTAAAAAATTATTGAAAAAAAAAAATGATATCGGATGTCAATCGGATCATTTTTAAGGGAGCTAAAACAAGGGGCCCAAAAGGAGCCACCTGATAGTTAAAAGAAGGGCTCTAACATTGAACCCTATTATCTTACTCTTTATATCTACAATTAATCAAAATTAAATATGGAATTTGAATTATTCGTTAAAATATTATTTTAAAGAAATATATAAAAAATGAGTAAATGCTTTGAAAAAGCCCCTAGGGCCCCAATATAAATATGAGGGTGTTTGTCCTGGAAGAAAAGTCAAAAGTGCAACTTAAAATAATGCTCTGAGAAGGTGAGAAAATGAAGGAGTGCATGGAGAATAAAAAATTCAAAGTCCCTGAACTGGACCCTATAGGACTACAGGTAGTCCAGGACTTTAACTGGAATATAGAACGTGGGAGAAAGAAAAAAAAGTTCCAAAAATGAATATTGGATTAAGAAGGGACAATTTAATAACAACTTATGGTGCAAAGACTTCAAGAGGCCCTGTAACGGGCCTCAAGGGGCCAGGGACTTATTTTGCATATAGTTTTGGATATAAAAATGTTTTCAGTAGTTATTAAAGTAATACACTAAAACTTTGTCAAAGAAAATTGAAAGCAATGCAGATCATTTTTAAAGAAGGTGATTAATATTCAAAATTGATGGTAGCTGAAGTCTAATTTTTTTTTTTTTTTTTTTTTTTTTTTTGTCGTTTATGCAGTAGCTGCAGGGCCTAAGAAATTGATAGTAAAAAAAGATGGTGAATCGGGCCATTTTTAAGGGAGGTTTAAGAAAAATAAGGGGGCTAAATTATTAATAATGGGAGCCCCCCCCCCCAAAAAAAATACAGATTTGATAGTTAAAAACCCGACCTCAACATGAAAACATTAAATGTCTCAATGCATAGCGCTTTAGATCTACAATTAGTTAAAATTAAGCATAGAGTATGGATTATTCGTCAGAATAATATGCTAAAGAACTGCACAAAAGATTGGGTAAATGCTTAAAAAAGGTCCCTAGGATGCCAAGAAAAATATGAGGTTGTTGGTTTAAGAGGAAGAGTCATAGACTCAACTTTAAAATTTTGCACTAAGAAGGTAAGAAATTTAGGGGTGCCGGCCCCTATGATTCTTGGGGATGAGGATAAGGGTAGCGTCTTATATGACATGTAAAAACATGGGTGGGATTTCAGGTTTAACCCCTCCCTCTTCCCCTCGTACACACAAACACGCCAACAGCCATTTAAAAGTTTAGAAGATGCATAAAAATATTAAGATATGATGTAAAATAGTAATGTATGTAAAAAGCAAGGTAAAGTATAAACAGCATAAAATGTTTCCCATTCAACTGTTTCAATTCTGTATAACAAGAGCCTCTATTTGAACGCAAAATTAACGAAAGAAAAAAATAGGAGAAATGCAATACCTGTATTACTGCTACTGCTATTTCTCTGTTTTTTCTTCTTCTTGGAGGGTGAGGAAAGGAGGGAGGGGGGGGGGGCTGAAGGAGAGGTGTTTTTATGAAAACGATAAATACCATAAATGCTAAATTTATTATGATTATTTGTATTTTACATTACGTCGGCTTTTATGCATTATACATTTACTAAATAATGCTGTATGAACATGTAACATAACAACACTGTTCATTTTATGAATAACAACGGCTTATAAGCTACCCCAGACGAAGCTTTTGGCTGTGCTATTTTGCATATATACAATACAACCTCTGAATAGCAAACACATTGAGACTCTGGAATTCGGATACTATTCGGAGGGTACGCAATTCAGAGAAAAAAATTAAAACATACAAATATTACAGAAGTATTGGGGGATTTGAAAAAGTTCTCTAAATAGAAATTTCCGTTTTTTAGGAGCATTAGAAAAGTTTTACCTTATTTAAAAAAAAAAAAAAATAAAAAAGATAATAAAACAAAGGAATATTTTTCGTTTTCTTCCTCCACTTAGGAAAAAATTGCCACAAAAATCTTTCTTACATGGCTCGGAAACCAGAAATCCGAGCCAACTAGGCCGGAATATGCAGAATTCGGAAATAACAAGAGAGTAAAGGAATAATTTAATTCAACTTAGAAATGATCTAATATCAATAAAATTATAAAATATTTTTAAAAGGTATATACAGAACAATCTGTCACGAGATATCTCTTAACAACTCACAAACGGCACCATAATATGCGTGTATGGGACTAAAACTGAAGTGATAGATATAATGATAAGCAGATATATTGGAATTATGATAGTGATATCTATCAATCACCCCTCTCTTTCGAAAACATATTTAGGAGTGAAAAATTAGATAAATATTTATGAAGATTAGGTAAAAGTATACAATAACAATAAAAGTTTCCTTCATATAAAATAAAATCTTTGAACAGAATTAATAAAAAAACATCATACCCTTGAAAATTATATGCTCTTTATAAGGGTGATGGTAGCAGGTAGCCCACCCGTTCTAAGTACAAATAATTCACAGAGAATGTTTTAGCCAACGCAAAACGGTGTAGTTAGATTACTATCTTTGAGACTACAGAGGAGGGAATATAACCTTCCTTCCTCTGTGTTTGAGACTACAGGACTTTGAGATTTGTAGGGAGGATCTGATTTCTATTCGTAACTTCCTAGAATTTAGACAGAATAGGGGAAAGCTAGACTTTCTTTGGTACCAACAAGATCAAGGACAATCCGCACAAAAGAAAAGCCAGAATTGCCTTATCGTAGCTACGTCCCACTTCCTCTGCTATAGCTTCAGGCATGAAGGTATCGAGACGTTCTGTGTTCCAGAGCAAAAAGAATAAATCTCATATCTGGCATATCTGTTGTTGTTTATCATTTATGAGACACTAAGTGTGCCCCCCCCCACTCTTAAATAATGGCATAGAAAACTAATAGTTACGTTTTATTCGGTTTTGTTATTATTATTTGTCATTTTTAGTACTACTGCTCTTTTAAATATTTTTTTTAAAAATAGTCGTATTTTCACTATAAAATATTTCTAGGGGGTTCAGCCAGAATTCTAGGGGGGTCCAGGACCCCCCTGGACCCCCCTTCCTACGCCCATGTGGAATATACACAATCTTAAATACTAGCAGATACACACCCAAAAGCAGACAATAAATATAATTATATGGTTTTAAAAGTGGTATCAGCTGGAATCTGCATTAAAATTAGATTAAAAAAAATCTGTGTCCTTTGGTAACACTTTAACATACATGAAATCATTTCCTGTTTCTCGAGCAAACATCTTCAAATGGCACACAACCATGAAAAAAAAAATTGCAACACTAAAAACTCGCTAAAAGAATTCCCTATAACTATTATTTTGATTTTTTTATTTACAAGTTACGGCAATCAATTGCCGGAAAGAAGATTCATTCAAAAAGGATTCGTTCTCCAGAATCTCCGGCAGTCGTTACAGCAATCTTGACTGCGCATGTGCAGTAGACTGCCGTGAGAATAATATTCTTACGGCTGCCGTAAGAATAGACACAGCCTTTTTTTATCATTAGTCTTGGAATAAGAATGTTGAATGCATGGCGTACGTAATATAGGATCATCCTAAAAATGATGTTTATCAATATTATTAAGGTAGTTACGTATTAACGCGATCGCAGTAGAAGTTCGGCTAATGCGCCAATAAAGAGCAATCTTGTTGTTCACACGCCCACACGGTTATCTTTTAGATTGCTTGTTGCAATGTTGTTTGGTGATTTTTGACGCCATTTTCCAGTGCTTTTTAATGCTTTATTTTATTTATTTTTTTCATTTTTTTGTGCGCGTGCGAAGAACAAGATTGCTGTTTATTGCCGCATTAGCGCAACTTCTGCTGCGGTGGCTTTAATACGTAAGTACCATTATTAATTTAAATATAGAATATATTTATAAGTCTTTGAAAACATCATTTTTTAAATAGTCGTTGTAATTTGTTAAATTATAATTTTGTTATTTACTTATTTGCAATATAACGAACCAACCAGTCTGGTTAGTTCCATACCAGTATACATTTACACCACAATATATCCAAAGAGAGGAAAGGGTCTTAGGAGTTACGGCACTCCTTTCAAAATAGTCGAAAATGAAAGGAAACAGGTGCTATTGTTTTTTTTTCTTTTTGTCTGACATAAATTTGTATAGTTTAAGTTCTATAATCCGCACAAGTTGACACCAAATGTTATGTGGATTATGGAATATTGCGGATTATAGAGCATTATGGATTATACGTCATTTTATTATTCCTAGATGGTGTTTTAATTCTATAATCAGTATAATATGAAAAAAATAAATATGAAATATAAAAATTAATTTAATAAGCTATCACAAAAAATGCCTTTTTAAAGTTATTTTATTTAAAAAATATATGTGCATTTAAATAAAAATAATTACATAGGTTCTGCAATACAGTTTCTTTTTTAATGTTAATAAAATAAAATTGTCATATATATTTTTTAAAATAAATGTTTTATTATGATTTTTGTTTTTATTTTTTTAATTATTTGTATTAAAAAAATCGTTGTTTGATCACTAATTTGTAATTTTTTAACTGTTTATTTCATTTACTATTATTTTCAACACAATCTAACTGATTGGTAAAGTAATCATACGAATTGAATAATTTCCAACTGAGCGAAAAATTGCCCAGGCCAGGAATCGATCCCAGATACTTGGCTTACAAGGCCAATACTTTTCCTGTTAAGCTACTGGGGCGACAGCCGGCTGGGATTTTTCGCTCAGATAACCTTATTGGTGATAGCATCTGGTCTGTCATTTAGACAGTTCAACAGAATAGACCGCAGGTAATGGACCTCCATATGACAATGGGTGCGTAGATATACTATTATTTTCAACACAATCTAACTGATTGGTAATTATTTTCAACACAATCTAACTGATTGGCTAACTGACTGGTTACCAATCAGTTAGATTGCGTTGAAAATATAAGTATATCTACGCACCCATTGTCATATGGAGGTCCATTACCTGCGGTCTATTCTGTTGAACTGTCTAAATGACAGACCAGATGCTATGACCAATAAGGTTATCTAAGCGAAAAATCCCAGCCGGCTGTTGCCCCAGTAGCTTAACAGGTAAAGCATTGGCCTTGTGAGCCAAGTATCTGGGTTCTATTCCCGGCCGGGGCAATTTTTCGCTCAGTTGGAAATTATTCAATTCGTATATTTATTTCGTTGTTTAGATTCATAATGTAACGAGAATTATAGAAAATTGCGGATTATGGGTGTGCGGATTATACAACTTTGACTGTATAAAAATGGAATTTAATGCTCCAAAATGGGTAAAGTCAATTGAGGTAATTTTGGCCGAAAAAGAAATATTTAAAAATATTGAAATGCAAACGAGTTATTGGAAAATAACCTCGCCATAGCAATAGCATTAGCTTGCGAGTGTTTTCGCGAGCACGGACAGGAGCCTTAATGAAACTGCATAACACATAACAATGGGGTTTAATGCTTCAAAATCAGTACAATCAATTAGGATAACTTTGACCGAAGAGAGAAAAAAGATTAAATCTGCTACATCACTTGAATTAATGGCAAAGGTTTGGTCACAAAATATAAATAGCAGCACTAGTATCAGTTTGCCAGCTCACTGGAAATAATGACCCTTGATACAACCATGGCTGAATGGAGTTTTGCAAAGGTGGAGCCATTTGGACCAAAATTACTCTGATTGACAGTTCATTGGAATCGGAAGTTACCATCTGGTTTATCATCAAGTGAAACTAGAAAAGTCGACAATTTATGGTTGTTAGTTTCTTTTCTTAGAATTAGTAGTACAAAACTCTTAGGAATTTGCTAGATTGTTATTCCATTTGAATGCATGAATAGGTAGTTCCGCAATATTACAGTAGACTCCCTCAAATCCGCACAGTTTGAGACGATGGGTTTTGCAGATTTTAGAATTCTGTTGATTTCTGATTATTGCTATGTTTACATTTTTTAAAATAGTAATTTTAATGCAATTAATAATGCAATCAAAACTATAATGAATGCTTATGATACAAGAAAATATTAAAATCAATAAAAATTTCGATAATTTTTTAAATGATTAAAATATTATAAGCAAAGGTCAAGTTAATAATGAATAATTTACGATAAATATGAAAAGTATTTTTCCTAAATTACTCAATGAAACTTGCCTAATAAAGTTATATTACTAATTCACATCAAAATCATAAAATAAAGAATTTGTATTTCAGGTTTAGTCTGACTTAATAATCAAAAAAGCTTGATTTACATGATATATCATATTTTTTTTCAGAAATAAATTTATTCTTCCTTCATGAAATAATATGAATTGAGTAATATTAATGGAAATTACAAATTAAAATATGGAATTGATATAAAAATAAAAAAGTGAAATTTTGTCTCCATATTTGAAGCGAATCTTTCATTGTTTACATTCCAAAATTATGTGCATATTTGAGAGTCTTCTGTAAATAAGTTAAAAGCTTTACCTTTCTGTTTTGATGTATTCAGTTGAAATATTTTCAAAACAACAAACTAAACAACAAAACGGATAAACTAAAAACATTTATGAGATGAAAATACAGTGGAATAATATGTTGCACATTATATTTGAAACCACAACATAAAAACAACAACAAAAACAGATGGATATTCTTGACACTATTTAACCAAAACACATAACATATATTGACACAAAACACCAAAATAAAGAAAAATGCTATGAAATAAATATTAAATACAGTTTGATGCATTTAAATAATAATTATCCCTTTGTAATAATAATGGATTTGTAATCCATCATACAGGGTTGGGTTTTTGCCGGAAGAAAATGGTTTCTGCCGTGCCAGTGGCAAAAAGTGGTTATAACCGGTTTTAATCGGCAGAAACTGGCAACAACTGGCATAAACTCATTTTATGACATAATCTCAATTTTTTAGTGATATTAAAATGCCAATATATAATTTATTCGGGATAAATAATAAATAAAATATTGTGAATAGTTTTAATTTGAAAAATACATTAATTAGTATTAAAATTTATTAGTTTTGAATCTTTCAAGAAGAACGATCCATATTATTTGATAATTGAAAATCATGAAAATGATATTAAGGACATAGCAGTTGTTAAAATTATAAATAAATATCATGATTTATAAAGAGTTAAATACTTGTTACAAATGTTAAAATCCATTGCTGTTGCTTTAGATAAAACTAAAAAACACGAGTGTTCTATTGCAGCTGCTCATGAAATTTACTTAACTTTACTCAATGATGGAAATATTATGGAAACACACAAATGCAAGATTCAAATCTCATTTAATGCAGTGCTAGCTTATTCAATTCATCTTAAGTATATGGGATCAAAATTGACATTTGAGCATAAAGAAAAAGAAAGAAAATTGCTTTTTGATATTCATCTAAATTTTGTGCCATATATAATAACCCCTTAGCAAAATAAACTCTTTTCTCAGAAGTATATAAGATATGTTATGCTATTATGATCTTATATGACCCTTTTGAAACTTTTTTCTACTTTAAATAACATTCATAATCTTTATTTTAACTAAATTCTTTATACATTAAACACAAATGTGAATTATGAATCATTGCAGGTTAAAGTTTTTAGTTGCTGCCATTTTTTGCCACTTACTGGCAGAAACTAGTTTCTGCCATGCCGGTTTTAACCGGTTATAACCGCCGGTTTAAACCACCTCGGCAGAAACTTGCCAGCCCTGCCATCATAGCATTTTGCTGCTAACTGCTAGCAATTGGGTAACTAACTGTTCTGAGTCTGTTCCAATGTAACAACAAAGAGATTTGTCTGATGCTACCATCTGGTGGAAAGTTCTGGATCCAAAGACCAATTCTCTAAGAGGATAACTTAACTGTTATCTGGGATAGGGGGGAAGCAGCAGCTGATGCGGTTTTTGAATTTTAGGGAGTTTTGCAACTATATGATTCTCAGGTAATGCTTCAACACAACTTCCTTAAATATAAATATGTTCGAACACGTGTACTCTTCTTGAATATAAAATTTCTGTGATTAGCCTACAGACAGTGTGAAGTGCTATTGATATGCTTGTGCAATGGATCTTGGACCATCAAAATCATCTTGAAGTTATTAGGTTTGAATGATTTCAAGAAAAATGGATTGAAGTTAGCATCTGCAATCCAAACCATCAATAATACCAATGGATGACGAGATTGGACAATTTGAAAGCATTTGTTGTGAATCAACTTCTAAAATACTTTTTTGGACGTGATTTATAGAGAACTATTAAATAGTCCAAGAGCCCACCGCACAAAACCCTAAGTCATTGAGCACACGTAAAAATCTTTCATTTTATGGAAGAGTAGTAAGAGCGGGGGGGGGGGGAATCAAATGATCCATGTCTGCCGGAAGTGAAGTGGTGCATCAGCCAAAAATGAATACCACTAAAGGTTAACTCAAAGGCTTAGCATTGTGTTTGCCATACAAACGAAAGTATGAAAACACAGAAAACTGGGTGCAGGAAAACACAATGCTAAGTCTATGAGTCAACCACTAATGGTATTCATTTTTAGCTCATGCACCACTTCGCTTCCGGCAGACATGGATCATTAGATTCCCCTATGACTACTCTTCGATAAGATAAAAGAATTTTTCTTTTGTTCGATGACTTAGGGTTTTGTGCGGTCGATTCTAGGACTAAAACCTTTCCGCTCTCATAACTGGAATAGGTGGCGAACATCTTATTTGGAAAAACCAGGTGCTCGATAAATGACATTTATTTCATTTTTCTATGTTTACAAGAAGATAGTATTGGATTCGTGAAATTTTTCGAAATCCCATTTTTGATGGATATACATATTTTTGGAGTCAGAGAACTCAAAAGACATAATTTTACAAAATGTTTGTCAGTATGTGTGTAACAAAAATTTGTGGGCGCTCTGTCTCTGTCACACGAACTAACACATGGAATTTTCCAAAACTTTAGATTCCGTTAGAACATGATATAAACTAAATCTGATTAGTTATGGGTGTATATCGCTCAACAGGTGTCGCTGCTATGCTGCATTATTCACATTAGCCATATTTTAAGAACTAGTGCAAAGATTTTCGTAAAACTTTAGATTTAATTAGTACTTCATATAAAATGGCACAGATTACATTTTGATGTATATCTAACAGATGGCGCTGCTATGCTGCATTTTTCAGGAACTATTGACGTGTCTAAAATAGCAGAAAGGTTTGGGATTACCTCATCTGAATAGTTTCTAAACAATTGAAGTACTTTTTGATGGAAATGAAAGTGCACGACTGATTAGCTAACACTAATTATATATATGAATTGAGTAAACATGCCGAATATATATTCAAGAAATTTTTTTTATAATTTTAGAAAAATACCAAGCTCACGCTGGGCGCAAAGAATACACGATAAAGAAACTTGCTACATCTAAATCCTTTGAAAAAATGTTAAAAAAATATAAGAAATAAGATTTTTTTTTAAACTTTTACACAAAACATATTTCTCTTCGATTTTTAAAAGTGTTTCTTGAATAAAACCTTTGCTATCATGTAACATCTTGAGGTATAATGTACGCTTATCAGGTCAGATTATTTTTTTTAGGGAAACCATACTTAAAAGTAAAATAACAGAAATTAAAACTAAGTCAGTAAAACTTCAGTAACTTCAGTAAGTCAGTTTTTCAGTAAAACTTTTGTTTTACTGAAAACAAATGAACAGGACAGGAGTTGTTCGCTTCTTATCAAAATGACGACTGTGACAATTAGGGATTTTTTTCATTCTATTACAAAGTGCTAAATCAGAAGAGAAGTGGTAACAGTAAATACAATGACACATACAGGGTTAATACTCAATTTTAACAACAACTAAAAAAATGCAAGATTTTTTAGAGATATCTATTTAATATGAGACAAATGGTTTTTTTAGTAATGGTTATCAAATAATTCTTTGGAAAGCATATTGCACAAACATAACATTTTCTCCTGTATCAATCATGAGATGTCTTTCTAGTTGACAATGCCAAGAAAATCCTCTCAGAACCAGAAACACAAAGGATTTTACTTTGTATGAGTCAAGAGATGTCTTTTTAGATTACAATTCCAAGAAAATCGTTTGGAGCATCATTCACAAGCAAAGGCTTTTCTCCTATATGAGTCAAGAGATGGGTTCTTAGATTCCTATTCGATGAAAAACCTTTGGAACATATTTCAAAAACAAGAGGTTTTTTTTCCTGTATGAGTCAAGAGATGGGTTCTTAGACTACTATTCCGAGAAAATCCTTTAGAGCATATTTCACAAACAAAAGGCTTTTCTCCTGTATGTGTCAAGAGATGGGTTCTTAGATTATCATTCCGAGAAAATCTCTTGGAACATAATTCACAAGCAAAGGGTTTTTCTCCTGTATGAGTCAAGAGATGGGTTCTTAGATTATTATTCAGAGAAAATCTCTTGGAACATAATTCACAAGCAAAGGGTTTTTCTCCTGTATGGGTCAAGAGATGGGTTCTTAGACTAATCTTCTGAGAAAATCCTTTGGAACATATTTCACAAAAAAGAGGTTTTTCACCTGTATGAGTCAAGCGATGCCTTCTTAGATTACTATTACCAGAAAATCTTTTGCAACATACTTCACAAACAAAAGGTTTTTCTCCTGTATGAGTCAAGTTATGCTTTCTTAGATTACTATTGTCAGAAAATCCCTTGGAACATATTTCACAAACAAAAGGTTTTTCACCTGTATGAGTCAAGCGGTGCTGTCTTAGACAACTATTGTTAGAAAATCCCTTGGAACATACTTCACAAGCAAAAGGTTTGCTACCTGTATGAATCAATAGATGGCTTCTTAGATTACTATTGTTAGAAAATCCTTTGCAACATACTTCACAAACAAAAAGTTTTTCACCTGTGTGAGTCAAGCGATGCCTTCTTAGACTACTATTCTCAGAAAATCCTTTGCAACATACTTCACAAACAAAAGGTTTTTCACCTGTATGTGTCAAAAGATGGGTTTTTAGATGAACCTTCTGAGAAAATCCTTTGGAACATATTTCACAAACAAAAGGTATTTCACCTGTATGAGTCAAGAGATGTCTTTTTAGGTCAAAGTTCTTAGAAAATGTTTTGAAACATATTTCACAAATAAAAGGTTTTTCTCCTGTATCAGTGGAGAAATGTTTTCCCTTATTCTCATTTCGAGGAACAAAGTGCTGTTCACCGGATGAGGAATTTTCTTCTGTAATCGAGGACATTTTCTCAAATGAATTTAAGCTTGATTTCAGTCGATAACAGGAACTTTTTCAAGGCGTCAGCAAGAAGAGATTGTCGCCATTTTCATCCAAAAAAATGACTTGCTGAGTTTCAGAAAAAACAGTTTTACCTACCACTGAATCTGAAAACAGAAAGAAAAATAATAAACAAGACATTTTTTAATAAACTGCACTAAATTTTAACTCTGAACAAAAAACCGATTTACCAATTTTCTTTTCCTTAAGGGTGTATTCGAAAAAACGCTTTTCCACCTTCAACAGCTCGAAATTTTCCGATACAATTTCAGACAAATTTTTAAAAGTAGAAACAAGAGACTTGCTGAGGGGATTCTTGAAGGGACGTATGAGGTGCCGTGTGATGTCTTTTTTAGCTCAATTCATTAGAATTTGAGTTATAAACAATTACCTTATCAGTATGACCCTGTTTTTCGTTCGCAAATCTCCCACTTGGGAAAAATCGGTTCGAAATGCCGTTTTTGATTGCTTTTTTTGCAATATTTTCTGCATTTATCAAAGAATCGACAATCACAGCACCTTGTGTACTTTCCAAATAAAAGATTTTGAAAGTTTGGTGTATTTGAGCGCAAAAATGAATTCAAAAATAAATCGGAAAATAAGCAGTTTGAATCGAAATACACCCTTAAACAGTACAAAATCATAGCATTAAATTATCACAATGTACATTCTTGGGTATGATTTAACTCAAGAATTTTTTCATAGATACATCTACATATGCATTGGCATGCATGCGATACAGTAGACAACGCCATAGCTGATACTGAGACAATCTGATACGCAGACTGATAAAAACTAAAAATTTATTTTATTGATTGCTTGTCATTTTTCTTTATCACCTTTTAAAATTTCGCCTACTTGTTTGACATATTCTCGAAAGATATCCAAACAAAATTTTTACCTCTTTGATGTCCATATATCACAGCCCCAACTCAATTTCATGACTATTTTTTATACTCATTTATGCTGTCCAGCTTTCGAGTTAAGCATTTTTTTATCCAATGTAGGGTTGTAATTCATATAAACATTCATGGGTCAGGTAAATTTTTTGGTTAAAAAATGTTGAAAAGGTTTAATGGCACCAGAGTCTATAAACAAATTTATCTTTTAATAAAATTTATCTTTTAACAAATTTATCTTTTACATAAAAACAAATTATTACCGTAATTTCGGGTGTATAAGCCGCGGATCAAACAATTCTTTTTGGACCCAGAAATCTTATTTAGTGATTGAAGACAAATATTTACGGCGATCTAACTAGTTATGTTTGTTTCTTAAAAAATTCTGGGTCGAAAAAGAATTGTTTGATCTGCGGCTTATATACCCGAAATTACGGTACACTAAAAATTACGGCGCATATCAAACCATTTTGAATAAAAATTAAGTAGTAAGCATATTACCATTTCCTGGTAAAGAGTTAAACCAGATCCAGGAAGAAAACAGGTTTGAATACTTCAATATGGAGTTGGGTGTTTCTTGCTGTGTTCGTTTTTATCATAAGCATAACAAGTAAAATTTTTTTTAAAACTGTAACTCGCTTAGTTAGAGGATCTTCGAAAAATGCATCACAGTAGTGATGGTTGATTTTGAAAGCCAAGTCAACCAGTGACTCAACCTGACCCTTTCCGATTTCAATGAAACTGCTAGGAATCATTCTCTATGATGATATAAATTAGAGCATGTTTTTATTTTTTGTTTATCGCTTTAAATTTTTATACAATTAATTATTTAAATTTTTAAAAATCATCATTTTTTGACTTGCATAAACATTTTTAATTTTGAATTTCTCAAGTTCTATGAAACATAGAAAATTTTATGACCGTTTATTTCAAAGAGGAGTTTATAAGGTTTAATTTGGTATGCAAGTCGACTATGTATAGTTAAAATAAATAAAATTTTAAATTTGAAAATTTTTTAGATAGTCATTTTTAAAATTTTTGAAAAAATTATATGTTTGTTGTAATATTATAAGCTTTAAATTCTGAAATTTTTAGAGTGGGATCTCAATGGGATCAGGAGTTATTAAATAAAAACAAACATTACTATTAAAATAGCAATTTAATTCTGTCTATTTTGTTATTTATTTATGATTTGTATGGTAATTTTCAGCTTTTATTTCATAATTCCTGATCCCATTGAGATCCCACTCTAAAAATTTCAGAATTTAAAGCTTATAATATTACAACAAACATACAATTTTTTAAAAATTTTTAAAAATAACTATCTAAAAAATTTTTAAATTTTCAATTTAAAAAATTTAAAATTTTATTTATGATTATACATAGTCGACTTGCATATCAAATTAAACCTTATAAACTCCTCTTTGAAATGAGTGGTCATAAAATTTTCTATGTTTGATAGAACTTGAGAAATTCAAAATTGAAAATATTTATGCAAGTCAAAAAAGGATGATTTTTCAAAATTTAAATAATTAATTGCATAAAAATTTAAAGCGATAAACGAAAAATAAAAATATGCTCTATTTTATATCATCATAGAGAATGATCCCTAGCAGTTTCACTGAAATCGGAAATTTTCAGGTTGAATATTGAATTTTTTTGGTTGATTTGACATGGAATGACCCTAATGGCTAATTCGATTTAATCGATATTATAAATTTTTTCATTGATTTCTCTGATGGCAATATCATTTTCAGTTTCCTTCAAAACTCGAAGATAAAGTAATCAGGTGTGCCAATCTCAATATTTCTTCTTCTATCTGTACATGTTAAAACTTCCTAATTCAGTATCGACATTGTCAAATATAAATGTTGACTTATTCCCATCATGAGGATTTTAAAAACGTAGCTTCACTGACAGTGTTGAATTCAGACTCTTATCAGGTAGGTACTTCTGTGGCTCCAGGGAGGACATTATAAAGTTACGCGGGGAAGAAATTGCATCTTTTGACCATCGAAAACACAAAATCTCAAATTTTCCAGGGGGGGGGATAGATTTAATTGTTTGGTGGGGGAGATGAACGTGCCCCTGGACCATCCCCTGAAATCAACACTGTTCATTGAAGTATGTGCATTTTAAAAGAGAATATTAGCAATGCATTTTCCAATCAATTTGTATAATATGGGCTCACAACTTCATAGATGTCTGTAACCAAAATTAAAAAATTATAAAAAGCATAAAAGTGACGCCTTTTCGGCAGTATACACTCAAGCCTAATAACGATCTATTTGTGTGAAAATAAGTAAAAATCGTTCATATAAGTAAGTTTATTTTATTTCAATATCAAAGCGTATTATATCCGATATTATGATGTCATACAGTCAAAGATCGATAATCCGCGCATCCATAATCCGCAATTTTCTATAATTTGCGTTACTTTATGAATGTAAACAATGAAAGAAACAGTTAAGAAAATTTTATAATTTGTGATCCAATAATAATTTTTTTAAACTGACAATAAAAAGTTTGAATATAAATCATAAATTATTCATTTTTTGTAAATATAACTCTTTTATTTTATTAACAGTAAAAAACGGATTACTGCATTACGGAACATATGCAATTATTTTTTAATGTACATATGCATATAAATTTTTTAATAAAATAACTTAAAAAAGGCATTTTTTGAGATAGCCTATTAAATAAACTATTAGGTTTCATATTTATCTTTCCATATTATAATGATTAAAGGATTAAAAGGTTGTTTAGGAATAATAAAATGATATATAATCCATAATACTCTATAATCCACAATATTCCATAATCCGCACAACCTTTGGCCACAATGTCTGCGGAATATAGAACTTCGACTGTACATAAAAAATTTCCCGACATTACCCTGATCTGTAAAAACCCTATATGACTTAATTTCTTACATCTATCTAACAGATGGTAAACAAAATAAAAGTGGCTGTGGGATAAAAAAAATATTTTAAAGAGAGACTTGTTTAAATTAGATTAACAGAAATTTATTTATTTAAGAATGAATAAGATTGACAATATTTATGTTTTACTTATATTAAATTTAATTAAAAATACAAAACAATTAAGCACCATGCTTTTTACAGAAATAGAAACAACATTAAATATACCTCATTATAATCAAATAATAAAGCTGTGTCAAAAATCACCACATAAATATAAACACAAACAGGACGTGTTTTGGGCTGGAAAATCCAACATCTACTGCAAACATATGTCTGTAAGGAAACAAAGTCATAAATTCACGTTTCCTATGTGTTTTTATATTTTGCAAAGGATTTATAAAAAACTTTAATATTTAATTATATTCTGTCACCAATATTTTGGTGCTATTTCATCTTACACCTTATTATAATAAGTTGTTATAGGATTGAGCTTTCTATCAATTTTTTTTCAGCAAGTTCCTTCTTTCATCTCAGTTTCTGGTCTTTGCATCGTTATTCCAGTCTTTACGCTCCTTCCTCCAATTTGTAAATCATGTCTTCCGTACACTCTTTTCCGATCTCTTGTATATCACATACCATACTCCACGTGCTGACATAAATCATTTTTGGTATCACCTTTCTAATAAGGAGTGGACCAAATTTCATTGATTATTTTTTATATATGTTGTAAGGAAGGGTATCATTTGCCTCAGGTTCAATGGATTTTATAGAACGCTCCTAAATTCTTGTGAAACAGGGGGGGGGGGAATAATCTCATATCATGACACAACTGAAATACTTTCTTTGAAAAGATCTGATGTGGTTGATCATAGCTCGATTGATATAGCGTTTGCTCGTTGATTGTCGGGCTCAGGATCGATGCCAATTTGTGCTGTGTTTGTTTCTTCATTTTTTGTTTTACATATGAACTAGTAATTATAATTCAATAATCTCACTGTCAATTAAAAATTATAACATTGCATATAATTTCTACTTTAACCCTTTGAGCTCTGATGGGTAAATTTCTTCAGATTTCCAAATGTCACATTGGAATCAGTATTTTGAAAAGAAAAACCGTTTAACGATATACACGAAAAAATGCATTAAAACTTTTTCAAATAAAATTGGTCGAATTTCCTGGTGTCGTTGTGAAATTTGTTAATTAAAATTATGTGGTAGAAAATTCTACCATCAGAGCTCAAAAAGTTAACCTACTTAACCTTACTTTTTTATTTGTAATTAAATAGTTATATCAAACATCATAAATGGATCCGAAATTGTTAATTTTTAAAATATCATTTTTAAAATGTACTTCAAACAGTCTTAATCGATGCAATGATATTGATCAACACATTTATCAATTCGTGATTTTAAAGAAACGTCATTTATGTAGGGGGAACTGGGGTACATTGATACAACTTTTTTCTAAAAAAATTTTTAGTGTCTAGAAAGCAAACATTTCAAGTTATTTTTCGATGTGTTGTCAGCAAAACCTATGTAGTTTGTTATAAAAATGTTCAATCGTTGTTTTAGATATTATTTTTGCATGTAATGTTAAAAAAATCAAAAAAAGTAATTTGTATCAATGTGCCCCATCCCCGGGGCAGATTGATACACTTTGATACGTCTCGGAAAAATGGAAACAAAATAACACCGATGCATATTTTTCATAGAAAAATAGTTAGCAAACCATTTTATACTATTTATAAAAATTCAAATCACCCACACTTTATTTGTAAGCAATATTAAAGCAATCAAAATGAAATGTATAATGACTTCATGTTCTGGCTGTTCCTTGTCTGATTGTTGGCTGTGGTAACTTTGTCGTATCTGATACTTGAACCCCAGCATTATCTTCTTTCTTAGGAAAGATGAAAAATTACCAAGTTTTCTGTTTATAAATCGGTTTATAAACAAAAAATAAAGGATAATTATGTTAAAAATTCTGTTTTTAATATAATTATCCTGTGCTGTTCTGCAGCTTGTTTCTCTTACGTAACACTTTTCATGTAGAAAATACATTTTTCTCTGGAGAACTGATATAAATTTGAGATTTTCCAGGCTGCCGTCCATTTCTTTAATTAGTTCTACTAGCACTATATGTTGGGTAAGTTCGTACGTCTTCTCTTTGCAAAAATACTATAAAATGTTCTAATATAAAGAAATTAAAGCTATTTCACTTCAATAAAAACTAATATTAGAAATTTTTAGCGAAAATGGTTGGATTAAGGAGTGCATTGTAAAAAAAATAATAACAGGTAATGAAAAAATGAACTAGAAAAGGATTTAGGTTGTATCAATGTGCCCCGACAAAGACTGTATCAATGTGCCCCATACAGCCATTTTGAATAAAATGAGTCTCAAATCCAATACTTCATAATTTATCTAACTAAAAAGACTGAGAAACTGATAAAGAGTAGTTTTACTTGCCAGAGAGAGTATTCTTTTCGGTTGAAAATACTGGAACAGTTTTATAATACCATTTCAATTCTACAACACAAATTTACTTTTGACCTACAAAAACAAATTATCACCCGTCCTATTTCAACAAACTACTGAATCATTCCAAAACTTTCTGTCTATAGTTGAGTGCACAAGTATCACCTTTTGGAGCTGTTGTGAAACTTCCTGTAATGACCCTGTGTGCTGTACATGGGGTGTATCAATGTGCCCCATGTATCAATGTCCCCCAGTTCCCCCTACTGCTTTAACAAGGGAAGGCACTACAATAATAATATTACTCTGTTTTTTAAAGTAACAAACATAATTATATTAAAAATAAACATAAGAATCAAATTACAATCTATTTTTGCATAATAAAGATTTGTGAAATATATGCCTGCTCTTTGAATAATTTTGCTTTCAGATTTAATTTCTAATTACTTATATTTTTATTTTACTTGAATGTGTTTTATTTTGAATAAATAGATGGTACCACAACATATTTTGTAATGAGTTTGCGATTTCTATAATGCATGGATACACAGAATGTAAAAATAAAATGAAAATCTGTTTAAGTGATGAGAAATAATGATTTAAAAATCAAAAATGCTATATAATGTTTAAATATGCTAACATTGTAGTTAAGATGTGATTTTAAGATTTTTCATAGAGATTATTAAATTGTAAATATGCAAACAATAAATGGGATAAAACGTAAAATAAAAAATATGATAATAAAAAAATGCAGCACGACCTGGTTTCGATCCTGTGCCCACTGATTAGTGAGTGGTCACTTTACCAACTGAGCTATAATAATCCATACCTATCTTTATCAAACAAAGATTTTAAATAGTGGCATGGTATTTGATACTCTCCCCCTCTTTTACTCAATAACTTAGGATCGTTGTATAAAATCCATTGAATCTGTGGCTCAGGGGTTTCTGACCTACAACATATATTAAAATAATCAAAATTTGTAATTATCAATGTTGGTCCTCCCCTTTTAAGAGTCTCTCCAAAAACTATCATTTTTTTAGGAGAAATGCAATGCTGATAAGATATGTTTTCTGACAACTTTTAAAGTTTGTTATTAATTGTTGCACATTTTATATTTTGTGACATTTCTTTTTCAAAAGAAGTTTAAATTTAAAATTAAGTATTAACCAATGCTAAACATGATCCAATTGCCACAGAAGAACATTGGAATTGGTGCATGAAACCATGTGTTAATTAAATATTAAATTCAAAACCTGGAAGTTTTTCCACCAGAGTATCTCTAAAAACATTTTAAATAATATTTTTACTTTTAAATACATATTTCTGTAATTAAATTATGATGTAGTTACATATTTTTAATTATTTTTTAAAGATATTTGTAAACATAATATTGAATTTACATATAACAAATAATGTTCACAAATATTGCAGGAAAAAATCTTTATATCGGCGAGCAACAAAACAATAATAATAGTTGGAAAAAAAACCTTTTTTAACATAATAGCTGAATATTATAATTATTTATTAATTTTTATGTAATATGGAGAAAATTGTAACTATTGTCTGGCAAAAGTATAGAAATCCAATGTTAGGAAAAAACAGTATTTAAATAAAAAAGCACAACATGTAATTTAACTAAATTTTTAAAAACTTGATTGATCTTAAAACTTTATTGTTTTTTTAAAGATAAATATAATAGAAATTATCAAAATTTTTATAGCTAACTTGATTATTTTTGTCACACTATTTTAATTTATGCATTCCTTCATTTATGTTAGAGAGTTATGGCTGTCATTCTAATGTTAAAGTATTGGTTATTGTTATAAGATTGCAAGATAAAAAAAAATTGTGAAGACTGGTATTCAAAGTACCAAGTTTTCTAATTTATTTAAACTAATCTTACTGTTTTAAAACTTAAAGAGTTGATTTAGAAATTTATTTGAAAAATTAATTTGCATTTTACATATTGAGGCAATTTTTGTATTAACCTAAACTAATGTTGATATAAATAAAATTTACCACATCTTGCAAAACATTTTTCTTTTTAATAGAAAGATTTATAGATAAAGATTTGTATTAAATATTTTAAATACCTTGCTGTACTACATTTCATTTAGAAATCGAAAGGCCACTAAACAATCCATTTATTGTTGAAGATGATTAAACGATATGCAAACTTGACCTGGCATATATAAATTTCAAACTTTCTGTGATA
This sequence comes from Maratus speculifer, assembly GCA_964019185.1. Lineage (NCBI taxonomy): Eukaryota > Metazoa > Arthropoda > Arachnida > Araneae > Salticidae > Maratus > Maratus speculifer. The sequence continues at coordinate 1,135,442 of CAXHSM010001080.1, read as the reverse complement.
ATCACAAATTTAAAGCTACAAAGAAAAGAATCATAAAGGGCAGAGCTCCCTAGTACGAAAAATAAATATAATCATTTTTTCATATGACCCCAAAGAAAAGAAATAAATCTCAAATATCAAAAGAACTTTTAGATATTCATAACGATATCATTACTGGCAGGTAAGAGGGGGAGGGGAGGTTAAAGCATGGTATAGGTTGCCTTACCTAACCACATGTGGTTAGGTAAGAGGGGAAGGTAGTAGAAAATTATCAAAAAATGTCAACGGTATATATGCATAGTCCCTTATGAGTTATAAAGAGGATTTTATTTGCAACTAATGTAGTTCAAAATAAAATCCTAATTGATGTGTAATAACATGCCTTAATTATTTTTTTCTCTTTTTATATAAAATAAGCATAGCAAATGTGATCCATTCAGAAGGTACAATTATTAATAACTGTAATTTTATAAGCAAAAGGCCAAAAACATAATTTATGTTCTTTAAAAGGTTACATAGGTTAAAAAAATTAAAAAAAAAATCCATTTACTTTTTAACATAGAATATTTTTCAAATTTTTATTTCAATTAGAGTTAAAGTCTACAAGAGAGCATTTGATAATACCCATTATTAAAATATACCAGCTGGGTGAAATACAAGTCTATTGCTTATTACTAAAAACACTATTTTTTAAGTCGGTGCACCCATTTATTAAAAACTAATGAACTAATCTTATTGAAATTTTGCACAAATTTTCAAAATGTAATTGATTTGTGATTGAATAAAAGGTTTTTTGATTTTTTAGCTTACAGGGTATCAAAGCCTGAGAGCTTATCTGCCTGCCTATTTTGTAAACATTATGTATGGATCATTTTAACTCACAATAAAAATATCAGATTTGCTTCGAATTTTGGATATAGGTTTATTGTGAAAAGGCACTGCCCTAAGTAGTTTTTGAGTTCACTGGATAAATATAAGGGGTTTTCATGGAGCTAATTCCCCTTCTTAATTTTGATAAATGAGTTTTTCATGCTGAATTATCAAATTTCATGCATAATTAATATATAGGATCATTCCGATGTGGCACTTCCATGACTAGTTTTGGGTGGTCATTGGTTAAGTATCAAGTAAGGAATAGTGAGTAACACCTCCCCCCTTAATTTAGGTAAATGGGGGTTTTTTAAGTAGAATTTAAAATTTACTTTAAATTTTTGATATAGATTCATTCTGATAAGGCACTTTCCTGATTTCTTTGGGATTTATAGGTTAATTATGAAAGGGTGATCTGGGGGCCAGTTATCTTAAAGTAGGTGATTTGTTTTTTCATGTAGAATTAACTGATTTGATTCCATTTTTTGATGTAAGTTCATACTGATAAGACACTTCCCTGATAAGTTTTGGAATTCTTCTGTAATGTATAAAGGTAAAAATGAGTGGTTAACCCCCTTAAATTAGATAAATTGATTTTATGCAGAATTATCTGATTTGATTTCAATTTTGGATATAGGTTTTTTCTGAAAACTCAAATCCCTGAATAGATATGGGGGATTAATAATTATGTATAAAGGGGAGAAATGGGGATCTCCCCCTCTTAAATTATATAAATGAGTTTTTATGAAGATTATCTGATTTGTTTCGAATTTTGGACACAGATTTATTATGATAAGGCGTATCCTTGAATAGTTTTGGGAGTTTAATGTTAAGTATAAAAGAAGGAAATGGGGGAGCTAATCTGCCCTTATTATTTTTTTTTTCGAGCAGCATTATTTCTTGAAAAAATAAGGCTGTTATGTACAATTAGTGTGAATAGCCTCTGAGCTGAGTTCCATCAGTTTAACTAGGCAATATTCTTTTTAGTTTGATTACAACTAATTTTAGAAGGTATAAGTAGTGTAAATTGCATCAATAATTATTTGGTAATGCATGCACTTTTGTTTAAAATTTAAATCCTTTGATCAAGCACGATCTATACAAATCTACTAAAAGAAAATACAGTCAAAGTTCTATAATCGGCACAAGTTGAGGTGAAAGGTTGTGCGGATTATGGAATATTGTAGGTTATAGAGTATTATGGATTATACATCATTTTATTATTCCTAGACAGCATTTTAATTCTATAATCAGTATAATATGTAAAAATAAATATGAAATCTAATAATTAATTTAATAGGCTATCTCAAAAATAATGCCTTTTTAAAGTAATTTTATTTAAAAAATTGATCTATACATAGATGTGCATTTAAATAAAGATAATTACATATGTTCAGTAATACAGTTTGCTTTTACTGATCATAAAATAAAAAATTATATGAAAAAAGTAGATGTTTTATTATTTTTTTTTTCAATTTTTTCATTATTTGTTTTAAAAAATCATTTATGGAATACAAATTTATAAATTTTCTTAACCGTTAATTTCACTGTTTACATTCGTAATGTAATGTGAATTATAGAAAACTGTGGATTATGTGTGCGCGGGTTATCGATCCTTGATTGTAGTGTAAAATGCACTAATAATTATTTGGTAATGTATACACTTCTGTTAAAAATTAAAATATCTTTTTAAATCCTTTGATGAACCACAATCTATACAAATTTACTAAATGAAAAAAATTGACTTTTTAATTTCAGACAAAACTATCATGTTATCCTGACCACCATAAGGATATTTTTTTATTTGAGGTGGGGGGAGTCTCTTGACATAATGTTCATCCAGCTGGATTTTAAAAAAACTTTTAAAATACTGTTTAAATTTTGCTGTTTTATATACCAGTCAACTGGGGTTCCTTTTCCCTGAATCAACTAACATTTTCATTATTAAAAAATAATATATATAATTTTTCAATGGAGAAATAGAGCCATAAACAATTTTTACATGAAAAAAATGAAGCAAATAGTGTAATTTTTAAAGAGGGAATTTTTTATTTTTTTATTTCATACTTTCATATTGCAGTCAAAGATCGATAAATCATGCACCCATAAACTGCAATTTTCTATCATTCGCGTAACTTTACAAATGTAAACAGTGAAATAAACAAAAAAAATTTACAAATTCGTGATCCAAAAAAAAATAAAAAATAAATAAATAAATAAACTTGGATTTTTTTTATTTAATTTTTTTATTTTATTAACAATAAAAAATAAACTGTATTATGGAACATTTGTAATTATTTTTATTTAAATGCAGATTTATATTAATTTTTTAATAAAATTACTTAAAGGCATTTTTTGAGGTAGTATATTAAATTCATTAATAAATTTCATATTTATCTTTTCATATTATACCAATTATAGAACTGAAATGCTGTCTAGGAAAAATAAAATGACATATAATCCATAATCTGCAAAACCTTTGGCCCCAACTTGTGCGGATCATAGAACTTTGTGTAATAGGTCCTTGCAATTGGATGCGCTACTGAATTAACACTGCAAACAGAATAAGCATTTAAACACAATATACCAATTGTAAATATCAAAGTTAAAAGAAACAGTTTTTGTCATGTTAATCTCTACAACTGGAACATAAATAATTATTATAACATTTTGCTACAGTCACATTTAAAAGTAATTTCATGTAAAACATTTAAAAGTAATTTCATGTAAAACATTTTTTAAGAAACTTGTTGTATACGATTGGTATAAAATTGTAGCCATGGAAATATTCAAGCTTTATTCAGACTGATATTTGCTAATAACTGATTTTTATTCACATTATCCAGAAATCACAAATCTAGATAGGCTCACATCCAACAAAGTAATTTTGCACAGTAAGTCCATATTCGCCAGTCATGGAATAGCCATAGTCAGATCTGATAATGAAAGACAATTTCAAATGACTTGAAGAGCTGAATTTCAACAATTTGCACAGCATATGGTTTCAAGCATGCTATAGTCCAGGCATTTGGTAAAAAATAAATGCAAGTTTTGGTGTAGTTTTTATTTTTGGTTCCCTTTATGTTTTTTGGGTCGCTGAACACGAATCTGGCATTATCCAACAAAATTTCTAACCAGAAACTCGTTTTTTTGGCAAAAAACGTGCAAAAAACGTGGCTTTTTTTCGTTTTTCCTAAATAACTTCAAAATTATGCATTTTACATAAAAGTCATCCATACATAAATTAAAGAGCACAAATTTTCCTACATTTTATGTATTTAAAGTTTTTTTCTCTGATCAATGGTTTAGCCGTGAGAGAGCTGCAAAAATGGGTGTGAAAAACAAAAAATTCTGAAAAAAGAGAATTACAGCATCGTACGTCGATGAAACATGAAAAACAACCATTTTACGCAAATTTTCCCCACTTAATAATACTAAATATATTATTGTTGACTATATTTTATTAATCTGATGTTCATTGTTTCTTTCGTAACTAAAAAATAAATAAAAATGAGCATATCTGTGAGCAAAATCTTCATTTGTTATTACAAAATAATAATAGTAATAATTTCTTAATTTGACTTTTAAATAATGTAAATAAAATAACTAAAACAGGATTTAACTGATCCTATCTGCACTTTCCCCCTTGATTGAAGGGGTGCAAGTATGAAATAACGTTGGTCAAGCGCTAACCCCCGCATCCCATATCCAGTGGAATACTACCCCCCCCCCCCTCCTTTTACACCAGTCTCGCCTCTGTTAGAAATATGCGTCACACAGATCGCAACTTTCTAAAGTAGCTTATCAGGAGGACACATTCCTTTCAGTTTCTATATGCAACTGCTTACTTATAGTTTAGTAATTCACTGTTTGAGTCTTTGTGAATATAGTGAATATCTAAAATGATTTTGCGCGATATCGCTGAGTTTTATTTGTGACTTTCCTTTAGAAGAGGGGTCAGTGAAAGTTAGTCGAGGAGGCAAGAAGAAAAGATGGAAAGTCATTTTTCCTTAAGGGGAAAATCTCAGTAGATGTGCATGTTAGGTGTAGAAAAGCATACGTAAATGAACGGATGATTACTGCTTATCTGAAGAAGATTGAGGAACAAAGTGCTAGCATTTCTCAAATTTTAAGATCATCAACTCCTCAGTTTAATTTTCGAACTAATTGTTTTATATGTGGACTGTGCATTTTGGAAGAGTTCATCTCAACACAAGCGAAAAATCCACCAAGCGAATGCAATATTGTATTACAGTGTGCGACACATGGGATTCAAAAGTACAATTCTGAAAGCAGCAAGAGCTCGCAATGATGATTATGGGCAGGCTATAATTCAGTGCATCGAAACAGTGAATGATTTGATCGCAGCAAATGCTCAATACCACATAAAATGTTTTAAATTTATTTATGAGAGGCCGAAGGTCCAAGAACAGTAGAAACGTGGTCCATTTGCCGAGGCAATCGACAGAGCAATGCAAAGTATATTACGATTACCTTGAAAATCATGATGACGAGTGTCAATTCTCCATGGAAGAGCTAATGAAACAGGTTACAGGGAGTTATCAACCTGATATGAGAACTGTAAAGTTTAACCTCATTGAGAGATATGGAGACGACATACAGATCACAAAGAATCAGAAAAAAAGGTCCATTGTGTGTTTCAAGAATATAGGAGGGAAGATACTGACTAACGCATGGTATCAGCAAACATGTAAATCTGATCGAGATGAGAGGCTGCGAGTGGTTGAAGCAGCAGCAAAAATTATTTGCGAAGATATCAGACAGAAGATTTGCTTCGGGAAACTGCAACAACATTGCAGTTGTGTGTCAAGACGAAGAGGATGGGCTAGACTTTGAAACCGATCTGGAAATGGATTGCCCACACAATGAATCAGAGGTCCCAATGGAAGGGGACATAGTTATGCCACAAGGTATCAAATATTTACTACTAAAAAACTTTTATTTATAATATTAATAGTTATAAAAACACCCACTAATTCCACTCGTCTATTTTCTATTTTGTAAATGTCGGTGAAAAGCAGGAACTCTCAAATAAAAGAAAGCGGAAATAGTACTTTGTTTTTTTAAGTAAATGTACTTACTAATGTACATAATTATTTATAATTAAATAATAATTCATAATGAGTCATCGTTTTTATTGTTAGAAACAGCATTGTAAAATATAGTCGATCATAATGTCTTCAGTATCATTTAAAGTCAATCTTTGCGAAAAAAGGTCAGTTTTAATGTTAAATCTAATGCACAGTGCCATAATTCTTATTTTCCGGATTTTTTTTATTGTCACACCCACATTTTGAACTTTGAGAACTTTAAGAACAGAAATCTGTGTCAGCTTTTATATGTTAAAGCCTGAGTTAGTTATTTTATTTACATTATTTAAAGGTCAAATTAAGAAATTATTACTATTATTATTTTATAATAGCAAATGAAGATTTTGATCACAAAAATGCTCATTTCTATTTATTTTTTTGTTATGAAATAAACAATGACCATCAGATTAATAAAATATAGTCAATAATAATATATTTAGTATTATTAAGTGGGGAAAATTTGTGTAAAATGGTTGTTTTTCATGTTTCATCGACGTACGATGCTGTAATTCTCTTTTTTCAGAATTTTTTGTTTTTCACACCCATTTTTGCAGCTCTCTCACGGCTAAACCATTGATCAGAGAAAAAAAACTTTAAATACATAAAATGTAGGAAAATTTGTGCTCTTTAATTTATGTATGGATGACTTTTATGTAAAATGTATAATTTTGAAGTTATTTAGAAAAGCGAAAAATAGCCACGTTTTTTGCACTTTTTTGCCAAAAAAACGTGTTTCCGGGGAGAAATTTTGTTGGATAATGCCAGATTCGTGTTCAGCGACCCAAAAAACATAAAAGGAGCCAAAAATCAAAACTACACCAAAACTTGCATTTATTTGTCCTTTTTGAGCACGTAATGCCTGGACTACTATGCCTAATCCCAGATATCCTCAAAGCAATGGTTTTGTGGAGGCAGCAATCAAGATATAGTCAAAGATTGATATTTTGCCATAATCCTCAATTTTCAATAATTTGCGTTACTTTACAAATGTGAACAGTGAAATAAATAGTTAAGAAAATTTATAAATTCTTGATTGAAAAATGATTTTTTAAAACAAATATTGAAAAAATTGAAAAATATCATAATAAAACATCTTCTTTTTTTTATATAACTTTTTTATTTTATTACCAGTGAAAAGGAAGCCGTATTACAAAACATACATAACTATTTTAATTTAAATGCACATATATACAGTTACGGTTCTATAATCTGCAATTTTCTATAATTTGCTTTACTTTACGAATGTAAAACTGTGAAATGGACAGTTAAGAAAATTTACAAATTTGTGATCCAAACAAAAATAAAGAAAAAAAATTATAATAAAATATCTACTTTTTTTAAATATAACCCTTTTATTTTATTAATAATAAAAAACAAACTGTACTACTTAACATATGTAATATGCATATGTAATTATTTTTATTTAAATGCACATATATATCAATTTAAAAAAAAAAAAATTAAAAGACAGTTTTTGTGATACCATATTAAACTAATTATTAGATATCATATTTATCTTTTCATATTATATTGACTATAAAGATAAAATTCTGTTTAGGAATAATAAAATGACATGCAATCTATAATACTCTATAATCCACAATATTCCTTAATCTGCACAACCTTTGGCGTCAACTTGTGAGGATTATAGAATTTTGATTGTAATCAAGCTCAGATTCAAAAAGTTAAAAGATCCTTATTTGACTTTGTTGTGCTACAGAGCTTCAAATTTGAAAAACAGTTATAGCTCTGCTGAGTTACTGATGGGACGATATTTACAAACAACTCTACTTATAGCACTCAAAGAACTTAACTAAAACTGGTGGAGAAAGACAGATTGGAAGAAGTTGAAAAAAATCGAATAAAAACTCAAGAAAGAGATTATAATCAAAGACATAATGTCCATGACCTGAAACCAAAAATCCCGGTGAAAAGGTTTGAATAACAGATTGAAAAGAGAAAAGGAGAAAAAGAGGCAGATGACACAAAGATCGTATCTTGAAAGGGAAGGACAACAAACCCTAAGACGAAATAGGGAGCATTTAATTCCAGGTCCTAAACTACAAGCAAATCTAGTGGAACATAACATGGAAGAAGATCTTTTAGAAAAGATTGGCAAAAAGGAAGTTTCCAAAACAGTAAGATTGGATCATGCTGTCATAACCAAAGGAAAAGACAAAGTTACAATGATAAAAAGTTTATTAAATCCAATTGATTTTTTAAACCACCAGATTTTAAAAAATTCATCTTTTATATAAACATTTTAATAAAAATTTTTTAATTTTACTTAAGAAAGGTGTTATAATAAAAATAAATGACATTGACATGCTCCAGAACCATCAAATAAGTTCCATAATCAGAATTATTTGATGGTTCTGAAACATGTCAATGTCATTTATTTTTATTATAACATCTTTCTTAAGTAAAATTAAAAAAAATTTATTAAAAAGACAAAGTTACATCACAATTTAATCAATTTGTAGTCACTCAATATGGTAGGACTGTGAAAGCTCCTAACAGACTAAATATTTGAAAGGGGAGATGTGGCATTACCCATGTTATTCTCATCTCATGATATTTGTTACCGATAAAATCTAAGTCGACTCTAACTATAGAATACATATGTCTAGCACTCTGTGTAATATTGGTATTAAATATGTTATGTTTTAAAGTATATTATTTTGCATTATATAATTAACTGCACACCTCTACAACGGTAAATATTTATATTAAAGCTTGGTAGTATCTTTTAATATACATAACACGACAAAAATTTAACCCCTTTTATCACATAAAAACTTTAATGATTTAAAAAGAGATTTATAATTGAAACTTTTATGAAAAGAATAAGCATTTAGGAAGTATATTTTGAAGGGAAAGGCTTATAAAAGGCATTTTTGAAAAAAAGCAAATGGCACATATATTAGGAAGGAGAGAAGGTAGTTACATATAAAAAGAGCTTACCTTCGATATTGTACAATATTTTTTACTTCAGTGCTTTTTTATTTTCTATTATAAAAAAACAGTTGACTGTAAAAAATTTCTTTAAAATCTTTAATTTTAAAATACATGATTTAGAAAATAAGAAAATTGCTGCTCCCAGCAATAAAATTTTATTAATTAGAACAGATTTCTTAGATAAGAACTCAAGGCATTGTTATCATAGAGTAACAACGCCTTGTAACTCTATAACTTGTATGATACTGTATAACGTGTATGACTATGATATAGCCCTTGTATATATATCATTGAGTAACAATTTTACTTATACTGTATGTTAATTACTTATAGGCTATTTTACTTCTAAAAGAAAATCTTGTTTATGTAAATGGAAGTATGTGTTTTTAATATTATGCAAATTTTAACTTTTTAATGCCATTAAATTTTAAAATAATAAACTGTTGGCTAATATTTGGTTTACTTGGGAAATGAATATTTTTAATGTCTAAAAATATCAGCAAAAATGCTGTATTTACTCGTGTATAGTGCGCAACCCTACTTTACAAGTAAAAACGGCGATTTCTTAAAATCTCGTATATAATGCACACCATAAATTTGATACGCTAATGAAGAATGACAGAATGAATTTCAGTAAAAAGAAAGTGGAAATAAACATTACACCAGACCAGAAATCAAGATGAAAATGCATTTTTAGACTTCGAGTAGTAAGAGAATGACAGGAAATAGGAATGATTGACGGTAAAGAGAATTGGTAATTAGCGTTTAGATAATGTCATTAGCTCTGTTGTATAAAAAACTGCAAGGAATTAAATAAATATGCAGTAATACTTCAATTATGTATCATTTTCCGTGTTTTAATATCTTCTTTGAATAATTTCTTGTTTGATAGGTATATCGTTCGACTGCATCCAACAGTAAAAAATTATTCCGTGTATAAGGCGCACCTAGGAGTTTTGCCCTAATTTTTTGGAAAAAAAGTGCGCCTTATACACGAGTAAATACGGTAAAAGTGGCGAAGCAAAACATAAAATTTTGTGTCTGCGTGCGATCAAATCCCAAGTTACAGAAGTTTCAGTAGAAGAATAACTAAAGAAGCATATCTTACCATTCATTTTTTTTGGAAAGAAGATAGGTTCAGTAAATTGATTTTAAAAAATTAGCTACTGTTACAATCAGAGCGTTATCATTTTATTACTGACGCCAACACAACGAATCAATCATCTGAAAAAAATGATTCATGATGAGTGATTCAATCAATAAATAGAAAACAGATCAAATAGAAATAATCAACTCAATTTTAATTAACAAAATAAGTGATTGATTTTTAAAAGAAAAGACGGAGTATTTTCAAAATTTTCGAATCCAGAGCTTAAATGTGCATTTTGAATTAAAAATTGGACATAATTTGATTTTGGATGACTCGGGAAAATTTTGCCCATATTCTTAGGAAAAGCTTGTTAAACGACTGTCGGTACCAATATTATAACTAAAGATTAAAAAAAGAACTAGTCATATTGCCACTGCAGTAATTTACTTTAAAAAAAATATTAAAAATTAGCTTGGAATCCTTTTTAGTAAGACTGCTAATATCATTTTTAATGAATCATAATGAACTCACGATTCATTCTTTTAATGGCGTCTTGTTTTTTCTTTCGCAGTTTGTTCAGGTAATTTTAAAACATAAATTTATTTTACCAAAATATGTTAATGCTAAGGTAGGGTAGTTTCTTTCATTATTCTTCAACTAGCAATTTAAGAATTTATTATTTGATAATGATTGTATAACTTTTTACATGTTGCTACTTTCATTTTTGCTGATTTATCAATCCGTTATTAAAAGTATTAAAAAATGTTTTATTTATTGCTGATAATTTCCTTGATTATGATTTATGTTTTAGTAGTTAACTGTATGTTATTCTAATTTTAATTTAGATATACAGCTAATTAGTTTTTTTTTTAATTACGCCTAATTTTAAAACATTGTGTTGCTCATAAACTGAATTTGATTCCATTATGTTCAATTTAAATAATTTTTTTTTTAAATAATTGATTGCTTAGTTCAGTACCTCTATAAAGTTTATTGAAATTTACATTAAAGAACGCATACACATGAGAAACTATAGTTGAATCTTGAAACAAGCAATAAACTTGGCAAGGCAATAAATGAGTTGTTGTTACCAGTTTGCTTTTTAAATTCTTTCAAAATTTATTTGTGACATGAGTTTTGTGTATTTTGTAAAGTGATGATTGACATACAATAGTTATCAAGAGGATTTATCATTGAAAATGGATGTAGTTGAAATTTGTTTTTGTGTATTTTGCATACACTGTGGCTGTTTTTGGCAATAGGTATATTTTGTGAATTAAGCATATTTACACAAGTTTAATATTTGATGCAGTTGTGTTTTCAGGGGTGGGGGCATTTTCTGTCAGTTAAAGAATGGCGAGGGTGAGAGTGAGGATTTTTGTGATGTCTGTGTGTTGCTAAGTTACAAGGATGAAGATGATATAGGGTAAATGTTCCAGTTTTGGCCACATTTAGACAAAAATGAAATAAAAGTTTTATAGTTTTTGATTGATTGAAGCCAATTAAATCATAATAACAGTGTTCTTTAGTAAATTTGTCTTTCTATTGATTGTAATCAGTTGCGTAGCAAGTAGGGAGCAGTCCGCCCCAGGTGACACCAAATCCTTATTTGCATGTGTATATATATAATCTTATAAAATTTTGGAAACCATGGAACTAAGAAAGATATTAGTACTTATTTAGGAAGAAAGATATTAGTACTTTAGTTCATTAGTACTTCCATGCTCATTTCGAAACGAGTTCAAGGAATCAAACTTTTCCGGAATCGTTTCATTTTGGACAAAGTCCAAGGAATCGTTCCTTTTCAGAGTTGGGGCATTTACGATTGTTTCCGAGGATTCGTACCTTTTGGGAACCAATTACCTAAGATGCGTATACATTTTATGTCCGAAATTTTGAATTTATCACCGACTTTTTTTTTAATTTTCCGAAAAATGCAGAAAAAATATCACGCTTGTTTGAAAAAAAAAATGCGCGTAAACGCCGCATCGCTTGAAATTTTAACTTAAAACATGTGAACACCGCGGCGTTTCTTCAGAAAATTACAGTATTGATAATCTTAGATTTTTAGCCGAATTACTTTAGGTATTATGCATCACGAAACAATTTGGTAAATTGATGTTAAAAATTATGACTAATAATTTCTAATTTCGAACCCTGATCGAAATATATGTTCGTAAATGGTGTATAGCCCGCGGACTATACACCAATGTATCTCCGCAGGTTTACACGAGCTTTTTTTACTGCACTGCTCGATTTAGGTGTGTGGGTTATACACCTGAAAATATGGTATATTTTATTTTGTAATTTCTGTTAATATTACTGAATTCATGGCCTTTTATGACAGATGAATAAATTATTTCTGAAAAAAAAAATCAAGATATTTCTTATATCATTGGTAATCGCAATCTTCTTACCAAGTATTATGTATTAATGAAGTGTTTTTGGTTATTAAGTCTGGCTAAATCTAAAATAGAATTTCCTTAGTTTATGATTTTGATGTAAATTAGTAATGTACCTTTATGAGGCAAGTTTTATTGAATAATTTAGAGAAAATACATTTCATCTTTATAATGAATATTTAATCATATATTAATGATTATTAATGTTACCTTTGTTTTTAATATTTCAATCATTTTAAAAATTGTCTAATTTTTTATTATTTTAGTTTACTTATTTCATTAGTTTATTATAATTTAAGCATTCGTTATAGTTCCAAATGCATTATTAATTATATTCAAATTGCTGTTTTAAAAATGTAAATAAAGCAATGACCAGAATACTGCAAAATTCTTAAATCCGTACAACCTCTGGTCCCAAGGTTTGCAGATTTGAGAGAGTCTACAGTTTTCTTTTCTTGGAATATTTTTTCTCTTGCTTTTGTTAGTCATCTTATAAATTTTAAAGCAGTTCCTGTTATTAAAATTAGCTACAGAGAGTTCTAAATAACGTCAGTTTAAAAGAAAACATCAGACTTTAATTGTTTTTAATTGAAAATTTAAATTAAAAAACAAAGAATATATTGGATTCATAAAAGAGACAAGAGTGCCTATAAAAGATAAAAAACATGTTTTTACATTTTGCATATTCAATCAGTTGAATTATCCATGGATTGTGGATTATTTAAAATTAATATACTTGAATTTTCATGAAAGTGTTGTCTTTCTTGAAATCATTTTCTGATTTTGTTTTCATTTATGTTAGCTTGTGGTATGTTATTTATGTATTCTGCATCTTTACTAGTTATTTTAGAATTTGATTTCATTGGGGGATCATGGCATTTCAAGCCTGGTCTACCAAGTTGAAATTAAGTTTCTATCTTGCTGGTTTCAACAATTTTATGGTTAGAATCTTAAACCTGTTCCATTTTTATAGGAAATAGCATTATGATAATTTTTAAAATCAATTTTTCAAATTTATTTTTAACTTTAATTCCTAGTACTTAGCTGCCCATTGGCCTTATCCCTTTGAGTTTTCTTTGAATTTTAGATGGTTTCGTATAAATATGAGTTAAGGTTTTATAAAGACCTTCACAGAAGTCATGTCCCTCCATTTCAGGCCCATATCCCTCGAGTAGATAAATGGCCATCATAGACAGTCCACCCTAGTACTTAGACCAACAGCTTTAGATTCACCATTACAGTAGACTCCCAAAAATCCACACATAATTTACTGTTGTAAACAATGAAACATCCAGTTTAGAGATAGGGACAAAATTTGACTTTTTTAGTTTTATATTGATTCTATACATATCCTAATTTGTAATTTTTATTCATATATTACTGGATTCACGTTTTTTTTCATGGAGGAAGAATCCATTTATTTCTGAAAAAATTCAAGATATTTCTGATTTCACTGGTAATCACAATCTTCTTCCAAAATATATTTATGTATTAATCAATATTTTTTGGTTATTAAATCTGGCTAATCTGAAATGAAGGGTCTTAATTTTATAATTTTGATGTGAATAAGTGATGAACCTTTTTGAAACAAGTTTCAATGAATAATTTAGGAAAAATACATTTTATTATTGTAATGAATATTTTAATCATACACTATTGATTATTAACTTGACTTCTGCTTTTAATATTTTAAATTTTTTAAAAGTTATCTAAATTTTTATTATTTTAGTTAATTACTTTTTTAAATATTTTATTATATTGTAAATCAAGATATATTAATTAAGATATATTTTGTAACAGGGTTGGCATGGTTTAAACCAACTGGTTTTTTTCTCAAAAAAAAAAAAAACAATTGGTTTTTTTAGAAGAAATCTAATGACATTTTCTTTTTTTTATAATTTACGTGTTTCATATTATTGGATATAAATAATGTCTACTTTTAACACTTTATTTCAGTAATAAGCATTAGATATAGTGGATTTAGCTCTTTTTTTTATGCATAGGTATAAGCCAGTTGGTTTTTCTAAAAAAAGAAGGCAATTCGTTTTAAAATAGAAATCTAATAACATTTCCTTTTTTTCTTTATAATTTACATGTTTCAGATTATTAGATATAAATAATTTCAACTTTTAGCACTTTATTTCAGCTATAAGCATTAAATAGATGTAATGGGTTTGCGTCATTTTTTATGCATAGGATTAAAATCAGCATACATTGGTAAACATATCTATTGCTCTAAAGAAAAAATTTCAAACATGTGAATTGATCAAAGATAAAATAGATCCAATATTTAGTATAAAATATTTTTTTTAATAATGCAGATTAGTTAATGCAATTAATAATGTAACACAATGATCTGTTAAGATTTTGCACAAGCAGTAAAAGAAATTTTTCTTTTGGGAGATTATCTTGGAGAATTAAAAGCAAAATATGATGCCAAGTAAGAGAGTAATCAAAGACTAGTTTCTAGTTACAGAATTTTAATAATAATCCCCCACCCCCCTCTGTTATCTGTTGAATCTAACGACTAAAAATGTTAACTTCAAATTGTCACTCAAAAAAGAAAAAACCCTGAAAAGTAATTGTAATTAATTATTTGAATAATTATGGAAAAGAATATTTATCAAACTACATCCAAATGTTTATTATTAGTAATCAAAAGATTGTTTATAAGAATTTCCAGGGCATAAATGGTTCACTGTGTAGAACTGTTAATTCTTTCAACATAAGATTGTTTGCTATAAAACTGTTTAAATTAAAATATGAATTTTTTCAATTTTCAGCATAAATTCACTGTAATTATTTAATTTAAATTATTTTAAAATGAAGTTACACTGCTTATAAACCAATAATGTCTGTTTTTATCATTAAATATGCATGTATATGTAATAACAAAGTGTGTTTTTAAAAAAACCTGGTTTAAACAGAAAAAACTGTTTTTTCTGTTTTTTTTTTTTTTTTTTTTTTTGAAAAAACCTGGTTTTTTTTCCAACCCTGTTTACTAAGCTTTCATTATAGTTTTGATTGCATTATTAATTACATTCAAATTATTGTTTTAAAAATGTAAACAAAGCAATGACTGCAAATCCACACAACCTCTGGTTCCAAGTTGTGCAGATTTGAGGGAGTCTACTGTATTCTAAGACAAATAGCAACATTCTTGAACATCTCAATTATGTATTAATTTCAGAATTTTTGAAGCAAAATACTGTGGTTTTTAATTTGTTTCAAACCCATCTTATTGCAACATTAACAAAAAAAAAAAAAAAAAAAAAATGTTTTTTTTTGGATGGATGTGCTGCTCAATATAAAAATAGAAAAAACTTCTTAAACGTATGCATGCACAAAACGGACTTTCGTACTAATGCCGAGTGGCATTTTTTTAACCACATCACATCAGAAAAGTTCCTGTGGTTGTCTAGGAGGAACTGTCAAAAATATTGCTATAAAAGCGAGCTTGCAAAAACCCTACAAGAACCACATAACTCCATGGCAGCTTCATGATTTCGCAAATAAGTATATTCCTGGCATAAATTTCATGTATTGTGAAAATCAAGAGTGCAATGAAAATGATTCATAACACTCTATTCTGATTGGACAAATTGGATAGAACCTGTTGTTAAAAGTGTATGTACCTAAGGTTGGGGAAACGCATCATTTTACTCGCCATTGGTGAGTGAATTTTTAGGTAATCTTTAAAAACCACAAAATATAGAAATATGCAGAAAACTTCTTTTTACTAGTTAGCTATGTAATGAAACTTTCCAAATCACTTTGATCTAAACATGGAATTAAGTTCTATACTATATTAAACTTTCTTCCCTTGTATATATTTCTTAATTTTATAGAAAAAAATACTGTGAAAATACATTAAAGTAACAGGAATCGCCTATTTTTGTGGTTACATAAATTTTATCCAAACAATTTTTAACTGTATGTTGCGTTTTGTGGGCTGATAAGGTTTTCTAGTAATTCCAAATGGTATTAAATGCATGCATGTAAAATATTGAAATTTTTTTTTAATTTTTCAAGAATTTGTTCAGCATTACAGTAGTTAATTACTTCTAAAATAGTTCTGAAAGTTTTACTCTTTAATCCGCAACTTTAAAAAAAATTTGTGCTTCACATCACAAAATTGGTTGGATAAAAAAATGATACTGATATCAAAAGAAGAATGCCCTCTCCCCCTAGAGATATCTCACATTATAAATCACAATTTTTTTAAACTATAGTCTTGTTTACTGTGAGTGTTAAAATTTTAACTAAGTTAGTTTTGTAGTTATTGCTATATTATAGTCTTAAGAGCCCACAATAGTCACAGAAAAATTACTCAAAAAGACCCGGATGACCATGTAAAGTCTATGGGAGCGTTCTTTTCTAATATCTCGCTCAAATTTTAATATTTTTGCATGATTTTTTTGCACAAGATAGCTGAGGGCAATCCACAACCGGGCTAGTTTTTACTTTTTCGATTTTGGTTATATATTTTTTATATTACGATAGTTTCAGTTTCAGCACCGGTTTAAACCGGTTTCGAAAGTTAAAGTAATTTTTTAAAGAAAATCTGAAACAAAAATCGAAAAAGTAAAAACTAGCCCGGTTGTGGATTGCCCTCAGCTATCTTGTGCAAAAAAATCATGCAAAAATATTAAAATTTGAGCGAGATATTAGAAAAGAACGCTCCCATAGACTTTACATGGTCATCCGGGTCTTTTTGAGTAATTTTTCTGTGACTATTGTGGGCTCTTAACTGAAACCAGCAGCAAATGATTTCTTTCTTTTATATCCTTATTTAATTAATTGCAAATGGGACTATTTTATTGCTGAATTCGCTCTATGCTACTTTTTGTTTACAGACAAATATTTTTTAAATTTAATTAATCAATCGGTAAAAATTAAGGTTTTTGTTTATATGTTGAATAACACTATGACAACAAGATTCCTAAAAAAATGTTTATCTCCCTCAAATCCGTAACTCTCTAAAATCTGCACATAATTTATGCATGTAAACAACGAAACATTCAGTTCAGATATAGGCACAAAATTTGTTTTTTTTAGTTTTATATCGATTCCATATACATATTTTATTTCGTAATTTTTGTAAATATTACCAAATTCGTGTTTTTTATTCGAGAAGGGAGAATAAATTTATTTCAGAAAAAATTCAAGATATTTCTAATATCGTTTGTATTTGCAATCTTACCAAATTTATTTATGGTCATTCAGTCTGGCTAAACCTGCAATAAAGCTTCCTTATTTTATGATTTTTATGTGAATTAGAAATGTATCTTTATAAGACAAGTTCCATTGAATAATTTATGAAAAACACATTTCATCTTTATAATGAATATTTAATCATACATTATTGATTATTAATTTCTCCTTAGCTTTTAACATTTTAATCCTTTTAAAAATTATCTAAATTTTTATTATTTTAGTTTAATACTTTTTCTTATATTGTAAACATTACTTGCAGTTTCAATTGCATTAATAATTAAATTCAAATTTCTGTTTATAAAATGTAAACAAAGCAATGACCTGAAATCCCCAAATTTCTAATATCCCCAAAACCTCTGGTCCCAAGCTGAGCGGATTTGAGAGAGTCTACTGTAATGTTGAATACTGAAATGATTGTGAACAAATTACATTCAATATGCATGTCATCAAGATTATTATATTATAACCATAACAATTGGTAAGTGCTAGACGAGTGTAAGGTCGCAACAGCTGGAACAACAAAGTTTTTTGTGAAGACCAGAAATCCTATACCGGATCCAAAACATTATCATACAAAAAAATTAAAGGAATTAATGGAAAAAAAATAGAAAATGTTAAAGAAAGAGAAAGGATGCAAAATGCCCAATCAGAAAGGCAAAGTGTGTGCATTTTCTCAAAAAATGAGGTAAGTGATTTGATATTGCTCATACCGAAGCTTAGGCCAAAATAGCTGAAGATAAAAATTTCTTGCTAAAACAGCGAAAGGATGGCAGACTAGGATCAGTGATCACTGTAAAAATAAATATTTTACTTCAAAGAATTTGATTGCTGATAAAAAGAAAATCTTCTAAGAAAATATTAGAAAAATGAAATGTTAACAGGAGAATGTGTGTGTTTATGATGACCAATTATCTATACTTGGGATAGTACTCTCCGTGAGGGGTGAGGGTTGCCCTATGTAGGGGTAATTTTAAGGGAAACTAACCCGCATTTACCAGGGGTAGCTGCGTTCATATTATATATCTAAAATTGTTTTTTTTTTTTTATTTACAATACAAAAATTTTATTTTTTCTGATAGTCCAATTCATAAAGTAAAATTAAATAATATCTATTTTTTTATGATTGCTAAATATAATTAAAATTTATATACTATGTAATTTGACCTCCCTGTAATAAATTATGTACTCTCCCTCTTCTTGTTCCTGCACAAAAACGTTTTCTCGATAAAATTTCAGGCAGTTTTTCATGAACTTACAATTACCACTGATTTACACAAGGATATCCAAAGTTTAAAGAAAACCGTGAAAAACTCCGTACGGTTTGTCCGATACGGTCACGACTGGGCTCGAACCCAAAACCTGCCGTCTACCATTTTCAGAGGCAGAACCTCTCGGCCAATGGTGGGGCTCACATGTGAAAGAAACGGCAGTTTCAGTATTTCAAGTCCTTGACAGACAGCTCAAGTGAAGAAAATAGAAAGGAAATTGCTTGAGGGTGTAACACCAGTTTGGGTTCAACCTAAGCTTATCGAAGGTCGAGGGTTTATCGATATTGGGTCATTCCTTGTCAAATCAACAAAAAAATGCAATTTTTCATTTTCTTTATTAAAAATACCAATTCTAGGCATTAGTTTTAGATCTTTAAAAAACAGAAGATAATTTTATATATCATAAAATACATTGTCATCGTCACAATAAAAATGTAGTAAACAAAAAAGCTTATACATTATAAAGTTAAAGCTAATAACGTTTTCGTTCTTTCTAGAACGTCTTCAGTCAGCGTAAGTGAAAGTCATTTCCTCATGAGCTTTTATTTCATTTTAGAACTGTGTAAATCCCTAAAATTTCCCTCTTATCTCATATTTTTCCCTTCTTTTTCGCCAAGCATCTTTAACAATCTAGGGTCAATGGCTGCATGGGTCCTATCATTACATGGTTTTTCTTTTGAGGTAAGGATTTTGAGAGTTTCCAGGATTAATGTGTTGTATAGGTTATCGTAATTTGCTATTTTTTGTATATGTAAATATTCTATTTTTAAAGGTATTTTATGGTTACTTCTTGACAATGCTGTATTTATTTTATCATATCTTAAATCTCTTAGATCCTCTTTTTTTCTCTCAGCGATTTTTCTTTTCGTCATTCCTATGTATTCTACTTTTTCGTTATTTTCATTATATATTTGCAATTTTCTGTTCTTAGAATCTCAGATTTCTATAATTTTTAATTTATAGTTTGTATCAATGGAATATATATAAAAAATAAAATTTTTTATAATAAATATTATTATTTTTTTTTACAGAATATTAAATATCGCTAAAATGTCAAATTTAATCAAATTCTCAATCACAAAATCCTCTACAATTCTGTAAAAAATTGGGCTAGAGAGCTGAGTTATATCTTATTTGAAAGCTCTTTTTATGGGCTTCATTATGATATACAACACTAACTATTTAGAGTAAAATAATTTTTTGGACTAATTTTCCGAATTTTTTTATTTAAATTTTTTTAAAATCACCTATTTTAATTATTAATCTTTGATTTTTTTTGCTACAAATATGTAAAATTTCAAGATGGAGAAATGATGGGATTTCGAGCTATTTCTTTTAATGAAAAAAATTGTAACTTTTCAAGTAACTGGCTCTTTATACTTGGAAATAAGGAGTTGTATATTTCTATTCTTAGGTAATTACAAAGAATTTAAGTTGAAACTGCTGCAAAACAACAAGAACTATCAAATCTTAAAACATCATTTAAAAAAAATTTGAATAAAGATTAAGAAAAGAATGGCGTTTTATTAAGATTTTTCATTTACTTGAAATTCTAATTTAAAAAACGTATAAATATTGATAACTTGCAATTTTCCTGAAAATTATGCTTTGGTCATACAAGATGTGTACAGTAGAAGTCTGCACGGATCGAAATTTCCAGGCCCGAGCCCGGTCCGAAAGTTAAAATTTTGGCCCGGGCCCGGCCCGAAAGTTAAAATTTTGGCCCGGGCCCGGCCCGAACCAAGGACATATTAGCCCGGCTCGGGTGAATTTTTACAGAACATTGATCTTTACTCTAACGGAAGAGTTCATTCCCCCCAAAAAACCTATCTTAGTCTTTTATTTTCTGCCATGTTTATAATCTCTATTTCTGCAGAAATGCCATAGGCTGAGATATTTACGATTTAATGAACCTTTCTTTGTTGTATGTAAATGTTTCAGTTATCATTAGTATTAATAATACATAAAAAAAATCTAAAATATGGTATATGGTAAAAATAAAATCTTCTAAGACACTGAAAAGAAAAAAACGTTTCCTTCTTAGCAGATGTGAATGTTTAATATATATATTTTTTTCGCGTATTGTTGTATTCATTTTGCATGAATGAACAGTTTAAAAGAAATTTGCAGTTTTCAGATTAAACGAAAATTTCGTCATATTCATGGGGTTTTTTTATGTGTTTAATTCTATTTTAAGACGCCTAGTGATCTACGATTCTTTAAAAAGAATAAATTCTAATGTTTAATTGTAGAATAATTACGGCTTAACAGTATATGTGTATTTTGCAAAAAATTTTGGACCAAGCCAAACTTTACCGATTTATGAACAGATTTTTCCACGTCGAGAAAAGGATTTTCACACGGGAAGATTCAACAGGAACTGATTATTTAGGTCCGTGAAGACTAGGAAGAACAAAATTAGTCTCGGCTTTGTACGGAAAAAATAAGTTAGACTCGGCCCGGCCCGATACTCCAGGAAAAAAAATTAAGGTCCGAGCCCGGCCCGGCCCGTCCCGAAAAGATTAGTGACTAGGCCCGTCCGGCCCGGCCCGAATATAATACTCCCATCACGAGATGCGACTTGGGAAACTCCTTCTCTAAGACGAGTCGACTTTACAGAAGGTGTGCAAGGTGATACTGGAGGGGGAAAATAATCCCGTGTTTTCAATTCGACCATTCCCCGCAAAGAACTGGGGTTGAAATGATAGCGCGCCAATTGAGTTTCGCGCCAATAACTTGCGCTGCGCATTTTTTGACAGAAATCTGTTTTCCTTCTCTCGTTTAGCTTAGCTGTGTTTTATTTTCTCTCTCTTTTATAATTTATCCCGCCATTTTTAACCTGTTTTTTTTTCAAAACAATTATTTTTTTATTACAAACATGTCCTCAAAAGGGAAAACAATTCACTCTAAAGAAAGAATGATTATTCATAAAGTTACGGATTTTTTTTGAGAAGGAAGCAAATTTTTTTCTTTTTCTCTCCCGTCGATTTTGTTCTATCCATAGAGCAGAAAATAAATGAAGAAAGAATCAAAACTGCAGTTCTGAATGATATTTAATGTATTTTTAAAATATTAAATTTTAAGATAGTATAAGTTAAAAATTTAAAATATGCCATTAATCATTGAAAAGGTACAACATTTAATTATTATTAAAATGAAAGATGTGTTTAAGGCTGTTTTTAAATCCAAAAGTCTTTATCACATAAGTTTTGAGCTTTGACTTATTTTTGTTCAAAGGTTTGTTTTTATGACACTAGTAGTTGTTGTTCGGAAACTACCTAATCTTACTCATTTTCCTTTTTTTTTTTTTTTCCCAAAATAGATTTTTTAGAAAATAGTGTCAAAGTGAGAGTTTTGAACCAAATTTCTGCTCGAAAAATGAATAACCACTCAAACAGGGAAGAAATATGTGTTGGTCACGTGATCAAAATCGTTTATAACTCAATAAGTTATTTATTGATCAAAAAATGGAAAACAATTCGATTCCAAATCGCTTCCATAACCATACTTTCCAATTTTATATCATTCCATTGAAAAATTAATTTCTAAATATGTCAAAATGTTTTGCGTTTGTTCAGCAGAACAGAGCAGTTGAGAATAGCCACAGATAAAGTAAATTAGTATTGCATATGTATTTCATTATGGAATTGCTATTACAACTCGAGATATAATTAATTTACATTAACTATAATTAATGAGATATAATTATTTGTTGCGCTGAGAAATTTCTTTTTTTAAGAATATCTTAAAATTAATTAAATTGTATGCATATTTTACTTCACTTTGCAAATTCCATCCATTTTTTAATTTTTTTTTTTTTTTTTAATTATGAATTTTTATATAAATTATCTTACTCTTTAACTAGTTTATATCCTTGGTAAGTTCAGAAAAGCAAAAAAAAAAATTTAATTTTGTATTGTTCTGCGTAATTATTTCTTTAATCATTTTAAAAAATAGTATTTAACAAGTTTTTAAAAAAATATACTGAAAGCAAAATATTTATCTTTATTATCGTAATAATACAAAAGTAACAATTTATATAAAAGTTAAGAATACGTTTTAATGTTTAATGTAATTGTAGAATAATGACAATTTAAAAGTATATGACTTTAAAAAATTTTTTTTTGGACCAAGCCAAATTTTACAGGTTTTTGAACATACTTGGTTTGGTCGAGGAAATTATATTCATACAGGAGGATTCTACCGGGGCTGAATATTTTGATCCGTCAAGACTAGGAAAATTAATTCAATAGCGGCTTAGTACGGAAAAAATAAGTTAGGCCCGGTCCGATCCTTGATGAAGAAAGTAAGGCCCGAGTCTTCAGAAAAAAGTAAAGCCAGGGCCCGGCCCTGCCCATATGCTGTAATGAAAATCAGGCCGAGACCTGGCACGTGCAGATCTCTCTGCGTGCGTTCTCTCAGGTTAAATAATTTCCCTTTTAAGTCAATAAGATACAAAATAACAGCGCCAAACTGTCGCACACCTGGGAAATGTGGCAACTTTTACGGCGCAGCGTAGGGAAGAAAAATCGACGCTCCGATATGAAAGAAATGGGATCTTCTTAAGCTACGTCACGTATGATTGACAGGTCTCTTCTCCTGCAGGGACTATTATACCGTTAATGAAAACTGGCCCGCGGGCCGAGGCCCGGCCCGTGCAGACCTTTAGTGCACAGCGCTATTATTGGACCCATGCTGCTATTCATCCTTTTTTAGTATATTTCAAGACAGACAGCGACATTCTTGAGCATCTCAATTATGTATTCATTTCAGAATATTTGAAGCACAATACTTTGACTTTTATTTTGTTCCAAACCCATCTTATTACAGCATTAACAAAAAAAAAAAAAAAAAACCCTCAAAATCAATAAAATGTTTTATTCTTCGGTACAAAGAACTTCTTAAACATTTGCATCCACAAAACTGACGTAGCTATTGATGCCGAGTGGCATTTATTTTGCCGCATCAAATGGGAAATGTGCCTGTGGTGGTCTACCAGGAACTATCAAAAGACTTGCTATAAAAGCTAACTTACAAAGACCCTATGAGAACCAGATAATCACTCCCTAACAGCTTTATGATTTTGCAAATAAAGATATTCCTGGCATAAATTTCACGTGTTGTACAAATGAAGAGTACAATGAAAATGATATATAACACTATATTCTGATTGGTCAAAATGGATAGAACCTGCTGTTAAAAGTGTATGTACCCAAGTTTGGAGAAATGCATCGTTTTTCTCGCTTCTGGTGTATTAAATTTCTAGTAAATTTAAAGTAGTCTTTAAATTTTAGTAAATTTTAAGTAATCTTCAAAAACTGCAAAATATAGAGACAGGCTGTAAATGTATTCTTTTACTAGCTTATATTGCAACTTCCCAAATGACTTTGATGTAAGTTCTATTCTATATAAAATTTTATTCACTTGTATCTATTTCTTAATTCTGTAGAACTAAATATTATGAAAATACATTGAAGTAACAGGAATCGATTATTTTTGTAGTTGCATAAATTTTATCAAAACAATTTTTAACTGTATGTTGCATTTTGCTGGCTGGCAAGGTTTTCTAGCAATTCCAAATGATATTAAATTCAAGCATGCAAAATATTGGAAACATTTGTGAGTTTTCAAGAATTTCTTTATAGTTCAGTAGTTGGTGCTTCGAAAACAGTTCTGAAACTTAAATCCGCAACTTTAAAGAGTTTTGTGTGTCACATCATAAAATCAGTTTGATCGAAAATGATATTGATATCAAAAATACAATCCCGACCTCCCCCTAGAGACATCTTACAATGTTAAGTGCCAGACCCCCCCCCCTTTTCTCCTCCTAAAATGAAAACATTGTCTATGTACAGCCTCCTATCACATAGACATCAGAGAAAGATGTGGGAGGAACAGAGTCAATATTTCTACTTATAAACATACATATATGGTACCTACACTCGAATAAAGTTACATGCCTAAGAGTAAATAGCGTGATAATTTAATGAATGAATTTTGTGCTGTTTATGAAAATGAATTTTGTAAAATCCGGTATTTAATTAACAGCTAAAATTTAGTGCTGTTTGTTTAAAAATGTTTGTTTATTACATTTTTCTTTCTGTTTTCAGATTCAAAGGTTAAAAAAAATTTTTGATGAAGTACAATATATCATTTCCTTGTATGAAAATGACAACAATCCGATAAGTACTGAATCTTTGAAAAAGTTTCTGTTATCATCCGAAACAAAACTTTTCATATGCAAAAATGTCTTCGACTGCAGAAGAAAATTCTTGCTCTAGTGAACAGCTTTGTATTCCTCAAAATGGGGATAAAGAAAAATATTCTTCCATTGATATAGGACAAAAAGTTTTGATTTGTGAACTAGATTCTAAAACATTTCCTAATAATAGTTATTTGAGAAGCCATCTAAAAATCATTCAAGTAGGAGATAATCCATTTGTTTGTGAAATATGTGCGAAGGGATTTTGTGATAGCAGTGGTTTGAGAAGACATCTCTTGATGCATACAGGAGAAAAACCTTTTACTTGTGAAGTGTGTTCCAAGAGATTTTCACAGAGTAGGATTTTACGCAAGCATCTCTTGATTCATACAGGTGAGAAGCCTTTTGTTTGTGAAGTATGTTTCAAGAGATTCTCTCAGAATAGTCATCTAAGAACCCATCTCCTAATGCATACAGGAGAAAAACCGTTTATTTGTGAAATATGTTCCAAGGGATTTTCTCAGAATGGTAACCTAAGAACCCATCTCTTGACGCATACAGGAGAAAAACCTTTTGTTTGTGAATTATGCTCCAGGGGATTTTATCGGAATTGTGATCTGAAAAGCCATCTCTTGACACATAAAGGAGAAAAACCTTTTATTTGTGAAATATGTTCCAAACGATTTTCTCAGAATAACGTTTTAAGAACCCATCTCATGGTGCATACAGGAGAAAAACCTTTTGCTTGTGAAATATGTTCCAAAGGATTTTCTCGGAATGGTGATTTAAGAAAACATCTCTTGACACATACAGGTGAAAAACCTTTTATTTGTGAAATATGTTCCAAAGGATTTTCTCGGAATAGTGATTTAAGAAAGCATCTCTTGACACATACTGGCAAAAAACCTTTTGCTTGTGAAGTATGTTCCAAGAGATTTTCTCGGAGTAGTAATCTAAGCAGGCATCTCTTGACACATACAGGATAACATCCATGTGTTTCTAAAATAAGCTCGAAAGGATTTTCTTGAGATTGTGAACTAGACACCTCGTAATTGATACAGGATAAATAATTTTGTTTGTACATTCTGTTTAACGACGGACTAGCTGATAACCATTATTTAAGTTAAAATTTGTCTCATTCCAAATAGACAATACATGGAAATCTCCCATATTTGTATTTCCAAAATGGAGTATGAACCCTGTGTATGTCATTATATTTACTATTATTACTTTTTTTGTTTTAGCCTTTAGTAATAAATTCAAAATATTTCGCACTTCATCCATGGTTTAGTTTCTTATTTGATAATACACAGATAATTGTTGACATATTCATTCTTTCGTATTAGTACATTCATTTTGCATGGAATAACATAATTTTCAAGTTAAGAGACTACTTCATTCAAATGAAAAGATCCCTTTGCTAATGCTAATCCAATGGAAGAATTGTATAAAGATATCTCGGTTGCATTTAAATATTTTTAAATGATTTTTTTCCCATTGGATAGCTGAAATTGATCTAAATGCAGGCCGTTTTTTTCGATTTCGATTGCTGATATTTTACATGAGAGTGCTTTTGCTTTTTAAACCGGTTCCGAAAAAGATAGTTTCCTCATAAAAAATATCTGTAAATAAAATAAAAAGTGTAAAAAGCAATCAGCGTACAGACTGATCTCAGCTATGCAATGAAAAGAAATCCATTTAAAAATATTAAAATGTGACCGAGATATCTTTATAAATTTCTTCTATATGTGAACGTGTCCTTCATTTGAAGTAGCCACTTAAACAGAATTTAGCTATAGGCAGGGGTTTTTTTACACGTTTTACTATATTTTAATTTAGCGACATTTTAATAAGTCTAGAAATGGACTATTTTTTAGAAAAAAAATAATAAAATTTAATATTTAAATATAGAATAATGATAATTTAAAGATGTATGCATTTTTGGAAAGATTTTTTCGCTGGGACAAATTTTACTGATAATTGAATACACCGGCCATGTTGACAGAATGATTTTTATTCGGGGAAGGTCAAAACCGGGTTTAAATTAACGGCCTTTAAGATAAGAAAGAATGATACCACTCTCTGTTCGCTACGGAAAAAAGAAGTTAGACCCGGTTCGGTCCCAAACTTCAGGAAAAAGTATGGACCGGGCCTGGCCCAAGGCCACTCATAAGGGTCGAAGGATTTGACAAGTCAAGCTTTTTTTCAATATGAATCATTTGTAAAGTTTGAAAATTTTAATTTAATCAAGTAAAAAACAAAGCATTGTAAAACCTACTTAGATAAGATCAGAAGGCGCTGGAGAAAATTTCCATTTTAAACGGATTTCCAGCTTAGCATGTATAATTGTTGGAAATACATTTTGTTACAACCATGATTTTTTTTCTATTGAATCTGGATTCTACTTCATACATTTTATGCTTGTGAAGGTTTTAATGAGTCCTTTTGACTATTTCTGTTTTCACAAAGAGAGGTAAACACGGGATCAGAAACAAGTTGAGTTTGAAATAGATGTTAACTTAGCAAGTATATACGTGATTATAACATTTCATTGCATAAGGAAAAATTTCGTTATAAACAGGATCCGTATTAACAGGTGTAGTAGTAAAAATAATTTTGCATGAACAAAATGCTCTACTAAAATTATATGTCCCTTGAAGATTTATCATGAATTAATCATACAAGAGACAATAGAAATTTTAACTAAAGGAAATATTATCTGTAACGACGTTTTATCCAACAGCATACAAAGAATTTGGATAAGTTTACTTAACCCGTTAAGTAATTAATTCTTTTCCATTCACTAAATTGAGAATAACAGATGCACATCACTATTATTTAAATAAAATACAGTCAAAGGTCGATAATCCGCGCACCCATAATCCGCAATTTTCTATAATTCGCGTTACTTTATGAATATAAACAATGAAAGAAACAGTTAAGAAAATGTTATAATTTGTGATGAAATAATAATTTTTTAAAACTGACAATAAAAAGTTTGAAAATAAATCATAAATTATTCATTTTTTGTTAATATAACTCTTTTATTTTATTAACAGTAAAAAACAGATTACTGCATTATGGAACAAATGTAATTATTTTTTTTTAATGTACATATACATATAAATTTTTTAATAAAATAGCTTAAAAAAGGCATTTTTTGAGATAGCCTATGAAATAAACTATTAGATTTCATATTTATCTTTCCATATTATAAGTATTAAAGAATTAAAAGGCTGTTTAGGAATAATAAAATGATGTATAATCCATAATACTCTATAATCCACAATATTTTATAATCCGCACACCCTTTGGCCACAATGTCTGCGGATTATGGAACTTCGACTGTATTCGTAAAATTTAGTCTAAACATTTCTGCTTTTCAATAGTATGAAATTTTTTTTTAAATAATAGTGGTGTCAAAAAACTTTAAATGATGAATTTTATCGTACCACGCGGGCTCTTCCCGTCATTGTAGGTTAAGGGGTTAAAGAAACTCAATAGAAGTAATAGTCCACGTGCTTCAATATCTACATTTTATTTTCCGGATCTAAAAATTTCACTTTCAACTCCAATTACGTGACATTTGAAAATTAAGATGTTAATATTCGTATTTTTATTTTATTTTATATTCTCGGTCGATGGCTGTGTCGATTACAGTTGAAAGTACTAAGGATTCAAAGTAATTTAACACCTTTTTTTTTTAATATTTTTTTATAATCTTTAAGTAATTTACACATTGTGTAGGTTTTAAGTTTACAATATTAGAGACAGATTTAACAATAAGATGTAAATCATACAGTCACAATTCTCAGTTGTAAAATTCCTTTTCTCGATTGTAATAAAGATTAGAATCCTGAATGCGTTGGGTTGTTCGTAGCCCAGCTTCGAAAATCATACTTAAGACAAGAATGATTTTGACCTTTACAAGGAATTCAGATTGATGACAACTTTACCTACTTAGGTATCAGCTTCACGAAGAATGGTCGGAAGTTCACTTGATGAGAAGCTTAAACTTCTCGATGGATGCTGCCTTAAGCTCCAGCAAAAGATGTATATCTTAAAAGTGCATGTGAACCCAACCTGCATGTACCAACTGATCATGGGACGTCTCCATATTGGGAATATTTAGCGATTCGATGTGAAAGTGCGCAAATTTATCAGAAAGTGCCTCCACATCTCCCATGACTTAACTTCCAGCGCCATACATACTTCGGCATGGGGATACAATCTTTGAGGTGGATGGTCCGCGGAGACGTCTCAATGACAGCTCCAAACGTCCTGCGGTACGAGGATTGTCTTTTAACATCCAAGACCCAAATTTAGACCTTGTGGAGAAAGGAGCTGTCCCAGAAGTGTGATGGGGTAGGGCTTGCCCAGGCGGCTAAAGTGCCGCAGGCCCATTCTCGGGTGACATCTTTAATTTCTGGGCGGGACTATATCAGCTGCATTTATATGCGATTCACCAAATCGCGCGCATCTAGTGGCAGGGAGAAGGATAAGTCCTGCTCCTGTGGCTAAGGGTCACTCAACCAAATTGTTCAACAGTGCCACGCCACACATCTTTGGAGAACCCAGCGGCACGACGCTGTGGTAAACTACCTCAGCCGGTCATTGTCGCAAAGGGGCACAAGGATCCAGTGCAGAGGGTCAAGGCTGGGGTCTATAAGCCTGTACTCTCCTGAGCAGGTCATTGTCATCGACTCCCAGCTGGTTAATGATCAGTTGCATCTCGACAGCGCGCATACAACAAAGACTCTTAAATACGAGAGCGCCTTATGCGCCAGCTCCTCCGACTCCGGGGAGTGCTTTTTACATCATGTACCATCAGTTGGCGTGGCCTCTTTTGAGTGGCCTCAACAAATGAGTTATTGACATTTAACGCAATTAAAAAAAAGATCTCCGTGTCATAGCAACGAGGGTGCTGCTCGGCGGGGTCGCTGCATGGCGCTCTCATCAGCATATGACGACGTCAGAAGGAGGGGGTCGGATGAAGAGACGTCTATTTTACTACGGAGAGGCTGCATGTGGGGCTTCTTCACTCGAGGGGGCGGGAAGGTCCCACAAAAACAAAAAATAAAATAAATCAAAAGGTCTTAGCGAGGCAGAAAGATCACCAGGGAGCTCTCTCTCCCCCGAATTTTATCTAGGTGCATCAAAAATGGCATAAAATGCATGCTATAAAATAGGTTTCAATACAAGTATCTTCGTTTTCTTTTTTTTGTTTCATCTCTTCGTCCTATTTTTGAATTTGTACTTTGATAGATGCTGTAAAGTAAATCGTTCTATTAAACGAAGAAAATGGCATTAGAATTGAAGTAGTGCCAATTTTTTGGGGCGAAGATATTCTCAAAAACTTTCTCGTTTCTTTGCACTTCCCTTGATTGCGAAAGGAGACAGATATCAGTGTACATCCTTGTAAATGAATAATAAACATTTTTTGCGTAGCATATTGAAACAGAATGCATATTAGAGTAAATACATATCAATTTCATTCTATTTGAAAGGCTGTAACACTATTATAATGAATTTGAAACATTTTTTGTTACTACTTTGTTATCCCGTCGACCGATTTCGCCAAATTATACAAATCGCCAAGCTAATAGCCAAATTATACATATAGGGAACTTGCAATCAGCTGATAGCCATTGTATTTCAAGTGGAGTTCAGGGTAGTCCCACCAATCAGAACTGTCTATTTCTAGTGTGTGACCTCCAGTAAGACGTCAATTGCACCTGCCCTATTGACGTAATTTTTATTTTAAATAATTAAAAAAAAATTGTAGAATATCAAAAATACGAAAAAAAGTCGAACTAAAAATCATTTAATGACGTTTCAAACACGTGTGTCTTATTTAATGTCATTAAATGTGACATTCACGATCATCCATTATTGGCATTTAATCTTATAATTTCGCGATAGTATTTTGGTCGACGGGAAAACAGAGTAGTACCCATTTTTTCCCATTTGCCATTATGTAACGGAAAACATTTTACCGTCCATGTCATAAATTATACATCCGATTTTCATAAAATTTGAAGACACTGGACAAAACTTTGCCATAATTACATATTTAAATTTTCAGAGCATTCTGTTGGATCCTTTTTGCTCTGTTATATGCAGACAGACAGGCGGACTGAATGACCACTATAGGCAATATGTATTTATATAGTTATGAACGCACCTAAAAAGAGAGAATAATAAGACTGTTTTCAACCCTAGTGTCAGTGATTTGACCTGAGGGTATGGTCAAGCTTGGGTCCGAAGGAGAGTGATGATATTCTGTAGCGTATCTGGACTCATCACTTCGGAGGGGGACTGAGATACAGCAAAAATTTCTGACAGGAAATCACAAAATTATTAACATTCTCGCTTTATAATGAACTTTTTTTATGGCAAGCAAATTCACCTTAAAATTCTGATGAGGCACATCACTCCCAATGGGGTTAAAAATAATTTTATTTTCTCGCTTGTGCGTTTGTGATTATAGAACCTCTTCAGTCCTGATGTTGCCTGGTGACGACACTAAAAAACGCTGATTAAATCAATTTAAATGCTTCTAGAATTGTTCAAATTGCATTGTTCCTTTCTTTCTGGACGATGACCAGGCCCCTACATGCCGAGTTATCTCAGCTTAACGGGGTAGATACCTATTATCGAAGTGGGTGACCGTTTAGTTGAGGCGTAGTGGCAATAAATCTGATATCTTTGCTTCGCACGTCATCATATCTGCAGTACAGTAGAACCCCGCTAATTCGGACCCCGATAATCCGGATCTTCAAATAATTCGGATAGGTTTGGTAATTTTTTTCAAGTTTGAGATATGATTGGCTATTTTCCATAACATTAACTTTTTTGATCGTCATATTCTGAATAAAAAACTTTTTTTGAAATCTTTTCGGAAGAATTAAGCAAAGTGAACATTTTTACTGTCTGTAAATATTCAATAAGTTTAACATAAAGGTGATTTTCTGTAAGTATGATCTGTTTTATTTCATTTTTTTCAAATTCTCCGGATAATCCGGATTGGGTCCGGTCTCAATTAATCCGAATTATCGGGGTTTTACTGTACTTGCATCTCGTTTGAGCGTACTTTGTTTTGCTGGTTGCTTAACGTTACATCCTGTTGTTTGAACTGCAACAGGCTACACAAGTTGGTCTCGTAATTTGAACCTTGATCAGATGACGAGACCTTCACTTGGCAAGGCACCTCCAGAGGTATAATTCATAGGTAACTTGGGGGACTTTGCCCCCGTGACGGATTTTATATGCACCAGGAGCCATTAGCGTACATTTTTTAATTTTTGCGACGATCCTTTAAATTAATGTGTACACATTAGAAAACTGATGCATCTTTGAGGATATTTTATAAAATATAAACAGATTTCTGTAATGCCACATAAAAATTTTCTCAGGACAGAGGAGGATAAATAGCTAGCATCGATAGTGGTCATTCTGTCCGTCCATCTACATATAAGAGAACAAAAACTATCCACCCGAATGCTTTGAAATTTAAAATATATAATTACTGAAAAATTTTATCGAATAGTTTAACATTTTATAAAAATCGAATGCATAGTTTAATGACAGGGAGGGTCAAAAGTTTTCTATTACATTACAGCCGATTATAAAAATGTTTCAAGTTCATTTTAATAGTGTTACACCCTTTTAAATAGAATGAAATTGATTTGCATTTATATTATTTATATTATTAGTATTTGCTTGAATATATATTCTGTTACAATATGTGTGCAAAAAATCGTTTATGATTTATTTAGAAGACAACACAAAAGAATCCCCTTACATGATGTTATGGGGCAAAACTTTGATTTCGAGGTATTTTAATCATGTTATGAGGTATATTGTGTATCACAGAAAATGCATAGTACAGTAGACTCCTTAAAATCCATACATAATTTATAGATGTAAACAATGAAACTCCTAGTTCAGATATAGGGACAAAATTTGACTATTTTAGTTTTATATTAATTCTATTTTTATTTATTTTGTAATTTTTGTTAATGTTAATGAATTCATGTTTTTTCATAAAGGAAGAATATGTTTATTTTTGAAAAAAAAAACAGATATTGCTACATCTCTGGTCATCACAATCTTCTTACCAAACATATTTATATATTAATCAAGCTTTTTTGGTTATTAAGCCTGTCTAAAACCAGAAATAAAACTTCTTATTTTATGATTTTTATGAGAATTAGTCATATATCTTTATGAGGTAAGTTTCATTTTATAATTTTGGAAAAATAAATTTAATTTTTATAATGAATATTTAAACACCAGAAGATAGCCCGTCAAAATGACGTGTTTCCATTTTTAAAAGGATGATAAAACATTACAACAACTTTGGTCAATCATAGCCACTTTAGGCTTAAACAATTTTGAAAAATACAAAGATTGAACATGAGGGAAAAATTAAAAAAAAATTCAATAGAAATCTGCATTTAAAACTATAACAAAACTATCTGGTGGATAGGGAGGGATTGTAATAAACAAATGGTAAATGCATAAATTTTAAAAGAATAAAGTAAGGTAAAATAACAATTACAAAAGAATGCATAGTAAAACTACAGCCAAAAAATATTTTAAATACTGAGAGAAATTAAAAAAAATATCTAAAATGTATAAAAAATTTTCCCATTTTGGCCATTTCCGGACGAATATGAGAGGGTAGCCAAATTATTAATTGAATGGGTAAAATAATGGCATAGAATATGCAGCTAATAAATTTCACTCACAAAATTACAATAATTATTTCACAAAAAACATGCAAATTAACATGCATTAATAATGCAAAACATGCACTAATAATGCTATTTTAAAACATTTGTGAATTAACTATTTTATATCATTAGCTAATACTTAAAAGAAAATACTTTATAAGATCGAAAACAAATGTCAACAATAAAGAGTAAGCAATCGTGATTCGTTATGTGACAATAAAGTCATTCACGGCTGTAAAAAATAAATAAATAAATATAAATAAAAAAAAATAAATAAAGCAACACGAATATAAAAATTCTAACAATATTGTATTTAAAACGCACCTTCGCCTTTCTTAAATAAAAAGTTTTAATTAAAGACTGTTAAAAATTTGACTGTTTTGCTACATCGTCATTACACAGCTTTTATAGAAAATGATTACTTTACCGTATTACACTGTTAATAATTTGACCCATTTGTTGCAGCGTCACTCCACAGCTTTTATAGAATATCTCTTTTATGACCAATGAGAATGCTCCATATCACAGTAAAGTAACCGCTTTATATAAAAGCAGTGGAGTGATGCTGCAGCAAATGGGTCAAATTTATAAAAGTTGCTGCAACATCACTCCAACGCTTTTATAGAGAACGGTTACTTTGTGTGTATTACTTACAGTGTATTCTATAAAAGCTGGGGAGTGATGATGCAGCAAAAGGGTCAAATTTTTAACAGTGTACTGCTAAAAATTTGATCCGTTTACTACAGCGTCACTCCACAGCTTTTATAGAATGTTTCTTTTATGACCAATGAGAATGCTCCATAACACAGCAAAGTAATCGTTTTCTATAAAAGCGGTGGAGTGATGCTGCAGCAAATGAGTCAAATTTTTAACAGTGTGAATATTGTGTTTGAAATAGGGAAAAGATCTCAAAGCACAGTAAAATGTCGTGACGTCATATACAGCTAAAACTGTAAATCTGACAAATGAGAATGCTCCATTACGACTCTGGAACGTTTGCATTGGACAAAAAATTGATAGCCGTTAAAATCGGAGATAACTTTTCACAATGGAATTTATCATTGGTCACAATAAGTGTTTTTTCTCGTGGATGGGTTGACCCCGGAATCGTTATATACGGAGGAATTTTATATGTATAATTCATATAAGATTATTAACATGACCTTTGCTTTTAATACATTAATACATTTAAAAATTACCAATTTTTTTATTATTTTAGATTATTACTTATTTTAATATTTTATTACATTGTAAGCATTTCTTGCAGTTTTGAATGCATTATTTATTGCATTCAAATTACTGTTTAACAAATGTAAATAAAGCAATAACCAGAAATCCACAAAATTCTAAAATCCTCACAACTCCTGGTCCCAAGCTGTACGGATATGAGAGAGTCTACTGTATAAATATTTAGGGTGCTCTTTCTGTTGTGATGACACATACCAATGTTTTAGTCATGGAAAAAAATCAGGATATACATATTATAGACAGAGAATATATGAACAGAATCAGGAACATTCATGCAGACAGTATAAGTCAATGATTTAGTTCAGATAAAGAGGGTATACAGAGCTTCTCAAAAAAATCTAGAGAGTACACGGAGTGTAACTTCATATGACCTCCTCTGCATCTCTGACAAAAAAAGGAGAAAATGGAAATTGTAAAAGAAATTACAAAATGAAATAATAGATATTTTGCATTTATTGAAAAAAACTATAACAATAATAAATATGAATGAAAGGATAAAAACTAACCCCTATCTAAAACTTTAATTTAAAATTAAAATTCAAAAGTTTAAAGTTCCAATTAATATTTTTTAACATTAATTCTGAAGCTGAACGCTAGTTTGCCCCTGTTAACTTTCTTTCCCAGCCTAACATTTATTACTTTCAGAGATCAATTTTGGACGCTCCTTAAGATTAAAATCCATTATCTAAGCGCTTTTTGCAGCCATTTATGGTGAGGGCTTCTTACGTCACAAACCCGGGAATTGTGCGGGCCTTGACCACATATCAATCAAAAGCTAATGAACCAATTAAATTAAATGTACCTCCCAAATTCACAACTGTGCCCTCTGCTGGAAAATATTACAATCCCCAACATATTAGCAAGAACACGCGCGAAAAACGAGAGATTTTGCAGATTTGAGGATGCCTACAGAACCTACGGCAATGTAAATCTCCATAATACACGTAAACGGCTCGGGCGACTCCGACCAGACTCGCGAATCATTTCTGTATGATGAACGGCCAAATAAAAGGGGTTCGAACCAACAAGAGGCTCCCGAGTCCCACTTCTTATGACACGATTTATGACACCCCGAAGACGTTACATATATATATATTTTTCTTTCTTTCGGTTTCCTTTATCAGTTACTATTGGAAAAGGAACAATATTCCTTGTGATCTTCCAGTACACAGTTGAGTAGGGAAACAGTTTATGCGATCAAATTACGTCCGTTTCATTGCGATGTTGTGAACTCTACGACTCGCGATTTTCCCCTTAATAGTCGTAGTCTTAAGTGGTAAGGCAGAGGGAATGGTTCTTCACGCGCTCATTATCCTGCGCGACTTTTAATAAGAAGTCATCATAAATATCAGTTAGAGCAGAAAGATAAAACAGACAGGAAGACTGAGCCCAACCCTGAGCATCCCCCTCAATATCGACAATGGAGACCTTTTAAATCCCATATTGACCATGGACAAAATTCTTACCAACCATGGAATTATCGTGTCCCATACCAATCACCTCAATTTCGACATTTTAACCCAAACCCACAAAGAAATACATTTAGACCGATGCAACCAATTCCCCCAAGATCTATGCAGACCGATCAACAACGCCCAAACCTACATTATCAGGCTACGTTGCCACCAACGCCGTGCCGGGTTTGTTTAAATATGGGCATTTCGAATGCTTATCATTGGGTGCGAGATTGCCCTTTTCGTAAACAAACGCTGAATGTTACTGCCCTAGCACCAAATCCAAGTGTTTCAACCCATAATTTAGATCAGACTAATAATGAGTTTCAACAAAATACAGAAGAGAGCCAATAACAATTAATAATACCCGGGTATATCAAAACACATAATGGATCCAAACAAAAAATGAACAATTGTCAAACAGCTACTCATGTGAAAAGTGAAAACTCATTACCATGTTTGATAGATACAGGTAGTTCTATCAGTGTAATGCCATACCATTTAGCCCATAAATTTAATCTAAAACTATCTAAAGTTCAAAAGAGTATCTCAGTCGCACAAACTCAAGGTGTTCTAGCTTTGAAAGAAAAATGCCTTGTCAGTTTGCAATTAGGACAAATAACTCAAACCATTGAACTGTTTATAATTCATAACTCTTTACCATATGTTTTAATTGGGCTATCACATTGTGAATTGTTTAGATTAAATATTGATTGCTCTAAAATGCAAATCCATCAAAATAACAAAAAAATATCACTTATGCGTAATATTTCAAAAAAATCATCCCACCATACTTTGCATTTGTCAAAACCATATATCCACCCTCGAGACACCGAAAAATTGGAATTTGCAACCACTTTCGGTTTATTTGAATGGTTGCGATTACCTTTCGGATTAAAAAACGCACCTGGGATATTCAACCGCACACTCCGAAGAATCTTTAATAAGTACAAAATTAATTTTGCCTGTAGTTATTTTGATGATGTTATTGCATTTTCTCAAAATGAGGAAGAACATTTGATGCATTTAGAGACATTATTTAATATTTGTGTCCAAGAAAACCTCAAATTAAAGTTATCAAAGTGTAATTTTGTTAAATCAACAATTAATTTCCTTGGTTATGAAGTTTCTAATGGATGTATTACCCCTGACAATCCAAATGTAGAGGTTATTAAGAAATTAAAACCACCAACCAATGTAAAAGAGTTGCAACGCTTTTTGGGATCTATTAATGTCTATAATAAATTTATTCCTAAGTATGCCGAAATTAGATATCGTCTCAACCAATTGTTAAAGAAAAATGTCCCCTATGTATGGGACCAAAATTGTCAATATTCTTTTGAGAAACTAAAACAGGCTTTGATTGAAAAACCTATCTTAAGATTGTTTGATCCCAAAGTGCCTTGTGAACTGTTTGTAGATGCCTCAAGTCTTGGAGTAGGGTGTGTTGTGAAACAGGTAGATGAAAAAGGAAAATTACACCCAATAGCATATCACTCTAGAAATCTTCGAGATTATGAAAAAAATTATGCAATAACGGAGTTAGAATGTTTGGCAATTGTGGATGCCTTGGATAAATTTTATCATTATTTACATGGTCAAAAATCTGTCATCCATACGGACCACGCGGCACTTACCTGGCTCAAAAATGTTAAAAATTTAAGAGGACGTCTTTTCCGCTGGTCTCTCAAACTTAGTATGTTTGACTATGAAATCATATACCAAAAGGGCTTCACTAATATTGAAGCTGATATGCTATCAAGACAACCTGTTTCAGAAAATGTACACCATGTTATGCATCTCCTTGACTTGAATGAAGTAAGAGACAGCCAGAAAAAGGAAAATGTAACAGCAGATGGTAAAAAATACACTGAAGTAAATGATGTTGTTGTAATTAAAAAGAAAAGTTTGAATAAAATTGTTGTCCCCATGTGTTTACGGTTACCCCTCTTAGAAAAAACCCACACACAATTTGGCCACCCTGGTATTTATAAAATGATGAATCTAATTTCCCCACAGTATTATTGGCCTAATATCAATCAGGACATTGAAAATTTTGTAAAACATTGTCATACATGTCAAATAAACAAAAAATGTAAACAAAAAAGATTTGGCATGTTTCAATTGATGCCCCCAACAGATATACCTTTTGAATGCTTGGCTTTGGACTCTGTTGGCGGATTTAATTACTACAATTCTACAAAAAAATATTTGCATTTGGTGGTTGACCATGCAACTCGCTATGTGTGGGGTTTTCCTTCAAAAAGTGTAACTACTGAAACTTATACAAACATTTTGAAACAATTATTTCAAGTACAAGTACCAGAATAATTGTTAACTGACAGAAATGGAGCATTTACAGCTTCCAGATTTAAAAGATTTCTTAGTACTTACAATGTTAAACACAGATTGACAAGTAGTCACCATCCCGAAACGAACGGAAAAATTGAACGCCTAAATCAGACTATTGTAACCAGATTAAAGTGTAAAGTTAATTCTTCTTCTAAGAAAGTACCCTGGACTAAATTGTTAGATGAAGTCTTAGTTGAATATAACAATACTCCTCATTCTGTAACTCAATTTACCCCTAGTTATTTATTGTTAGGAAAATTGCCATATGATCCTCCTTTGCCAAATAATAGTTATTATCCTCCAGTTGATGAAGCTAGAAAATTGGCTAAAGAAAGAACAATTGCTTACCATAAGAAAAATAAAGTCCGCTATGATGCTCGTTTTCTTCCTGTAAAGTTTAAAGTTGGTGACCTTGTAATGTATGAAGAATTTCATTATTCTAATACCCGTAAATTAACTTCCCCATATTCTGGACCATACACCATTCTGAAACAACTTTCTGAAGTCACTTTTGAAATTGATAAACCCAGCCCACATTTTAAGAGAAATTCTGAAATTGTCCGTTCATCCAAGTTAAGATACTACCATTCTCCTCAAAATCTCAAACTCCACCATGAATAAAACCCCATCAATCTCTTTCATCTTTCATTTTTTTATTTTTGCTGTTCTATCGTCCCTCTATCATTAGCATTTGGAAGAGGACCCAGCTGGATGTTTAACCCTCAACCCCCAGCGGTAAAGGATGAAAGTTACAGTTTAAAAGCACTGTTAATTTTTTTAAAAATGTTATTAGTATATGATGAAATGTGTTACGTCAGTAAGGGTCCTCCACTCCTTGACCACCCGTCTTTAGCCGGACTGTTTTCCCAGATTCTCTTTCCAGGTTGAACGGAGAATCTGGCAAAACTGCTTCGCTTGCTCTTTGTAGGTGAATGTCAGTTTCCCACTTTCCTTTTCTATAGTGCAAGAGGCACTTTTTGTTTTGGATGATCTTTCACCACAAAGTATTAAAATCCATCTCCCACTAACACTGGGCATGGTGAGAATTATAGCAAAATCATATTTTTACTTAGTAGCTATAGTTTTCAGAGGTCTGACATTTTTGTATTTTGGAGTTAGCCTCGAATTAAGCCTAAAGCTGGATACTGTACATGGTTAGAAAAGGTGCGACCTAAGAATTAAGTAGAAAAAAAAAAGAAAAAAAGAGTTTTTATAGTATTATAATTAGTATTATGTTATATAGTGTTTTATTATATAGTGATTATATTATATAGTGTTAAAATTGTGTTGTGTTGTAATTACTTTTGGTGATATTTCAGTGTCAACATACAGTATTTTCAAAAAAAAAATGTGCATTTATTATACAATTGTATTTTGCTGATAATATTGAATGTCATATTTTTTTAGTATTTTGCTATTTTTACCCATGTTTAATGTCAATAATTTGTGTGTTTTGGTATTTTATTTTTGAATTTTTATTATATTATATAGTGTTTCAATTTTACATACAGAATGTTTCCAAAGGACTCTCCTTCATAAAAACTTTCAACCAAAGGAAACATCGCAGACATTTAAAAAACTGTTTAGTGAAAAAAAAAATATTAATTGGAACTTTAAACTTTTGAATTTCAATTTTAAATTAAAGTTTTAGAAAGGGGTTAGTTTTTATCCTTTCATATATTCACTTCGATATTTATATTTCCAAGGACACTCCACGGTAGAAGAAAAGAAATGACTTTTAACTTCTATTGATTAGACTCTTCAAAAAGGCGTAGAACAGTGATGTTTGTGAAATTTATGACATTCTGACTTCATCTCAAAATTCATTTTCGATCTTTTTTTTTCTTTTCCCTCGTATCAACTGAGAAATGGGTAAAGAGCGGAACTTTTCAAGGCCAAAGGTCAGGAGAAATAGTTTGGACGTTTGGAGTCTGCGTTCCGTTTTTAATTCCCTGCCTTTCCACCGAACCTCGAACATTCAAACTGCACGAAAATTCCTATTCCACGAAAATCCTTATTAACGTCAAACAAAAAAAAAAGATTAATCCAGAGAAAGGATTATTTCCCCATGAATTATGTCGGTGAGAAAGAGAGAAATTATCCTCGTTTCGTTAACAATTTATCAGTTATGCGTACTAACATTTAATGCAACTCATTTGGATTTTTCCCCTACTCAACTGCATGCGAAACCGCAGATATTAAGATGTGATTCTTTAACAATCAAAGCAAAAACGGACAATCTCAAGTGATGTGTTTTTTTTTTCTTCTCCAAGCAGAGTCGAAGAATGGACCGAACTTTATTTCGCGGAAGTGAGTCAGATTTGCGACCATATGGTTTAAAGAGAGCAAAGGTCGAGATCTCCGTTCTGTGCATCTCCGTATCGATGATTCACTCAAGAGTTGGATGTGGAAATTTATTTATTTTTACTTTTTTAGCGGACAAATGATGATGAAAAACTAGAATGTTTTATTTAATTATTTATCGTTAAAACATATTTGAAATGAAAAAAAAAAAAAAAAAAAAAAAAGGTAGCAATTCAGTAGGTTGTAAATATTAATTTTTCTTTCTTAAAATGGATAATCTAATTTGCAGGTATGCTTCTTTTTATTTATTTTTAGTTCAGATTGATGTTTTTTCAGGTTAAAAGTATAGATAATTTTGTAAAAAACAGTTTTATTGAGCAGGTTATGTGTTTATTTTTGTTTTAACACTTTAGTAACATTAGTAAAAATTCAGATTCCTCATTTCCATCATTTATTTTATAAAATATTCTCGTTAAAAGTTTTATTTTACACGAAACAATGTTTTTATTTTTTATTTTATGTGGACTATGAATGTGTTATTGCTGAAAGTACCATGGAATGGAAG
Organism: Maratus speculifer; assembly: GCA_964019185.1. Classification (NCBI taxonomy): domain Eukaryota; kingdom Metazoa; phylum Arthropoda; class Arachnida; order Araneae; family Salticidae; genus Maratus; species Maratus speculifer. The sequence continues at coordinate 1,093,684 of CAXHSM010001080.1, read as the reverse complement.
TGTTTGTGTGAATGAAAAGTATTTAAAAATGAAAAAGAGAGCAAAAATATACTGTTATCAGAGTGAAAATTTTAAAATTTTGACAGCATTCATGGAGTTTTAAAGTAGTTTATTTAAAATTATGTTACTGTTTTAAAGGGATTTTAAAGATTTTAACAAAATTCATGTTTATTGTTTTAAGATTTTTATTAGCTTTAGTTTTTATTTCTTGTGGGATTTAAAGTTTATTATTAACATTTTTGAAAATTTTGTGATTGATATTCTACATGCGCGCTAAAATCGTGATAAATTAAAGTGACAGTATTTTTGTTTTCTTGCTCATCCGGTGAAGCATAAGTGCAATCACCAAAAAATAAAGACAATTGTTTTTTATGTTTTTGAACTAAATATTATCAATAATACACGTGCAATTTGATGGTGTCCAAGATTTAGTGTCATATTTTGCATATATTTAGAATCCTATTTTATTAATTCCTTTTTTATAAATTCAGATGAGCACATTCAGATTTCCACATATTTGTAAATAGATGTTTGTGTCAGTTTGTGTGTTATTTTACTCCATATTTCAAACCTTTTTGTGTATGTAAGTATTTTTATTTTTCATAAAAGACATGCCCAAGTCGTTTCCCCAAGTTTTTCTTTTTATATATAGAATTTTATATCATTTATTACTCTTTTTAGATTTTTATATAGCCAAATACTATATTTTACTTAATGATATATTTTAATATTTCTGTTTTTAATTTAATATTTTTACCCAGTATTGTTTTAAAAATTATATTATATTTTTTCCCTATAGCATTACCCAGTGAGTTGGCCACCCCAACCATTTTTTATTATTCCATTTTTTAACATTTCCCATTTCATTACAACAAAGATAAGAACAGGTATTTCATCCCTGTCAAATTTAAAAAACATGTTAAAAATATTTTCAAACAATTAAGTCATTGATTTAGACATAACCTTGGTAACCCCACTTCAGCCGTGGTAAATCCAATAGTGTCTAAATCCACACATTAAGTTTTTAAAGATGACCATGGTTCCACCCCATTAAGTCTTTAAAATATTTTTTTTATATTTATTAAATTCAACCAGAAAACAACCCCCTGCAGACAAAAAGGATTCAATGACTTACCATCTCAGCAAATGTGGCAACTGTTGATGTGATATACTCGGGCAATCAAGGAAAATATAAGGATCCATTAACAACAACAACAACAAAAAAAATGTCAATAAGTTGCCCATGTGCTTTAAATGTTGGATCATTGGCCTATTTGTTTTGAATCAGAGTCCATTATTTTATTTTTTCTTTGTTTTATTTAAATATTTTTTGTTTCATTAACTTTTTTTTCTTTTGCCAGTAGTAAAAACCTTAAAAATTAAAGATTTTTGCTATTTGCATAAAAATTTGCAAGGAAAACTAAGAGCATTCTGGCCATAATGAGGAAAAATGTTCTTTGAATTTTTTTACTTAGGAAATTTTTATGAGCTAACAGTGAGATGTAGATATGGTTTACATTTTGACTTGGATTTATTAATGCCACTGAGAAAAACACATCTCAGTTTGCAAAATAGTAAATACCTTTACTTATAGATAAACTGCATTTGCATCTTCACACAAAAAGTCAAACCCAAGCTCATTTTTCTTTTTTTTTTTAAGTTTTGCTAAAACCTCACTGAAGTTTAGGATATGCAAAAACCTTCAATGGTTTAGGATAAATTCTACTTACCTTGTAAGTAGTTTTCAATGTAAATAGACTTTTATATTTTACTTTTTCGTTACTTTCATATTTATTTTAATATTTTTATGGTATTTAATATTTATCTCTTCTTTTATTTTTATCAATTTTATGTGCCAATATATTTTTAATATTTTTCACATTTCCAAAATAAGTGAAGGAACCTTTAAAATTTTTTCATATTTACCAATATTGCTATAATTTGAATATTTTTTGCATAGACCATACATTGTCCCCAGTAACCATATATCAGTGTATATAAAACATATTTTTACCAGTAATCATTTACGAGTGTATTTTTATATTACCTGTATTATTGTCCTTTTATAATAACATAATTTTCAAATTTTATGAAAAAGATTTTTTTTACATTTTCTATGTTTATGTGTATTTCCAAATATCATATTTGTGCATAGATTTATATTTTGACAGTTTAATTTTATATAAAATATGAAATATGTGCTTAAAGACTTTAACTTAAAAAGCACAAACTTAATGACCAGAAGACTTCCAAGTAAGAAATATGGTCGAAACTTTAAACTGTATAATGCTATAAGTGTGTTTTCCCAAATATTTTTTGTATTATTGTTTCTTTTCAGCTTCTCTTTATGTTTACATTTTTATATTTTATGTCATATAATATGTTTTAAATTCATATGTAAGGTTCGGTCAGGTCGTCTCGAGAGCCATAACCCAAATTTTTAGCATAAAAACATAAAATCTTCAAATTTTTCCTTTGTTTAAAACTTCAAATTTAAATATGTTTTCCAGCAGCAAAATTCAATCCTCACATCTTAGCAAATTAAACTTTAATATTAACCTTTAAAATCTAGCGTTGCATAAGTAAATTCTGATACAATTTTGTTTCCTCCATTTTCCTGGGGAATCCCCCCAGATTTGCAGGCAAATCTGATGGACCTCAACTTGGAAGGGGGGATATGAAAGGATAAAAACTAACCCCTTTCTAAAACTTTAATTTAAAATTAAAATTCAAAAGTTTAAAGTTCCAATTATTATTTTTTAACATTAATTCTGAAGCTGAACGCTAGTTTGCCCCTGTTAACTTTCTTTCCCAGCCTAACATTTATTACTTTCAGAGATCAATTTTGGACGCTCCTTAAGATTAAAATCCATTATCTAAGCGCTTTTTGCAGACATTTATGGTGAGGGCTTCTTACATCACAAACCCGGGAATTGTGCGGGCCTTGACCACATATCAATCAAAAGCTAATGAACCAATTAAATTAAATGTACCTCCCAAATTCACAACTGTGCCCTCTGCTGGAAAATATTACAATCCCCAACATATTAGCAAGAACACGCGCGAAAAACGAGAGATTTTGCAGATTTGAGGATGCCTGCAGAACCTACGGCAATGTAAATCTCCATAATACACGTAAACGGCTCGGGTGACTCCAACCGGACCTGCGAATCCTTTCTGTATGATGAACAGCCAAATAAAAGGGGTTCGAACCAACAAGAGGCTCCCGAGTCCCACTGCTTATGCCACGATTTATGACACCCCGAAGACGTTACATGAATATATCTAAACATGCGTTCACAAAATTAGAATCCATCATGCTAGATTTGCACCAAGGGGTGTAGTTGAGGATATACACAGGTTTATGCTGTATATCTTCTGTATTTTTTAAGAAACTCTGTATATCTTTTGTTTCTCTAAATAAATCTATAGCATATAAGGTGTGACAGACAGTTTAGTGTATACACTTTGGTTTTGTTATGACTGCAACACTGTTTGTACCAACCATTGTACCTAAGGCCATTGCTAAAACTTTTTTAATTTTAGGGGGGAGGAGAGGAATTTAAAATGCTAAGTCTAATTACAGTATTTACCAACTAATTTTATTGATTTTTGTTACACAATTATAAATGCAGTAATGCAGTTTTTATTTGCAAAATATTTAATAAAATTAATAAGTCTAACAGAAATAAAAAAAAGTCTATTGTAGTTTTTATTAAAATGTTAAACAAATTTGCCAATTAAGTTAGTAAATTTTTCAAGGGTAAAATAGCATTCGCAAATGGTTGTGGGTAAGTCCCCCCCCCCATGTCCATTTAGTGAGGGCCCTGATTTTTTTCTATAAATTTAAATTTTGACAAATTTATTTCACAATTTTTTAATTTGTGAAAATTCCCTTTTTACAATAAATATTATACTTTTATGATTTTTTTTTGTTTTATTTTATAAATAATATTCAAATGCCTGAAAATGTAAAGTGCGTACTTAAGAAATTAAATATATATATGAAAAACCCTTAATGGAAAGATTCATAAAAAGTCGAAGAACTACAAACAATAATGTACCAATATGTTTTATAAAAAGCAAAATGAATTATTCCTTTTTTCCATGTCAGTATTAATATGCCATAATGGATACTTTAGGTAGTCGACATTTAAAAAACATTATTGTATAAATACATACAAGGGGCTATGCAAATATAAGATTATAGGGATTATCATTTAAGGGGGGGGGGATCTGGCATATGATATTGTAAGATATATCTATGGGGTAGAGCGTTTGTATTTTGATACAATATCATTTTTGATCCAATCACATTTTTCTCTTTTTATTTGTAATATGGTCTTTGATTTAAAATAGCATGTTATTTTTTTCGAGTCTTATCTATTTTTATGAAAATACAAGATTATTAAGATCACTAAAATATTATAAAATTTTTTAATTCTAAATTATGGAATATTTCCTATTCTTTTTCTTATGTGTATGCATACATAAAAGTTGTTTAAGAAATATTTTGTGAAGTATATTTGGAATGATGCTTGTGTTTATGAATAAACAAGAGAGATACAGAAGGAATATTGTCCACTTGTTTTGTTTTGATAAGAATTTCTATCTACCACCTACTCAGCGTCTATTCATGACAAGTGAACCAGGACTTTATTACAGCTGAATGCATCATGCAACAAAAAACTATTATAAAATGCTTTTAAATACTAACTACTTCTTTTAAGTGTTATTAGATATAAAAAAATTTCACATGCAGTGATATTTTATTGACTTCTCTTCATTTGAATCATAAAACAATGCGAAAAATAAATAAAATGAGTTTTGTATATCACAAGGAAGAAAAGAAATAAATTCGAGAAATCACAAAATTTTTGCACTTTGATATTTACCAGGGAAGAGGAGGGTTATTACGTATGATTTAAGGAGGAGGGAGGGGGATCCAAAATTACCAAAAAGTTGATAATGTTATATTTGAACAGCAGAAGATACTTTCAAGAGGTATCTATATAGTATGAGACAAATTTTTTTAAATAATGGTTATCAGATAATCCGTTGGAAAACATCTTGCACGAACAAAAAATATTTTCTCCAGTATGAACCATGAGAGATGGCTTTCCAGTTGACAATGTCAAGAAAATTCTTTGGAACACATTTCAGAAGCACAAAAAATTTATCTTGTATGAGTCAAGAGATGCCTTCTTAGGTTACTACTTATAGATAATTTCTTGGGACATACTTCACAAGCGAAAGGGATTTCTCCTGTATGAGTCAAGAGATGCCTGCTTAAACTATTAAGGGGCAAACTTTGGACTTTAACATTAGAGACATATGTGTTCGGAATGAAGGCAGGGAAAGTCGATAGCCTCAGAGCCCCGCCCGCCCACTAACCGTCTCTCAATATCTTTAATTTGTCTACTTTTTCTTTTAAATTTGTCCGGTTTCAATTTGTCTTATTTTTTCCCTTTTCTATTAAGAGTGCAAGGCTATTCGGGTCGTAAGTGAAGTATTTTGGCGCTATCCGTGGTCACCTGCCTGCGACAGCGCTGTCGCACAAGAGAGTAGGCCTGCTTGGGTCGTAGGTAAGGGTCGTCAACGAAAATTGGTCGCTCACCGCGACGGTTGAACCACCCGCCCACCCCCAACCACCGTCCGAGACATATATGTTCGGAATGAAGGCAGGAAAAGTCGATAGCCTCAGAGCCCCGCCCGCCCACTAACCGTCTCTCAATATCTTTAATTTGTCTACTTTTTCTTTTAAATTTGTCCGGTTTCAATTTGTCTTATTTTTTCCCTTTTCTATTAAGAGTGCAAGGCTATTCGGGTCGTAAGTGAAGTATTTTGGCGCTATCCGTGGTCACCTGCCTGCGACAGCGCTGTCGCACAAGAGAGTAGGTCTGTTTGGGTCGTAGGTAGGGGTCGTCGACGAAAATTGGTCGCTCACCGCGACGGTTGAAAAGCCCGCCCACCCCCAACCACCGTCCGAGACATATGTGTTCGGGGTGAAGGCAGGGAAAGTCGATAGCCTCAGAACCCCGCCCGCCCACTAACCGTCTCTCAATATCTTTAATTTGTCTACTTTTTCTTTTAAATTTGTCCGGTTTCAATTTGTCTTATTTTTTCCCTTTTCTATTAAGAGTGCAAGGCTATTCGGGTCGTAAGTGAAGTATTTTGGCGCTATCCGTGGTCACCTGCCTGCGACAGCGCTGTCGCACAAGAGAGTAGGTCTGTTTGGGTCGTAGGTAGGGGTCGTCAACGAAAATTGGTCGCTCACCGCGACGGTTGAACAGCCCGCCCACCCCCAACCACCGTCCGAGACATATGTGTTCGGGGTGAAGGCAGGGAAAGTCGATAGCCTCAGAACCCCGCCCGCCCACTAACCGTCTCTCAATATCTTTAATTTGTCTACTTTTTCTTTTAAATTTGTCCGGTTTCAATTTGTCTTATTTTTTCCCTTTTCTATTAAGAGTGCAAGGCTATTCGGGTCGTAAGTGAAGTATTTTGGCGCTATCCGTGGTCACCTGCCTGCGACAGCGCTGTCGCACAAGAGAGTAGGTCTGTTTGGGTCGTAGGTAGGGGTCGTCAACGAAAATTGGTCGCTCACCGCGACGGTTGAACAGCCCGCCCACCCCCAACCACCGTCCGAGACATATGTGTTCGGGGTGAAGGCAGGGAAAGTCGATAGCCTCAGAACCCCGCCCGCCCACTAATCGTCTCTCAATATCTTTAATTTGTCCACTTTTTCTTTTAAATTTGTCCGGTTTCAATTTGTCTTATTTTTTCCCTTTTCTATTAAGAGTGCAAGGCTATTCGGGTCGTAAGTGAAGTATTTTGGCGCTATCCGTGGTCGCCTGCCGGCGACAGCGCTGTTGCGCAAGAGAGTAGGTCTGTTTTGGACGTAGGTAGGGGTCGTCGACGAAAATTGGTCGCTCACCGCGACGGTTGAGCTCTACTATAGAGCACTATCTTGCTGTATGATAAAAAATTACTCAGCTCATGATGGATGCAAAGAATACATGACAATGAGATACGCGTCATTTAAAACCTTGAATAATTTTTCAACAAGAAAATCTAACAGATATTTTTTTTCACAAAAATATTTTTGGCACATTTTCTCCTATTTTTAAAAGTGTTACTTCAATAAAGCCTTTGATATAGCGTAACATATTGAGGTACAATTTATCCTTATCAGGTAAGACTAAGTTTTAAAATTAGGGGAAAGTTACTTTAGCGTAAAATAACAACAAGTTGGAAATTGCGCGTAAAGCGTAGCAAATGAGGTGCGTTCGTATGATAACAAAGTTTTAAAATATCACTCTCATATATCAATCTCATAAAATTGTAAATAGTTAATTACAATTAGAATGTGCAGCAAACAATGTTTTACCTATACCATTTTGTGATGGAATACTTTTGTGTGGCCTTGTAAATCAATAACAAATGTTCTTTGCACCACAGAATGTGCAACATCTACACATAATATGTACTTTATTGATACATATGCATTTTATTATGTTTGAATGAGTGTAACATTATTAAAATGCACTTGAAACATTTCCCCCATTCACCGTAATAAAACGGAATACTTTAGATTTCCCCTGTAACTGAACTATGCCTCCGATTTTGATCAAATTTGAAATAACTCTACAAAATTAGGTAATAATTATGTATTTTAAATTTGAAACGATTAGAATGCATTTGAAACTTTTCCCCCCATAGACCGTAATGTAACGGAATACTTTTGATTGTCCCTGTAACTGATCTGTGCATCTGATTTTCATAAAACTTGAAATGACTCGACAAAATTATGTAATAATTATGTATTTTAAATTCCAAACGATTCCGTTGGGTAGTTTTTGCGTTGTTATATGCGGACAGACAGACAGCCAGACGGACTTAACGACAACAACAGATGCTACGTATTTGCATAATTACGAACGCACATAAAAATTAAAACTATCAAAAAATTACTGAAAATTAATGAACAAGTCTGTTGTTCTTTACTTTTTATCAAATCGACAACTGATACAATTATGAAATTTTTTTTAATTTATTACTAAATGTTAAAAAAAATAAAAGTGATAACAGTAAATGCAACAAAACATGCAGGGTTCAAACTCAATTAAAAAAAAAAAAAAGAGATTTTTAAGAGGTATCTATTTAGTATGAGACAAAAGTTTTTTAAAATAATGGTTATCATATAATTCTTTTGAAAATATATGGCACAAACAAAACTTTTCCTCTGTATCAATCACGAGATGTCTTTCAAGTTCACAATGTCTAGAAAATGTTTTGGAACACATTTCAGAAACAAGGATTTCAGAACACAAGATTTTTATCCTGTATGTGTCAAAAGATGCCTTCTTAGATTACCATTCTGAGAAAATCCTTTGGAACATACTTCACAAGTAAAAGGTTTTTTCTCTGCATGCGACAAAAGATGTCTCTTTAGGTTACAATTCACAGAAAATCCTTTCGAACATATTTCACAAACAAAAGGTTTTTCACCTGTATGTGTCAAGCGATGCCTTCTTAGACTATTATTGTCAGAAAATCCCTTGGAGCATACTTCACAAACAAAAGGTTTTCCACCTGTATGAATCAAAAGATGCTTTCTTAAATCATTATTCCGAGAAAATCCTTTGGAACATATTTCACAAACAAAGAGTTTTTCACTTGTATGAGTCAAGCTGTGCATTCTTAGACTACTGATGTCAGAAAATCCCTTGGAACATACTTCACAAGCATAAGGTTTTCCACCTGTATGAATCACGAGATGCCTTCTTAAATCATTATTTCGAGAAAATCCTTTGGAACATATTTCACAAACAAAAAGTTTTTCACCTGTATGTGTCAAGAGATGGGTTTTTAGACTACTATTTTGAGAAAATCTCTTGGAACATACCTCACAAACAAAAGGTTTTTCACCTGTGTGGGTCAACAGATGTGTTCTTAGATTTCTATTGTTAGAAAATATTTTTGAACATACATCACAGATATAAACTTTTTTTCCTGTATTAGTGGAGGAATGTTTTCCCTTATCCTCATTTGGAGGAACAAAGTGCTGTTCACCGGAGGAGGAATTTTCTTCTGTAAACGATGACATTTTCTCAAATGAGACAGACGGTAACAGGAACTTCTTCAAGGCGTCAGCAAGAAGAGATTGTTGCCATTTTCATCAAGCAAATGACTTCCTGAGTTTCAGGAAAAACAGTTTTATCTACCACTTAATCCTAAAAACTGAAAGAAAAAATAATAAATTTATTTTTGAATAAACTGCATTAAATTTTATCTCTGAATAAGAAGCCGATGTACCAATTTTCACTTACACAGTACAAATTTAATACATTATATTATCAAAATACACATATTCTGTGGTGTGATTTAAGCCCTTAACGGTTTGCCCGAACACCGTTCGGGCCAGACAAATTTGCTTATTGCATCATTTAAAGCTTTTTGACATCACTGTTATTTTAAAAAAAAATTTCATACTACTGAAAGGCTGAAATGTTTAGACTAAATTTTACGAATGTTTTATTTAAATAATAATGGTGCGAATCCGCTATTTTCAGTTTTTGGACGGAAAAGGGACTTAAATTATCTAGTTAAGGGGTTAACTGGAGAATTTTTTCATAGATACAGCTACATATGCATAGGTGTGCATGCGACACAGTAGACATTGCCATCGCTGATACTGAGACGAATAAAAACTAAAAATTTATTTTATTGCCAGCTTGTCATTTTACTTTCTCATCTCTTAAAATTTCGCCTACTTGTTTGACATGTTCTCGAGAGATATCCAAACAAGATTTTTACCTCTTTGATGTCCATACATTTAGCCCCAACTCAATTTCATCTCTACTTCTTATACTCATTCATGTTGTCAAGCATTTGATTTATACTTTTTTTTTAAGTTTTTAAATTTGGCTCTAAATTTTATACATTTTGAATTCCCTTTTACAAAAGTTGCTTTGCAAACAAACACAGTCAATCAATTTCCTCCGAAATAAGGTTGTAACCCTTTATGGGACAAGTAAATGTTTTGGTTAAAATGTTGAAAAGGTTTAATGGCACTAGAATCTATAAAAAAAAATTGTCTTTAAATAAAAAGTGCTATTTTCATCAGGTTGACATAAATACAAATTATTGCACTAAAAATTATGGTGCAAATGAATCCATTTTTAATAAAAATTAAGTGGTAAGTATGTCACCATTGATCGATAAAGAATTGAAGCAGGTCCAGGGGGAAAACTGGTTTTAACCATCAGTAATCTTATAAATTTAGTGCATTTGAAAAGATTTTTTTACAATAACATTTAACAATATTTAATAAAACATAAAACATTTGTAAGTGTTTGCAAATTGCACTTAGTATTATACTTCTAATTGCATAACTTTTTTTTAATCCTGTAAATTTAAAAAATATATATTTATAGCCTTAAGGTATCTCCCTACGTGCGGAGCACTTATTTATTTATATATTTATTATTAGGTCTTATAAATTTAGCGAAACAATTGAAAAGATTTTTTACTATAATATTTAACAATATTGAATAAAACATAAAACATCTGTAAGTGTTTCCAAACTATACTTAGTATTATACTTCAAATTGCATAAGTTTTTTTAATCATGTAAATTTAAAATATATATATATACAGGGTGATTCAAAAAACATGGGAAAATTTTTAAGGGGTAATAGTATACATCAAGACAAACAATATTAAAAAGAAACCAAGGTTCCCAAGCGTTTTCCAAAGGAGATAGCCTCCATTAAAATTTGGGGTCCAAAATTTCAAATAAACATAAAAAACGGAAAAATTGGTCGATTGATTTGCGGTTTTCCCTAAAACTATTCTTTATGTTGGTATTTTCTTGAAAATAAATTACAAAGATACATTTCGAAAAATGTCGATAGAAGGCGCTTTAGACTTTGGAGTAACGAACAACTGTTTTTTGCCGCTATTTTTTGCCTCTCATTAAATGGTTTCGCAGGCTTAAACTTAAACTTAAATTTTGAACTCAAAATCTGAATAGTTGTGAGTGGTTAAGTAGCACAAACTAAACTGTATTCAGAGGTTCAAATTTCAAATGATTATAAAAAACGGAAAAATTGGTCGATTGATTTGCGGTTTTCACTAAATCTATTCTTTAAGTCAGTATCTTCTTGAAAATGAATTTTAAAGATAAATTTCAAAAAATTCCGTTTGAGGACGCCTTAAACTCCAGAGTAACCATAGAGGTCGCTTTAGACTTTGGAGTAAGGAAAAACTATTTTTAACCGTTATCATTTGCATCTCGTTAATTTTTTTTAGAAGCTTAGACAAACTTAAATTTTGCGCAAAAAATTTGAATCGTTGGGAGTGATTAAGTAGAGCAAATTGAACTGTGTTCAATGGGGGTGGGGAGGTTAAAATCTCAAGTTATCATAAAAAACGGAAAAAAAATGGTAGATTCGTTTACGGTTTTCGCCAAAATTATTCTTTATGCCAGTATTTCCTTGAAAAGAAATTTTAAAAATAAATTTCAAAAAATTCCGTTAGAGGGCTCCTAAAACTTTAGAGTAAACAACAACTATTTTTAACTGGTATTTTTTATATCTAATAAATGATTGTAAAAGCTTATAGTTAACTTTTGAGCTCAAAATCTGAATCTTTGTGAGTAATTATGTAGCGCAAAATTGAGCTGTGTTCGAGGGGTGGTGAGGGTAACATTTCAACTCCTGAACACAGCTCAGTTTGCGCTTCTTAACTCCTCCCAACGATTCGAATTTGAGCTCAAAATTTAAGGCTAAGCTTTTACAAGCATTTAATTAGATGCAAAAAATAACGTTTAAAAATAGTTGTTGGTTACTTTAAAGTTAAGGGCACCCTCAAACGAAATTTTTAAAAATTTATCTTTAAAATTTATTTTTAAGGAAACCGTGACATAAAGAATAGTTTTAGTGAAAACCGGAAACAAATCGACCAATTTTTTCCATTTTTTATAATCATTTGAAATTTGAAACTCCCCACCCCCATTGAACACAGTTAAGCTTGCGCTACTTAACCACTCCCAATGATTCAGATTTTCTGCGCAAAATTTAAGTTTATGTCTAAGCTTCTAAAAGAATTTAACGAGATGCAAATAATAACGGTAAAAAATAGTTCTTCGTAACTCCAAAGTCTAAAGCGCCCTCTATCGCCATTTTTTTAAATTTAGCTTTATAAATTATTTTCAATAAAATACCGACATAAAGAATAGTTTTAGTGAAAACCGCAAATCAATAGACCAATTTTTCCATTTTTTATAATCATTTGAAATTTAAACCCTCTGAACACAGTTCAGTTTGAGCTACTTAACCGCTCCCAACTATTCAGATTTTGAGCTCAAAATTTAAGTCTAAGCTTGCGAAACCATTTAATGCAATGCAAAAAATAACGGCAAAAAACAGTTGTTTGTTACACCAAAGTCTAAAGCGCCCTCTATCGACATTTTTCGGAATTTATCTTTATAATTTATTTTCAAGAAAATACCAACATAAAGAATAATTTTAGTGAAAACCGCAAATCAATCGACAGATTTTTCCGTTTTTTATGTTTATTTGAAATTTTGGTCCCTAAACATTAATGGCGGCTATCTCCTTTGGAAAACGCTTGGGAACCTTGGTTTCTATTTAATATTGTTTGTCTTGATGTATACTATTACCTCTTAAAATTTTGCCCATCTTTTTTTAATCACCCTGTATATATAGCCTTAATGTATGTGCCTATGTGCGGAGTACTTTTTTTTAAAAAAAAGGACAGTCTTGAAAAAATATAATAATTTTTAGTTCTATTGTATTACAGAATAATAAGAAAACATAAAATCCTAGCAATATCTTTTTAATATTTTAAAAAATTGGGGATTTTTACCGTTTTTTTTTGTAAAATTTCATGTTTACGTCAGACAGCGTACACTCAATTTAAATAAACATATTTCAATTTCCTTTATGATGCACATTTCTATAACACTTATCTGTGCGCTGAACTAGAAGTTTTACAATATCTTAAAAAATAACCGAAAATTTTCAAGATATCTAAAAAAGTACATTTTTTTAGTAAAAATTACCATTTTCATATTTGAGTGCCTATAAAATAATTACATTATCCCATACAGCTTAGATCCTACTTCAGAGCATAGTGGGTGATATTGAAATCTTACTTATCAAATTTCACTGAAATATCTTTAGAATTTTTATGTAATGAAACTTATCGAACATAGAAATAACGAAAAAATTCATTTTCCAGAAATCGCATATATTTATTTTCTTGTAAAATACTAATATTTTTAATTTATGCACTTAAAATGCACCATATTTATATTCTAACCCATTCTTAACTTGATATTTAACCATTTTTTAACTTCTTTGTAGCTCTTTTTTTCCCTGATAAGTTTTGCAGAGGATAGCGAGTAACGTTTAGAATTTTTTATTCCCTCATCCTCAATTTTAAGATATTTTGTGCAACTGATACTCCTAATTGTTCGAAAGCAGGCAAAAGTCCTAAATATTCTGAATTATAATAGTGTTTTTATAGGTTCAATTTATGTAAAAAACGTAAGAAAATCATGCAGAGAAACATTGTTTATATTTTTCCTGGCCTTAATAAACTTTAATTGAATCTGCTTCTCTTACATGCATTTTAGTAAGTTTCTTTTCTGAGCCACCTTATTTTGCACTGATAATGGTACACATTGACTACCAAAACTACTTTACAACAAGAAATAAAGTGTTTTGGTGCTATAAACGATGTTTTTATCCATTTATAAGTCATAAAAAATATTCTTTACATTGCATTTGAAAGAAAGAAATATAAAAATAGATACTCATTGATTCATTTTATTAAAGAAAAAAAAAAGCTATTGGAAAAAATATTTAAATGCAGTAGAAAAATGGTTTAATGCAAATTTAAAAAAATCAAGGTTGTGTGTTATTACAAAATTTTGCATGATACAGATTGCATACGATTAAATTTTCCCTGTTAACAACCTACTACTTAATACAGTATCTACTTAGGATCTGTACATACATAATATTGTCAACTTTTTGATACTTTTGCAACCACCACCCTCGTTATCAGTGCTAATGTCTAAAAATTGTTTTGTTTTCTTTTGTTTGGAGTGATATACAGATATGGTTACATTTTTATTTTGCATATTGTACAGACTCAAATGAAGAAAAGTCAATAAAAAATCACTTTATATATGGAATAGCTTGATATCAAATAACACTAAAAGTATTTAATAACAGTTTTTTGTTATAGAATGCATTCAACAATAATAATGCCTTCCAGTACTAGCTCCACATGAGACGGGACAGAAAGAACTTCTTATACATAACATTTTTTCTTTTTTAATTACTGGATAATACAGGTGTAATTTTATAGATATTTTGCATATGGGTTGTCTGATAGTGGATTATACACTGGTGTGCAAAATTTAAGGACGAGTCCCAAAATACCAATTTTCAAGGGATTTTCGAGCGATAAATTTCATACGAATATTCAAAAGGAAGTAAAATATTTCAAATAATTACTATCCCTGCATAAAAGCTATTTCATATAACATCTCATTCAGGTCACACATGGTCACAAGAGTCACAGTCACGAAACAAAAGATAGGAAATTCCATACGTCTCTTTTATGAGTCTCAAATGACTACTATATGTGACTCCACTCACAGGTCATTGTGACTGCTGCTTTGTGGCGAGTCACCAGGAGACTTTACAATGTCGTTTCACTGACACTCTCATGTGACCTCTCATCTGCAGGCTCAGTTTCAAAGTCATTGTGAATGTTGCATTATGATAAATTACCAGTGATAAATGTTCCAATAAAGTCACATAGTGACTTTTCACAGTGGTAACTTCACAGTAGGGTCTCTATCACCATTTGACAAAGTCTTGTGACAGAAAGTCACCATGAGACTTTAATGTGACATAATTTGGTGGTTTATCATAATGCAACATTCACAATGACTTTGAAATTGAATCTCCAAATGACAGTCACAGGAAAGTCACCTGGTGACTCGACACAAAGCAGCAGTCACAATGACCTGTCAGTGGAGTCATATATAGTAGTCATTTGAGACTCATAAAAGAGACATATGGAATTCCTATTTTTTGTTTCGTGGCAGTGACTATGACTCTTGTGACCATATGTGACCTGAATGAGATGTTATATGGACAAGCTGCTATGCAGGGATAGTAATTATTCAAATTATAATTCTTCCTTTTGAATATTTCCGTGAAAATTATCGCTTGAAAATCCTTTGAAAATTGGCATTTTGGGACTCGTCCTTAAATTTTGCACACCAGTGTATATACATATCCTTATTACAGATGAATAAGAATGCCAAATGTTGGATGATATTATACATTCTATGAATTAAATAATTTTATAATCATTTAATAGTTTTAATAATAATTTTATATTTTCATAAAAAATATTTAATAGACTCATAAGAAATAGTGATTCTTTTGATGTAAAAACCAAGCTACTGATAAAAGAGATAAATTTTGGTTAGATCAAAAAGAATAACATTATCAAAAGACAAATCCTTCTTCCCCCTACTTATGATATCGTGTGCCTGAACTGCCCCCTATAATGATAATCATATGTATGTATAGCCTCTAATCTGTAACAGGAAAAAATTAAAGTGTGTTTCATTTTTTGGGGTCATTGTTTAGATAAAATCAATATACTTTTTAAGAAAAAAACTGATATTCAAAGTAACATTTGACAGCTATTTTCAGTTTTCTTTCCCTTTAGACTTTGGGTATGATTCGAATCAACTATTTCAGGCAAGTCTGCTTTCGACAACAACTATTTCATCTGGTTTGAATTGAGTTATGACAGACAATTTGAATGAAAATCACATTATACAGTCAAGGATCAATAATTCGCGCACCCATAATCCGCAATTTCCTATAATCCGTGTCACTTTATGAATGTAAACAATGAAATAACAGTTAAGAAAATTCTCAAATTCGTGATTCAAAAATGATTTTTTAAAGCAAATAATAAAAAAAATGAAGAAAATCATAATAAAACATCTACATTTTTTTTAATTTAACTCTTTTATTTTATTAACAGTAAAAAAAAAAAAAAAAAAAAAAAAAAAAAACTATTACAGAACATATATAATTATTTTTATTTAAATGCATATATATATTAATTTTTTAATAAAATAACTTTAAAAGGGATTTTTTTAGATTATTAAATTTCTTATTTATTACACTGATTATAGGACTAAAATGCTGTCCAGGAATGATAAAATGATGCAAAATCCACAGTACTCTATAATCCACAATATTCCATAATCTGCACAACCTTTGGTTCCAACATGTGCGGATTATAGAACTTCAACTATATATCAAGAAGATTAACATTTTAATAAATATGTACCTTAAATTGCAGCAAAATCTTGATAACTAGACATTGCACAGGAATAAAAAAGCTTGTAAAGTTAATCTATTCCCTTTTGTATTTACTTTTTCTTAATTTGCTTGATTGATACTCATGTTTTAAGAGCCCACAATAGTCACAGAAAAAGTACACAAAAAGACCCGGATGACCATGTAAAGTCTATGGGAGCGTTCTTTTCTAATATCTCGCTCAAATTTTAATATTTTTGCATGATTTTTTTGCACAAGATAGCTGAAGGCAATCCACAACTGGGCTAGTTTTTACTTTTTCAATTTTTGTTTCAGATTTTCTTTAAAAAATTACTTTAACTTTCGAAACCGGTTTAAACCGGTTCTGAAACTGAAACTATCGTAATATAAAAAATATATAACCAAAATCGAAAAAGTAAAAACTAGCCCGGTTGTGGATTGCCCTCAGCTATCTTGTGCAAAAAAATCATGCAAAAATATTAAAATTTGAGCGAGATATTAGAAAAGAACGCTCCCATAGACTTTACATGATCATCCGGGTCTTTTTGTGTACTTTTTCTGTGACTATTGTGGGCTCTTAAGATGCAAAGGTCAAAGAATTGACAATGCAGGGAAAAAAGTAAGCAAAAAATAAGAATAGTTGCTTTATTAGTTTAAAATTAATAAAATGATGCAAAAATGCCTCATCATTAGGAATGTAATAAGATAATGATAACTGATAAAACATAAAAAAAAATTACAACTTACAAGAACTTTCTTTTAAAAGGAAAAACCTATCATTTTATTTTGCAGCAAAGAGGATATTTTGCACAATTTTCCTGTTTTACACCTAAAAATATAACATTTCATTTTTGTAGCCAGCCAAAAGTTAAATGCTTTTATATAATAAAATTCCTTATGCTTTATCAAGAAATATGTTATTAAAATATCCTACTTTTTCTAGTATATAATAATTTTTAAATTACTTTTTACTGGGATAGCAGAAAATTCATACACTGAATCTGAAGCCAGCATAGCACATTCAGCATTTTAACCCAAGTCAAATTAAGATGTCACTGAATTTGAAATGGACTAAAAATATGAGTAAATTTATTATATTAAAAAAAATGCAAATAGTATATATTCTGAAAGAAAAAAAAATCTTATCATTTATAGAGATAAGTATACACTCCAGGAAACTTTATCAATTTTTTAATATATTGTATTATTATTATATATATATACATATATATATTGTATTATTATATATATATATATATATTAATATATACACAGACTAAAATGTGTAACAAGTTTCAATAAATATCTTAATCTTTTCTTCAGTTCCTTTTAAGTTTGTGATATGAAAAATGCACTTCTTTGTGCTGTATTAGAATGTTCAAACTAGCCCATATAAATATACACTCATGCAGATTCATACCCTTTTTTTCATTTGCTATGATATGCTAAAAAAATGATTTGCATTTTAAAATCAAAAGGTTATTTTAAACAATATCATAGCTTAAGGTGGTGCAGTGCTACCAATCAATGATATTTGGAACTAACCAAAAGAAGCACACAAAATAAATTATTGCCCATACATCCCTTGCAAATATAAACTCTATAGCTATCACCTTACCTTTATGACAGCTGTTGGGTTAAAAATTGCAGGTTTAAAGATATTTTAGCTCTCCCAAACAAGATAATTTTAAAAATTTTAATTTTAAGCCCTGATATTCAAAGAAATATATAGTTTTGTTATATCCATATCTAGAAAGAAAAAAGCAGGGGTGCAGAATATGTTCGATCCGGCGATCTAGGATCGAGGGAAATTTTAACCACCTGGGGAAATTTCCAGAAGCATATAACTTATTTTGATTTTAATGATAAATTCAAAAATTCCCCAAGATTTAAAAAAAAAAAAAAAATACAACAAACAAAAAGATTAGTATGCCGACCTTTACAAAATCGATCTCTGAATAATATGTACTGTATATCACGGTTGATTTTGTTCCGGAATTTCCTAAAGTTTAAGGCATTCAGTTTAAAAAAAAATAATAAAAAGACCTGAATTTGAAAATTTGGACATTCATATACTACGAATTTTGTCTAAGAATTACCCAAAAATGTTTATTTTGTCGAAAGACCGAAAAAAAACATAAATCTCGTCAAAATATAGCGAAATACCGCCCATTTTGTCAAAAAATTGCGAAAAAGCCACAAAATTTATTAAAAAAATCGAGAAATAACTGCAAATATCGTCAAAAGATAACGAAAAGGTCAGGAATATGTAAAGAAATGGCGAAATAGGCACAATTTTAGTTAAACTGTGAAATAACTGCAAATTTTGTAAAAAAAATTGTGAAATAACCACAAATTTTGCAAAAAAATCCCGAAATTATGAAAAAAAATTAAAAATTCGCAAAATAATCATAAAAATGAATAGAAATTTTATCAACAGAATACAAATTTTGCCAAAGGATCTCTAATAATCACCAATTTCATGAAAAAAAAAAAAAAAACCTCAAAACAACTGAAAATTTTGTTAAAGATCTCGAAACAATCACGAATTTCGTCAGGCGAAATAATCACAAAATACTGTCAAAAAAATTAAAAATCACAAATTTCGTGAAAAAAAATCACGAAAGAACGGTAAATTTTCTAAAAAGATCGCAAAGCAACCGCAAATTTTGTCAAAGAAGAGTTGCGAAATAACCACTAATTTCTTTACAAGATCGCAAATTTCATAAGAACATTGTGAAACAACCACAAGTTTCATCAAAAGGTAGCAGAATGGACACAAATTTCATTGAAAGATCGCAAAAAACTGCAAGTTTCTTTTAAAAAATCACAAAATAACAAATTTCATAAAAAAGATTGCGGAAAATCAGATTTTGTCAAAAGATCCCAAAATAAACATTTCATCAAAATATACCAAAAAAGATGTAAATTTTGTCAAAATATTGTCAAACAGCAAATTTTGGCAAAAGATCACGGAACAACCACGAATTTTGGCTAAATTGGTGAATAAGCACATTTCGTCAAAAGAACACAGAAAAACTCCAAGTTCTGTCAAACAATCTCGATAGAACTGCGAATTTCGTCAAAAAGACGAAATAACCACAAAAATAGTGAAAAGATCACAGAATAACCAGAAATTTCATCTGAAGATCACTAAAAAATGTAATTTTTGTCAAAGAGCCGTGAAAAAATGGTAAGAGTGCCCCCCCCCCCTCTCCAACCTCCTCTATATTGCTGTAAACTTTTAGGAAATTCGCTGTTAACTTCAGAAATATTTTTTGCACTTAGAATCACTTTGCTGTTATACTGGCACATAAGTTCATATTAACATTGGAAAAAAAGTAAATTTTCTATACCTATGGTAATACACAGCATTTATTTATAATATACGATAAAATTTTGGGGAAAATTTCATGTGGATTGGGGGAAATGTAGGGAGTAAAAACATTTTATGCACCCCTGGAAAAAAGAAGCTTCAGATATACAATACCTAACAAAATCAGTATCTAATTCATTCTTAAAAATTATACCTGATGTTTTGATTTTTTCTTTAAAACCATCCTCAGGAGTTAATTTTTTAAAAAGCAAATCGGCAAACATTATTTGAATGTTATAAAATTGAAGACATAATCGAATTGATAAAAGTAGGAGAAATTTCGTTAAAGTATTTAAAATAACCTCAGTAGCATTATTTCCTATTCAAAAATGAATTTAAACAAAATTACTGGAAATATTGTACAAAATCTAGGCCAAAAGAAATGGCAACATCATATGGTGTTTCTTCTAGAAATTATGTTAAGGCTGTAAAAGGCTATCTTAAATCAAAAAAGACAATTTTAAGACACAAGTTTTAACTTATTTTTACTCAGAAATGCATGAAATTAGCAATTGATGTTGTTCAGAAAGTATCTAATAACACTCAGTTTTCTGTTTTTTGCAAAAACAACAAATGTTTTAGTTTGCACTGTCAAAGTTGGAGTTTTGAATTCAATTTTCTGACAAAAGCAGAAAAAACAGTCATACTGGGGGTAGAAAATGTGATAATTTTCCCCTATAACTCAATAGATAATTCATTGATCACAAAATGGTAGAGTTTAATTCCAATTTGCATCCATAGTCTTTTAATTATACAGTCAAGGATCGATAATCTGTGCACCCATAATCTGCAATTTTCTATAATTTGCATTATTTTATTAATGTAAACTGTTAAAAAAAAGTACAAATTCATAATCTAAAAATAATTTTTTGAAACAAATAATAATAAAATCATAATAAACACCTCCTTTTTTTAAATATAACTCTTTTATTTTATCAACAGTGAAAAACAAACTGTATTACAGAACATATATAATTATTTGTATTTATATGCATATATATGTAAAATTTTTAATACAATATAACTTTAAAAAGGCATTTTTGAGATATATTAAATTAATTATTAAATTTTGTATTTATTTTTTCATCTTATACTGATTATAGAATTCAAATGCTATCTAGGAATAATATAATGATGTAGAATCCAAAATACTCTATAATTCCACAATACTCAATAATATGCAGAACCTTTGACCCCAACTTGTGTAGATTATAGAACTTTGACTATATATCTTTTGTTATCAAATGAATTTTTAAATGTGTTGAAACATTTTGTGCTTGTTGAGTGGAGCAGTTGAGAACATCCTTAATTGAGAAATAGCATGACGATAAAAAAATCATTCAAACTAATTTAAAGGATCATTACCAGTAAATAAATACTATACACTCCCTCAAATCTGCACAGCTCGGGGACAGAGTTTCTGTGAATTGCTTTAATGAATGCTTGCAATATAGTAAAGCATTAAAATAATTCAGTAAAGTAATAAACTAAAACAATAAAAAATCAGATAATTTTAAAAGTGATTAAATTATTAAAAGTAAAAGTCAAGAATAATTAAGAATGTATAATTAAATATACACAATAAGAATTAGATACTTTTTTTTTTAAATTATTGAATGAAATTTGGCTCTTGAACATAATCTATTAATTCAGATCAAAATCACAAAACAAGAAAGTTTTATTTTAGGTTTAATTAGACTTAATAACCAAACAAGCTCGATAATACATAAATATACTTGGTTAAAAAAAAAAAAAAAAAAAAAAAAAATGAGATGACCAGTGATCTTAGCAATATGTTGGTTTTTCTCAGAAATAAATTTTTACTTCCTTCTTGAAAAAATTCTGAGTTCAGTCATACTATTGAAAATTACATATGGAATAAGTAAAATAAAAAGTAGTAATAAAACTACAATTTTGCCATCTTAAATGTGAACTGAAAGTTTCACTAGTAGACTCCCTCAAATCCGCACAGCTTGGGATCAGAGGTTGTGTGGATTTTAGAATTTTGTGGATTTCTGGTACAGTATGGAATCATTTATCCGGAAACCAGTTAACCGGAAAACCAGTTATACGGAATGATACTTCTAATAGACTGATTTTAGAATCTTTTTAGAAAAAAGTGTTTTACACAACAGTTTGACATATACATTGCCTGAAACAATTGTAGAGTTTGAAAACAGCATCTAGTATTTGAAATAGAAGCATATAATCATATTATATATTAATAAATAATATTATAGATGTTTTCATTTTTATGCCGAGAAAACAGAAGAACTTTTGTTCCATAAATTATCTTCTTTCAAACTCTAACAATTGATCTTACATCAGATTCTTGGTTCAAGTAATCTAATAATCAATTTAAAATTAGAAGTGATACCACAACTACATATGTTTCACAAAACTTATCAAATGGATGCTGCTTTAATGCCCAACCAGTTAACTAGAAAAACCAGTTATCCGGAATGCATCTGACCCCAACCATTCCAGATAAATGGTTCTGTACTGTAATTGCTTTCTTTACATTTATTAAACATTAAATTGACCATCATTAATAATGCAAGTGAAACTGTACTCAATGCTTACAGTATAACAAAATATTAGAATAAATGATAAATTAAATAATAAAAATTTAGATGTTTTTTAAGACGATTAAAATATTAAAAGCAAAGGTCAGATTAGTAATCAATAATGTATGATTAAATATTTATTATAAAGATGAAATGTATTTTTCCTAAGTTATTCAATGAAACTTGTCTCATAAAAGTACATTACTAATTCATATCAAAATCATAAAGTAAGGAAGTTTTATTCCAAGTTTAGCCAGACACAATAGCCAAAAAAGCTTGATTAATACACAAATATATTTGATTGGAAGATTGTGATTACGAGTGATATCAGGCGCATCTTGATATTTTTCAGAAATATATTTATTCTTTCTTCGTGAAAACCACGGATTTAATCATATTAACATAAATTGTAAATTAAAATATATAGAGAGCTGATATGAAAGTAAAAAAGTCAATTTTTTCCTTACATCTGAGCTAAATGTTTCATTGTTTACATCTGTAAATTATGTGCGGATTTTACGATTGCGGATTTCAGGGAGTCTACTGTGTTACTGAACTCATGTTTTTTTCAGGAAGGAAGAGAAAATTTATGCATGAAAAAATTTAAGGTATTGCTGATATGACTGGTAATCACAATCTTCATACCAAATACAGTCGACTATCTATAATCCGCGAACCCATAATCCGCAATTTCCCATAATCCGCGTTACTTTACGAATGTAAACAATGAAATAAACAGTTAAAAAAAATTACAAATCCGTGATCCAAAAATGTTTTTTTTTTAACAAATAATAAAAAATGTAATAAAAATCATAATAAAACATGTATTTTTTTTATTTACTCTTTTATTTTATTGACAGTAAAAAACTAAACTGTATTACGGAACGTGCCTAATCTTACTGAACGTTTGAATTGACAACTGTTCATTCGTAGCTATTTCAGTTTGTGCAAGTTCAGGAGAGGAATAGTAAACACAGCACCAGCTGAGAACTAAATATTATACCCTAAAATACCGTTAATCCGCCCCCCCCCAAACGTGACGAAAAATCGTACAATAGTTAGAGGGGGGCGCTTACACGGGATTTTTCCGCGGTTGTTCAACAAAATTTACAGGAATGAATCATGATGAAATGAATGAATCGTTGAATGAATCATGAATTTTGATACTGGAATTTTTTTTTTTTTAAACGTAAAATCTGTTGAAAAATCACAGAAAAAGGGGAAATTTGTAAAAAAAAAAAAAAAAGCCAAAACAAGCAAGAAATCAATTAAAAAATCTCGAAAAGACGCACATTTCATCAAAGATTCATGATTCATTCATTTCAGGTTTTGAAACAAACAACACTCGACTCTTATTTTTGTTAAATAAAAGATTTCTTAAATAATATTCATAGTACTATTTCATTATAGTATACTGAAGTAATTACCATTTATTTTACTTTGTGTTGGTTATTTTTTGTGCATAATTTGTTCTAATTTTTTTTATACTTTCTTCCATAAAATATTCCTTAAAAATAAATCTCATTATTATGTAATTATTGTTCTTTAAATACATATATATATATATCATTAAAAAAAACTTTAAAAATGCATTTTTTTAGATTATTTATTAAATTAATTACTAGATTTCATATTTATCTTTCCATATTATACTGATTATAGAATTAAAATGCTGTCTAAGAATGATAAAATGACGCATAATCCATTATTACTCTATAATCCGCAAAATTCCATAATCCGCACAACCTTTGGCCTCAACTTGTGCGGATTATAGATCTTTGACTGTATATAAATGTATTAATCAAACTTTTTCTGTTATTAAATCTAACTAAACCTGAAATAAAACTTCCTTACTTTATAATTTTGATGTGAATTAATAATCTACATTTATGAGTAAAGTTTTTTTGAATAATTTAGAAAAAGTACATTTCATTTTTATTATAAACATTTTAACATACATTATTGCTGCAATTTGAACTTTGCTTTTAAAATTTTAATCATTTAAAAAAAAAAAGAATTTTAAAAGTCATTTTTTTTTCTTATATCAGAGCAGAATGTTTCATTCGTAAATTATGTGCAGATTTGAGGGCGTTTACTGTATTTGTTATGGTATAAGGATTTCAGGGTTGTATATTTGAGAAAGTCTACAATGTGTTAATTGATCTTATGCAGCTTTTATTAGATTAAAAATCATAAGAACAATAATTTTACTATGATATAACAGAGGGTTGAGAAATGCTCTGCTAACCTCATATAATAAGAATTTTTAGTTGTACTTACCTATACTACGAATTCAGATATGATAAGTTATCAAAAATGAGTGTCTTTTGCCAATTTTGTTATCAATTTCCAAACAACTACCTTTAATAAATACAAAATATTATTAAAAATTGCAAACAATATAAAAGCAAACTAAAATAATAAAACCAGTCATTTATCATACATTTATTAACTATGAATATACAACACCATAAGCAGCAATAAAAAATACAAATGAGATTTTTTTTTTGTTATTTTTAAATTACAGATTGATATGCCCTTCAGAATGATTATAAGTACAGTCAAAGATCAATAATCCACGCATCCATAATCTGCAATTTTCTATAATCTGCTTTACTTTACGAATGTAAACAGTGAAATAAACATTTTAAAAAATTTACAAATTTGTGATACAAAAATGATTTTTTAAAACAAATAATAAAATAATTGAAAAAAAATCATAATAAAAAAACTGCATTTTTTAAAATTTAACTCTTTTATTTTATTAACAGTAAAATAAACTGCATAATGGAATATACACAATTATTTTTATTTAAATGCACATATATATTGTTTTTTAAATAAAATAACTTTAAAAAGACATTTTTTGAGCCATGAAATCTAATAATCAATTTATTATTCTGTTTATCTTATCATAATGTACTGATTATAGGACTAAAATACTGTCTAGGAATAATAAAATGACATATAATCCATAATACTCTATAATCCACAATATTCCATAATCCGCACAACCTTTGGCCCCAATTTGTGCGGATT
This sequence comes from Maratus speculifer, assembly GCA_964019185.1. NCBI lineage: Eukaryota > Metazoa > Arthropoda > Arachnida > Araneae > Salticidae > Maratus > Maratus speculifer. The sequence continues at coordinate 1,068,287 of CAXHSM010001080.1, read as the reverse complement.
ATAAAACTTTGACTGTATAATGCAGTACATATAAATATATTGTATCAATGAATATAGAAATGTTATATCTACAGTTATTAATATTATCACTATAATTATTTTTTATGTCATTACTGGCATTAAAATATGTACAGGCTCGCTGCCACAGAATTCATGAAGCGTGGCATTTCATGTGTTTGTCAGAAATCCCAAATGCCGAGTTTAATTTTTTTTTTTTTCTCTCCTGATTTTTGGATTTTCAGAAACTTTTTTGCTTTAGGTTTTTTATTTTTACAATTTTTTTGCTCAAGATTTTTAGATCTTTTTCAAATTTTTTGTTCTAGATTTTTATAAATTTTTCATTCAAGAACTAAACATTTTTACAAATTTTTCCCTCTGAATTTTTAAATTTATATGCATTTTTAATTTCATATGTTATAGTATTTTTGGTTCAGATTTTTAGACTTTTACAAATATTCAGCTCTGGATTTTCGCAATTTTTTTGCCTCAATTTTTATATTTTTAAAATTTAATAATTTTTTGCTCACTTTTGTAAATTTTATTTATTATTATTATTATTATTATTACTTACAAATTTTTTGCTCCTAATTCTTAGATTTTTAACAATTTTTTTTTTTTTTTTTTTACAAAATGTTCCTCTTTTTTAGCATTTTCCAACCAAGTTGAAAAGTGCCTATGCATTCAGTTTGTCTGGCTGTCTGTCCGCACTCTAACTTTTGTAAATATACTCGGATCGCCAAAATTTTTACATTTTTTGACATTTATCCTAGCACAAACCCCTGAAAATGAAGTTTCTACCATGATAAGTTTATTTACAGGGGTAGTCAAAAGTTTACCGTTTCATTACAGCCTATGGGAAAAAACGTATCAAATTAATTTTAAGGATGTTACATCCTGTCAATCATATTAAAATTTATATATATTTACAAAATGCATTAAAATATGTGAAAAAATAGCTATTATTCATTTACAGGGCCATGCAAAAGAATTCTATTACATAATGGTAAAAGGGAGAATTGTGTGCAAAATATTTTAACTACATTAAACTATTTCATGTATAATAAAATTGATATATATAGCTGAGACTTAATATAAATTATACGATATAGTCATGCATAATATGAAGTATATAGCATTCACAGGGATGCACAAAAGATTTCAATTAGTATATTCTTTCCGAAGTACTGTACATGTATCAGATGATGGCTGATAGATGAATGAAATGCATTTTAATTATGATATGTGTGTTTAAGTTTCACTAAATCTATGCATATTATATGGTGAATACAAATACTACAGTATGGGTACCAAAAGAGCTCGCAAACATTACTGAATATGAGCTTAAATTACTTAAAGGTATATTTTAAATAAGTTATGCATTTTTATGCTGAACTGCATTCACTATACTAAGATATGTTTGTAGAATATAGATAAAACGATATACAGGGTCACATAAAGAACTGATTACATGGAAGCCTATGAATGATAATTTTTGAGAATGTGATCTTAGTAGTTTTAAGAATGTCTTACTTTAAAATAAATTTTAGCTTAATATTGTCATATAATAAAAGTACTTGGTAAACAATAGGATTGAAGAAAAGGATTCAAGTATGTTTCCATCGATTAGTATATATTTCTGAAAGAAAAAAATTCAACCTGTTAGACATTTTCTTATTTAACTAAATTTTTCTCATTATATAGTATGTAGTATATCAACCGACAGATCAAATACAGGGTTGATCAACAGTATTGGAATACATATTTGGCTTATAAAGTAACCTTATTGCCCTAAATGGTGAAGTTTTGTTAAGAATTTCATAAAGTGTTGGAAAGTGCTTTATAATCTATGCGTAATGCATGATTATTTTTACTTGTTAAAAATTGTTACTGTGTACATGAACATATGTGTGCACAACTTTCCAAAATGTACAAAATACAATACTTTTGAAATAAAATTAATAAAAATTCACTTGCATTTATTTCTCACACCTATATACAGTCAAAGTTCTATAATCCGCACAAGTTGGGACTAAAGGCTGTGTGGATTATGGAATATTGTGGATTATAGAGTATTATGGATTGTATGTCATTTTATTATCCCTAGACATAATTTTATCTTTATAGTCAATATAATATGAAAAGATAAATATGATATCTAATAATTGGTTTAATATGCTATCTCAAAAAATGCCTTTTTAAAGTTATTTTATTAAAAAATTGATATATATGTGCATTTAAAAAAATGATTACATATACTTAATACGTATGTTAAGTGGTACAGTTTGTTATTTACTGCTAATAAAATAAAAGGGTTATATTTTAAAAAGTAAATATTTCATTATGATTTTTTTTTTTTCAATTTTTTTATTTTTTGTTTTAAAAAATAATTTTTGGATCACAAATTTGTAAATTTTCTTAACTGTTTATTTCACTGTTTGCATTCGTAAAATAACGCAATTATAGAAAATTGTGGATTATGGGTGTGCGGATTATAGAACCTTGACTGTATATTTTTATGAGGGACCAGATTTATGTACTAGTATATTATTTTCATCCTAACTTAGTGACATACAATTGTCACAAAAATCCTCTCTCTCAGCCTCACCTTTTTCTAATCAACAAAAAATGGCCCTCCAAAACAGAACTGCTCTCTCCACACATTAAATAATTAAACTTCCTAAATAAGTACTTGGAAAATACACCTATTCCCCCCAAAAATATATAATAATAGTATAATAGTATAATCAAAAACAAATTTCGACTACACCCATTTTCAATGACGAAATCACTTGATAAGTACTGTATATCAACCATCACTTTACAAAATACATAAAACTCCTGTCATAAATATATTTTGAAAGAATCTAAGAAACCAACTTGTAATAACAAAAACTCATTTTTATCATTTGTTTTCTATATTAGTTTCTTATGTTTATGTGTTCTTTAATGTAAATTTCGATAACTTTATATACATAACTAAGCAATCAATTATTTAAAAAAAAATATTTCAACTGAACAGAATGGAATCAAATTCAGTTTATGAGCAACACAATGTTTTAAAATTGAGAGTTTTTTTTTTTTTTCAAACCAATTAGCTATATCTAAATTAAAATTTGAATAATATTAAGTAAACTTCTTAGAAATAGATAATAATAATAAAAGAAACTATCAGCTATAACATTCAATAATGCTTTAAATAACGCAATGTTAAATCAGCAAAAAGGAAAGTTGCTACATATAAAACATCCAGTCATTAACGTATAGTAAATTATACAGTTTCTAGATGAAGAATAATGAAAGAAACTAATCTATTTTAGCATCAACTTATTTTGGTAAAAAAGTTGGGTACAATAAATTTATGTTTTAAAAGTTACCTGAACAAACTATGGTGTATCTGAAAATCAGACGCCATTAAAAGAATAGATCAAGGAGTAAACAATGATTCATTAAAAATGATTCTTGCATTCTTTTGAAAACGAACATACCTGTGCATTATTTATTAATATTTTTTATCAATTAAATTCCTGAAGTTGCAATATGGCTTTTACTATTTTTTTTTTTATCCCTAGTTCAAATATTGGTAACCAGACAATCATTAAAGAAGCTTTTCTAAAGAATCTGGGCAAGATTTTCCTGAGTTATCCAAAATCAAATTGCGTCTAATTTTTAATCCAAAATGCATATTTAAGCTCTAGGTTAGCAAATCTTGAAAATACTCTCCATTTCTTTTTAAAAATAAATATTTTACTTCGTTAATTAAAAATTGTTTGAACATTTCTATTATAGCTGTTTTCCATTTAATTATTGAATCATTTTCCATGAATGAATCTTTTCTCGTGTTTCATTCTTTGTGTTGGCGTCTGTAATAAAAGGATAATACTTTGACTGTAACAGTAGCTAATGTTTTTATTAAATAATTTACTGAGTGTATTTTCTTTACTAAAACAAATTAATGGTAAGATAGATTTCATTAGTTATTCTTCTACTGATAATTCTATAACTTGTGATTTGATCGTATGGAGACACAAAATTTTATGTGTCACTTCACCGCTATTATTTTTGCTGACATTTATGGTAATCATTTAAAATATTCCGTACACAGGTAAACTGAATATTTGGCTAGTCAAATTACTTCATTTCTTTAAAACTTAATAGTGTTAAAAAGTCAAAATTTACATAATATTTAAAACAGGTGCTTTTATAATCTAAATAAGATTTTCTTTTAGAAGTAAAATATCCTATACGTAATTAATATGCATTATAAGTAAAATACTCTATGAAAACTATACTATACCAAAACACAAAATATGCTATCCACTGGGCTTTGGTTAGTTTATGAAGCAGACAAACTTGAAATTTTGGCTCCAATCATAAAGTGAATGCATTAGTATTTTCTAAAAAAAGAAGCAAAGTTCCAAATTTAGATTGTGATTTTTATGATTTATTGGACATTGCAGCAGGGGGAGAGTTATCTAAGATGAAACTGACTCTGTTTTGCAAATGTGCTGTTAAAGCTCTGAGAAAATGTGATTTTAGCACATTTACATTCGTATTCACTATCAACCTAGACCCAGAATTCCCCCCGAAACCCGGGTTGAAAGTAGATTCGGTATTCTTCATCAACCTGACTGAACCGGTTTGAGGGGGAAATCCAAGGTCAGGTCGAGAAACCTGACCTTGCTCTACAGCGAGGTTCAGGTTCAATTTCTCAAGATTTCAGCAAGGAGAGAGAGAATTTTATCGAGAGAAACGCCATTTTACAATGGCGGTATTTGCGTATTTATTATAGGTGCTGTCAAAATGTAGAAAATATACTATCAAATAAAGCAGAGGAACATTATGTAAAGGTATGTAATCTCATATATCTGTATTACCTTCAATATTTTTATTTGATTTATTTATATTTACGTATAAATACGCTATATATTGTATGTTGAACTGTTTGTTTACATAAACATATGTGGTCGCGAAAAAGGATTTGCTTTAAAAATAGCCAACATTACTTAGACAGACGATTAATAAATTGTTATTAAAGTAACAATTGTCGCGTCTGTCTAAAGTTTGTTTAAAGTCATTTACTTTTTGCATTTTTATTGTAAAAGAAAAAAAAAAAAAAAAAAAAAAAAAAAAGAAAGAACGAAAAAAATCTTGAATGTATTTTAACAGTACTGAAATAAATGTCGTACTTACATAATGTCTAACTAAAATGCGACATACCGTTCTGATTTGCATTTTTGTTTATCTGGAGAAATACGAAGATTATCTTTAAATATCCATACATTATCTGTAGATTTTTTATCTGTACTTATAGTAAGTTTAACGAATTAAAGTTTGGTTTTATTGCGCGAAAGATTTGTTGTTTATGTACAAACTTAGATAAATGTATATCAGATCTATAAATTAGATATTTTGACTTAAAATTTAAACATGCAATTCATTTGGATTTTATCAGTTTATTGAAGATTTTTAGAAGTTTTGTTCTTTTTAAAATTATGAATCGTAATTACATGAAATACCTGCTATCATTAACACTATAGCATTGTTATTATTATTGTTTGTATCCGAGGTTTTGTGAAATTTCAAGTTTTTAATTTAAATACATCTATTTTTCAACTACATTTTAATTTTTAAATTATATATAGTATAAAATATTGCATTAGAAATACTATTTTATACAAAAATAATAATAGTAATAATAAATCCTTTTGGCTACTTAAAACACGAGCCTCACAATTTTTAAATAAAATTGAATTACCTCCTGAAATTGTGAGATTTCTTTTAGAGATCACTTATAATTTTTACTCCTTAATTAGCTTAAAAACAATAAATTACTAAAAAGTTGAAATACAATGATAAAAAAAACTTTTTCTTTTTAAAATAACCTCATACCAAAAATAATTTTATCAGCTCTTTCAGTAATGTTGACTATTTTAAGGCAAATAAATTGTTGGCGACTATGAGTATTTATGAAAACAAACAATTCAACATATAATGTTGTGAATATATGTATAAATATAAATAAACTAGTTAAAAACAGATAACATATATGTATATATATGAGATTACATACATTCTTCTATTTTTGGTAGCATTTTAAATTTAATTTTTATTTCTATATCTTATACAGCATCTTGAGTACTTTAATTAACACATGACACATACACAAAAATAAATAAAAGAATAATAATAATAAAGAGGGAATGGGTAGGATGGTGCTAATGGGGACTTATTCTTCTCCACGAATTCACAAACAAAAGACAACTATTTTATTTATTATATAATGCAAAATTATATGAAATTATTAATAAAGAATTCGATCTGTTTTGATAGATTGCTATCATTACTTTACCAATCTAGTCTAGAAATCTTTCATTAATCAATCATAATATATATATATATATAATAAAATCTCCTTTCTTTCTATACTAAATAAAATTCTTATTACATCTAACTAAATGATATTTAAATGAGTAAAAAATATAAAATAATAAAGCTAGAAAAAATATATAAAATAAAATATGATTTTTTATAATTTACTTTGAGAAGTTAATACGTTCTCTCAAATGGAACACTGGATCCAAAAACAGGTGCGTGCGTGCATGTAATAATATTTCATAATACTGGACTAATTTATCAAAAAATAGTCAAAGAGAATCAAATGAGCTTAACTCATTTGATTCTCTCTCTCTTTTTTTCTTTTTTACGCAATCAAATTTGATCTTGTATCTGAGGATGACAATTCTCATAAACAAAGAGTGGAGAAGGGGGGGGGGGGGCTCTAAAAACTGGTCAATAAAAAATCAACTTTCTGTAATATTTCACATTTATTTGACAGGTTAGTGTTCGGAATTCATTTATCATTATATTTAAAAGAACTTATTCGATTCTGTGTGTTGAATGGAAATTCATATGCTAGTAATTTTAAAAGGTTTGAATTTTTTCTTTTCCTTAAAATAACTTCTTATAAAATATCGCACTGTATACAGGTTAAAGTTACAAGAAGTGTGGAAATTTATTTAGCTACAGTAGAGGACCTATTATCCGGAATTCCGAAATCCGGAAGGACCCGAAATCCGGAAATGAAAAAGATTGAGAACGAGGTGAATCATGATGAAATGAACGAGTCATGATTTTTTGATCAAATGTGCGTTTTTTCGAAATTTTTTAAGATTTCATGCTTTTTTGGCTTTTTTTTCAAAATTCACCTTTTTCTGCCTTTTTTCGACAGAATTTACGTTTTTTCTTTTTTTTTTAAGCAAATTTTTTCAAGTATTGCTTCAAGTATCAAAATTCATAAGTCATTCAAAGATTCATGATTCATTCATTTCATCATGATTCATGCCCATAAAAAACGCAAATTTTTTCAAGTATAGCGAAAAAACTCTGCAAATTCGTCAAATATCGCTATAAAACCCTGCAAATTTCGTCAAATATCGCGATAAAACCCTGCAAATCTCTTCAAATATCGCGAAAAAATCCTGCAGATCTCGTCAAATATCGCGAAAAAATCCTGCAGATATCTCGCAAAAAATTCAAATTTTGTGAAACGATCGCGGAAAAATCCCGTGTAAGCGCCCCCCTCTAATTATTTTACGATTTTTCGTCGTCTTTGGGGGGGTGTGGATTAACGGTATTTTACGGTATATATATATATATAAAACCAGTTGGCAAAACGTCCAGATTTTGAAAAGCTCTGAATTTTGGATGTCCGGATTTGAGACTTTGTACTATAGTACAAGAGTCAAAATTGTAGCTTAGTGTTTTTTCCACAGACTTTTCATATAACACACTTTTCATTCATATTCTAGATAGCAGTGCTATATTCCTTGTTTTTTTTTTTAGGGGGGAAGAGTGTCGAGTTTCGGACGGACCCGAAATCCGGAAAATTCCAAAATCCGGAAAGCCCTCGGTCCCGACGATTCCGGATAATAGGTCCTCTACTGTATTAGTTAAATGAAAAAGGTTGATCAATCAATCGGAAGTGATAACTACATGCGCCCATGTGTCGTGCCTCTGCGGCCTGGTCCCTAATGCCGGGGCAGTGCCAGAATCTCCAGCTCATCTTTTTCTGAAGTTCTCTTAATATTATTTCACTACTTTTTTCCAGTCTATTTAGAATATTAATAGCTATCTAGCTCAATTAAAATTAACCGTTTTCGCTGAAAATCCAAAAATAAAATTATTATATCTGGATAACATCTATACTGATATACAGGCTTCATTTTTTCTTTTTTTTCTGTTTTAATATTTTTCTTATTAGAAATTACTTAATTACTATTTAAAGCTATTAATAATGGAAATCAACATAATAACTGTTGGAATAAAATTTTAGTTTTTATTCAAGTCAAATTTCATTAGTTTTTATCCAAATCAAATTCCATTTTTAAGCAAATATGTAAAAATTATTTAAAAAAAAAAAAATACTAACATTTTTTTTTAGCCGTTAACACGATTCCATATCATTTACCAATTGAAAAAAGAAAGAAAAATAATTGAATGAATTGTCTAAAAAATATTAAAACTTTCAATAAATTAAATTTCCATATTTAGTGGTTGCAAGTTTTAATTTTCTCTATATATTTTGTGGAGAAAAAATAAAAATAAAAAATTGCATTGAATCTTTGTTTTTTCTTCTTTTTGACCCCCCCCCCCCATTTTTTAAACGCTTTTCATACAAAACAAAAATAATGTCACGACGCGAAACCGAAAGAGACGGGAATTTTTAAACCAATAGGCATACTTCTTTCAACCGGGGTCCAGGAACTCTGGGTTCAGTAACTTTCCATCCGAAGTCGATGGCGAATACCAGTTTTCAACTCTCGGTTGAAAATCCCAACTCGGAGTTACTGGACCTGTGGTTTAACTCTCGGTCGAAGTTCTTCATGAATACGACCGTTACTTTCCCAGGACCGGTGAGTGGTGCCCCCCACTTTATCCGCTCCGTCTAGAAGTTTAGCGTAATATTCAGAGTTTATTGTTCAGTCTTTGTCGTCCTTGGGCAGATAGTCAGTTATCAATATTCTGTTAGCATATCTCTTTTTTTGGTGGTAGAGAAACATTATGTCAACAATGTAATTGCTGCTTGATATCAGAAATGTAGTAGTGAACCCAAGTTTCATCTCTTAAAACAAATTGGTGCACAATTTTTTTTTTTTTTTTTTAACAGTAGACTCTTTTGACAAATTCTTAATCTCAGACGTTTTTTATCATTATCAACATGAGCGAGAATTGTCTTGTCAAAAGCTTTATTATACCTAATGTCCACAGTGAAGATATGAAATGTTCTTTCATCTAAATGCTTACTTCATTAGCAAGTTTAGAGATCTTTGAAGATCTTGCACAAAAATATTATTTACTACTTTAACGATTTCAGACATTTCTATTTAATAACAGCGAGCGTTTCAGTTTTGTCCATTTTACAACACTCAGAAAATTAATTTTATTCAATGCGTTGCCAAATTGATAGCTGCTTAACAAGACAATATCTAATTTGACTTTTGTGTGCAAGACAGTTGTTCTCTTTGTTGTGTACATTTCACTCCAACTGATGATACATCTCTGAATCATTTCGCGAACTTTTCAAATCAACCTCGAAATTTTTAGATATTGTATTTTATGCATACTTTTTGACTTTTGTTTTATCTCTTTGTTAAACTGAAAAAATATAAAGCGTTTTTAATGTTTTAAAAGATAAAACAATTTATGAATTCAGTTTGTATGCTTGTTTGTCTTTCCTTGCTGTAATATGCATAAATAATCTTGGATTGACGTGCAACGTTATCGAAGCTTACCCCCAACAAGTTTTGATATTGAAAATGAAATGTGTTGTACTTATAGTTGTTAACGAGTGGAAAATTTGAAAATCGTCTGAATTGTCACAGAAAAGAATTATCACAAATAAAAGAAATGTTCTGTGATTTCGAAAATCACAGAACAATATCACAGAACATTTAAATTAGGTATCCACTTTCAAATATCAGTCTAATCCCACGTTTTTTATGGCAGTTTTTGCTGAATCTTATGAAACTTTTTCATTTTTTATCACAATATGTAATAATAAACCACATTTTGAGGAAAAAGGGGATTATATAATAAGAGGGTTCGTCAACCGAGTGTGTCGGTTAGTTGGACGTCGAATAACTGAAAGTCTATAACATTTTTATTGACATTAATTATTTCATATTTATTTAACAACTGACTGCATGTAGTGACTTTCTTAATTAAATGTCTATGACTGTCTTGATTAAATGTCATTATGTGTCGCCCCCCTCCCAAAAAAAAAACGAGTTTCTGGATCCGTCCCTGGGGAATTTCTTTCTAAAATAAATGTATATACATATATATATATATTACAAATTTAAAATTTTTCGCCAAAACTGACCTTTATACTACCTTAATTTTCTTATAATAATGTTCCGTACTTACTTCATATTATTAAATTAAAATAGTGTTTCTAGATCTAATCTGTTAATCTGTATGCAGACGATATAAATTCTTAATTTGCCTTAAAAAACATTATTCCAGTATGCGTAAATTTAAAAAGATGGCTCTAAATTAAAAATATTCTTAATTAAAACTTTATTTCTTAATATTCCAAATAAAACTGATTTCTTCTATGTTTTTATCAACCCTTTTTAAGAAAGTCTTATTAAATTTATTCCAGACCCATACCTTTAAAAAATATCATTATTTTATTTTATCTATTTATTTATTTTTCCGCCGTCAACGATAATTTGCATTAATAAATTCATTTCTTTTCTTTTTCTCTTAAAATTAACCATGTATAAAAATCGTCTGCCTAAGATATTTAAAATCCCGATTCAATTATAAATTGGTTAAATAATATTTTTTTTTTATCGTCTGTTTAAAAATAGCCTCGTAACTGGACACGAATTCTGTTTACATAAAAGATTGATGGTTTGAGGTTACCGAATGTTCCAGAACTTTCTTTTCAGTTTAAAAGGGGGAAGTCTCGAGATGAAAGGGAGATTCTGAAGATTTCTTGGGTTGCTTGTTGGATGAGGACGGCTCGCTGAAATAATGATGGAATTTTTTCAAAAAGAGCTTTTCCCTTCCTCATTATTACGAATTTAATAAATGAATTACAGCAGCCCGTGACTAATTATTGGATCTTCTACATTTATTATTTTATTTTGTTTTTTCCCTCGATTGTCATGACTGTGTGTTTTGTTTAACCAGTGGAAATAATTCGAGTTTCTCCTAAAAACGTCACATATATATATATATATATATACATGACGTTATTAACTTTTTCGGAAATTTTCGACCCCTTCTCTCCCATTATCATGCATTATCATTCCTCTTTCAACTCTTTCCCCCTAATGTTATTGATATCAGTGTACATTTTTTATGTTTATTTAATTATTTTTTTTCTTTCTTTTACTTTTTATACATTTGCAGTGACATAAGGATAGGGTTAAAGATTAATTATTCTCATATTTTATTGATTTAAATGAAGAGAAAACTTGAAAAATTATCACTTTTATATGTGAAATAACTTTATATCAATAGCATTAAAAAATGCTCACTACTTAAAATTATTTAATAATGGCTTTTTGTTATATAAAGGTTTCAAAAACAATATGATCTTCTTGCATTTCCCCCTTACACGAAATTAAGCAACACTTGTAGACAAAGAAGGGGGACAATATTATTCCACATTTTTTATATAATGAGATAATTTAATGTAGGATTTTTATACTGTTTGAGGAAATAAAAATTGTCAAATCCACAATTTTAATGTGAATAAAAATTTAGTCCTATTTTTTTTAAATGTGTTGTTTATTATGTGTCTTTCTATTTTTAGATTCAAAGGTAGATAAAACTTTTGTTGAAGTTCCATAAGTCATTTCCTTGAATGAAATTTGGAACGATCTCATCATGCTGATACTTTAAAGAAATTCCTGTTATCATCCAAAATAAAACATTTTCATTTAAGGAAATGTCATCGATTTCAGAAAAAAATTCTTCCTCGGGAGAACAAACCTTTGTTGTTCAAAATTGGGATAAAGAAAAACAATCCTTTACAGATAAAGAAGAAAAATCTTTTATCTGTGAAGCATGTTCCAAAATTTTTTTCAAGAGTGATGATCTAAGGAAACATCTCTTGACTCACACTGGAGAGAAACCCTTTGTTTGTGGAATATGTTCGAAAGGATTTTCTCAGAATAGTACTCTAAAAAAACATCTCGTGACGCATACTGGAGAAAAGGCTTTCGTCTGTGAGACATGCTCCAAAAGATTTTCTCTGAGTTGTAATCTTAAACGTCACTTATTGACTCATACAAAAGAAAAACCTTTTCTTTGTGAAATATGTTTAAAAAAATTTTCCCGTGAAGATGATTTAAAGAAACATTATTTCTCTCATAGCAAAGAAAAACCATTTGTGTGTGAAATATGTTCAAAAGGATTTTCTCAGAATAGTAACTTAAGAAGTCACATGTTAACTCATACAAACAAAAAAACTTTTATTTGTGAAATATGTTCTAAAGGATATTCCAAGAGTCGTTATTTAAGAGATCACATCTTGACTCATACGAATAAAAAACCTTTTGTTTGTGAAATATGTTTAAAAGGATTTTCCACAAAAGATTATCTAAATATACATTTTAAATCACATAGTAATAAAGAAAGACCATTTGTCTGTGAAGTATGTTCAAAGGGATTTTTCCAAAAGACTAGTCTAAGAAGTCACCAAAGGATTCATACAAACGAAAAATCTTTTATTTGTGAAATATGTTCAAAAGGATTTCACCAGAGTGGTAATTTAAAAAGTCACCTCTTAACTCATTCCAAAGACAAACATTTTATTTGTGAAATATGTTCTATTGGATTTTCCAGTAAAGATGATCTAGAAAGACATCATAGCTCCCATACTAAAGAAAAAATGTTAAATGTAACTGATTTTCCCTGAGCAGTGATATATAAAAAAACATATTAACTCATACAAATAAGAGTCATTTTGTTTAAAAATTGTTCAAAAGCATTTTTTATAAATATGCTCTAAAATCGCCTTAGTTGTCTTTTAAAATACAAAACATTAGTGTGCAAAACAAGTTAAAAATTATTTTGAACGAATTACTGATTCAAAAATCATTATTTTTCTCATACAAAAGATTAACTTTTTCTGGGAAATATATTTCCAAAGAGCAATAATCTAGGACATCTTTTGACTTAGATAAAGGAGAAATAGTCTGTGGTACATTTATTCTTTAAGGGTGTATTCGAATAAACGCTTTCCCACCTTCATCAACTCGAAATTTTCTGATATAATTTCAGATACATTTAAAAAAAATAGAAACGTGGAACTTGCTGAGGGTTTTTCAAGAGACGTACAAGGGGCCGTCTGATGTCATTTTACGCTCCATTCATTAGATTTATATTTGATTTATAAACAATTATCCTCTCAGTAGGACCTTTTTCTTCGTTCGCAGATCTCCCGCTTCGGAAAAATCGGTCCAAAATGCCATTTTTGATTGCTCTTCTTTCAATATTTTCTGCATTTATCAAAGAATCGACAATCACGGCACCTTGTGCGCTTTCTAAATAAGACAGTTTGCCAGTTTGATGCATATGAGAGCAAAAATGAATTTAAAAATGAAACAGAAAATAAGCAGTTTGAATCGAAATACACCCTTAAGCATCTAAAGCTTCTATGAGATTCACAAACTTTTAAGACGATTTTAACCCCATTTCTTTTTCGTTTGAAAGGAGAAAAAGGTTACAATTATCGTGACTAAAAACAGCAGAAAACCAATACTTCCTGTGCAAACCGTTAATATTTATCGCCTTTCATATCAATCACTTATCTCTGGTTGAAATGTTGAAAATTGGAAAAAAAGTCGCGGCTAGCGAAGGCCTTTTTTTAGAACTGCAGAAAAATGTTGGGCGATGTTGTTTGTTATCACACTGGGTTTTGTGACAATATTTTCTGAAAAGTTGGCGGAAATCAAGTGTTGGCTCAAAAATTTTTCGTAAAGTTGGTGAATCTGATAGTAGCTAAAGTATCCACGCTAATGCAGGCAAAACCTTTTTATGTATTTCTAATTGGTACAACATATGTATAAAATTTATCGATCTGCATTTAATCATCATAAAATATCACAAAAATGGCAGTAAATGATTAAAAAAATTGAGAAATTTTTCAGTTGATTGCAGAAAAATATGTACAATTAATACCTGCAGATATAAAATTGTAAAATTAGTCAGTCAATCAGAGGGAAAATATAGAAATTCTATCAATCGCAAGGAAAGTATCGAACAATTGTATGGTTAAAAGATGACTTTGAACAAACCAGTTCAAATTATTTTTTGTAAACAAGGTACGAGAGTGACTTTTTTGAAAATAGTGCTCTGTTTTTCAAAAATGCCTCCCTTGATTGAAGTTCAACATTATGAACAAATGTTGTTTCTTTGAAATAGTGATCTCTGAAAATGGATCTCAAAGCTCAGTTGTAAACTTCTGCCAAATGTTTGAACTGACGTATATATAAAATGTGTACCTATAGTCATATATAGATGTATTATATTACTTTTTAAGTGAAACCTACACATTTTTAAAAAATTACTACTCTATGAGATATGTTTATTTATGTATTAATAATGTTATACTAAGTTTGTGTAAATGTATTTTTTTCTATTACCCGCTTGTATTGCATTAGTGTGTCGCAAAATTGAAATTGTTTGCTGCGCATAATCATAATTTCATGACCAACTATCATAAAGAGGTACCAAACAAGTATACATAAAAAAGTAAAAAAAAAAAGTAAAATTTGTTCAGCTTCACCTTAAAGATAATGTCCCTGAAAAGTCAAATTTGCATAAAAAGTAATATATATCTTTTCCTTCAATGATCAAGTATATTTATGTTGAAAAACTTTCTGAAAAACATCATTAATATGTTTAAAAACTTCATTACTTCATTAAAGTATTGTTATTGTCCAAAATTTCAAATTTGATTTTTAAATTCTTTTAAATCTGCTTTACATTATTGTAATATATCCTATTACATATAAAAATAAATCTATATAAAAAAATCTTACTATTATATTATCTATATTATAAAGGCCAAACGTATCTGTGTGTTTTTCGAATGGCAACAATTTCTGATGAAATTTCACTTCACAATTTTCATTACTGAAATTTTTTTAACTCCTAGATATTGCACGTTTTCAATCTTTACACCGTTCTGTAGGGAAAAACATGTACTTTTAAATGCAATTTGTTTGAAATCTGTATCTTAATTTGTTTTTGAGATATTAATTTTTTTTAAGTTTTTAATTTAATTTTCCTTGGGGTGGCAACTTGAGTACTCCATTTTTGTTCAAAGTAAAAGAAAAATCGTCATAAAGTCAAAAGAAGAAATAGATAGACTTACAGTGGATGCAAAAAAATGGAACCCTGAAATCTGCTACATTAAGCCCAAACAAAACCGCGTGTTTTTGCAAAAAGAAGGAAACTTTTAATACTATAGCTTTTAGTTTATAATAAAATAAAATGCTACTTTAGAATGCTTAAGTTTAAGCAGATCATTTTTATTTAGAGAAGAAATGCACGCAGATGTCAAAGGATTTAGTACCTATTCAATGTGATTCTTTTTTTCCCTCCGGGTTGAAATTTTCCCCCCCGAGTTAGACAAGCAAACAAAGATGATCTTGGCAATAATTTCAGGTTTAAGGTAATGTCCGATTCCCCAAATTTTTGTCCAGTTGTTTAAGACATTCAATTGTAATTATATTAAAATAACATTATTCGCTTAATGTAATTTTTTTTTATAAATTTCAGTTAAACGTGCTAGATCAGACGATTTTTTTTAGTTCTTTTTGGTTACCTGTCATTTTACCAGAAGGAAAATGCAAAACAAAATTATTTAATTTTTTTTCTTCTTGGAATATTTATATTTTTTATGTTATTTATTTTTTTCTTTATTTTTAGAACCATTTTTATTTTCTAAATATATTTTCAGTAAACAAAAAAAGCACATTTTTCACATAGAAAATTGATCTGAAATAGAAAAAGAACAATGTAAATGACGAAATGAGATTTCATAATTCGCCAATATCCAATGTTTAAAATGTTATTGAAAATTTGTTTTGGCATGATTTGTAATAATCAAGGTTTGCGTATTTCACGGAAAATACGGCATCTTCTTTACACGTTGAAGTGACGGAGTGCAATGTTTGTGTACTTTAATGTTTATTCTTTTAATTTGTGTTGTGTATTTTAATTTATAAAACGAATTTTAAATTTGTCATAGAGTTAACTTTGAAGCAAACATTTTTGAAAAAATGTACGTGCAGTTATTTCTTTACTTTTAACATTTTAGTATGCGCGTAAGATTTTTCGGTACTACTTGATTATTCCGTCGACCAAAAACTATCGCCAAATTATAAGATTAAATGCAAATAATGGATGATTGCGAATGTCATATTCAATGATATTAAACAAGATACACATGTTTAAAATGTCATCAAGTGGTTTTTTAATACCACTTTTTATTTGCATTTTTATTCATGTTTTACTAATTTATTTGTTTTCCCGTTATTTAAAATGAAAATCAACATGTATAACTTGACTATTCGTTTGACGAAAGTTTGGTTTTGGAGTTTTTTTAATTTGGCGCAAAATCTATATTGTAAGGAACAAATGTGTCCGTGTGTAGCACTGGCGTTATTTTGCGAATGACAACATTTCAGAATAAAATGACTTTTTGCAATTTTTGTTACTGCACTTTTTTAATCTTCTAAAAGTCGCACATTTTCAATTTTTATTTCGTCATATAGGAAAAGAAATCTACTTTCAAATGCAATTTGATTGAAAACTGTATCTCATTTGACTCATTTATTACGTGCTTATATTTTTCAAGCATTTTTTTTTTAAATCTCTATCACGTATCTCCATTTAGAAATAATGATACACAATTTACTCTTAAATCTCTAAATATTGTTCCTGATAATTTTCCATTATAACATTAAAATTGCATAATAAAATAAAAAAATGGTTAAAAATGCAGATTAAATTATTAAAAATTACAAATTCAGCATGTAATCAAACAACTCAAATTTTACACTGCCAAAAAAGAAAAAAATACTTTGAATATACTTTGAATTTGTTAGAAAACAGTATTTCAATTTACTGATTGGCTGTGGTTTTAAAAATCATGTGCGAAATATTTTTAAATTTATCTCTACTGAGTGAAACTCAATTACGGTAGATTAATCTATTTGTCCTTAGAAAAATATAAAGAGTTCGGAATTTGTTTCCGGCTAATATACTATAGCAAAATTGAAATTTCCTTTATAAATAATAAAATAAAATAAAATAAATAAGTACAAATTTAACAGATATGTAATTGAATTACGCGCTTGAAGCACTGAAATGACTAAAAACAAAATTGCTTGCGTAACGAAATCTTTGGCTAATAACTTCTGGCGTGCGTCTTATACGGAAATTTGACTTTTGAGAAACTTCATAGCTTTATTTGATTCCATAATTAATATTTTTTATTTATTCCATTAACTTAACCATGTTAGCCTAACCATGTTTTTCCGCTATGTAATATTTTAATTCAAAGATTGATTTAATATAATTTTGAGATTAATGTTAATTTTTTGAATTTTATAAGATAAAAAAAATATGTAAAGTACAATACAATATAAAAATATATAATGTATCAAATACAAATCTTCATACCAATACTTTTCACAGTATTATTAAAAAGCACGTCAATTCCTAAATGCTTAAATCATTGAACACACCAGAATTTAAAAACAAATTTGTTTAAAAATATTTAAAAGCGTTTCTTCACGTATTTGAGAAAAATAAAATTGCTATTTCAAATTACTGGCGTCAATGTGGCGTTTTGAAATTAAAATTACGCGGGATAAATTTTATTCCACCTCCTTCAAGGGGTTTAAAGGTTAAAATGCTTTTTTGGAGTTGGTTAGCAGTCAAAAACGCATATTACATGTTGAAAACTCACTAAAGTTTTCAATTAAAAAATAATTGTTTTTATCTTTGCTATGTAACCCGGGAAGCCCGGGTTCGATCTACAAGTAGTTTTAAAATATAAAATATTTCATAAATGTGTATGCAGTATTCTTTAAAAGGATCTTAATTGTATGTTAAGAAAAACTAATTTTTTGGGGAAATTGAGTGGAATCGGGTCGTTCTTACTACTTAACCAAATATTAAAAGTTTTTAAACATTTTTCAATGTTTAAAAATTTTCTCATTTTTTTCTTTCGTTTTCGTACTGTTGCTTTCGCACAACGGCTTCATGTAACCAAACTGAAATTGCACTCGTTACGACCATACTATATGAGATTGGCAAGTGAGCGTCGCGATGCATTCTGAATCTGATTCTATGAGTACTGCAGAAAGGGCGATGTATCAGTCAGCAGCCCTATTCCGTCTGTCAACGACATGACACCGAAACTATATAAGTTACTATGAAAAAACTATCAATTGTTTAAAATTTATTGTAAACGCATATTATTATTTGTAAATACTCATTTTAAGTGCGTTCGTAATTATGTAAATTCGTAGCACATATTGTTGTCGCTCAGTCCGTCCGTCCGTCCGTCTGTCAGTTCGTCTGTCTGTCTGTGAGCGTATAACAACGCAAAAACTACCCAACCGAATCGGTTGAAATTTAAAATACATAATTATAACATAATTTTGCTGAGTCATTTCAAATTTTATGAAAATCGGATGGATAGATCAATCAGAGGGACAATCAAAAGGACTCCGTTACATTACGGTCAATGGGGAAAAAAAGTTTCAAATGTATTTTAATCGTTTGAAATTTAAAGCATATAATTATTGCGTAATTTTGTCGAGTCATTTCAAATGTTATGAAAATCGGATGCATGGATTAATTACAGGGACAATCAAAAGGATTCCGTTACATTACGGTCAATAGAGAAATAAAGTTTCAAATGTATTTTAATCGTTTGAAATTTAAAACATATAATTATTGCGTAATTTTGTCGAGTCATTTCAAATGTTATGAAAATCGGATGCATAGATTAATTACAGGGACAATCAAAAGGATTCCGTTACATTACGGTCAATAGAGAAATAAAGTTTCAAATGCATTTTAATAGTTTGAAATTTAAAACATAAGGTACTTGAACCCTATATGGACAGGGCTCTCAATATGGACACCCCTAATATTTTTAAAGGTAATAATTTTGATCGACAGATGGCTAAACATTTTCGCGAAGAAAAGCAGTTGAAAAGATAATTAAGTCTGGAAAGTGTAAAAAAAGCGCGCTGTTCGCCATATAGGAGAAAACTTGTTATTTCGAGATGTGCTGATCTTAATTATTTGTAAGCTTAAATTCGTATTAGATATGGTAAAATTACATTAAATGTTAAAAAGTGGAGTATTTTAGAAAGCTAATAAAACATATTTTCGATTGCTATTGCATATATTGCTTAAAATAATTTTCCTTATTCATTTGGTACAAGATTTAGTAAAACTACGCCCAGTTCCCAATATGGATAGCTTATGTCCCCGTCGAATAAAACTGTAAGAAAGAAGAAAATTCAGCGTTGCCAAGCGATAACTTGAAAAGTCATCAGAATGGTAAAATCTTTGTTCAACAAGATACTATTTGAACAATCCCCCCAAAACCTTCCTCCAAAAAACCCTTGTAGAAAAATAAAAAGAAGCCCCCCCCCAGTAGGATATCTGTTGGCGAAATCTTAGGTGCCAATGGTATGACTTCCTCAACAAAGGAGAGCTGGTACTGCTTTTTTTGCAGTATTGATGCTTTTTCAAACATGTGGCCATGCATCACATGTGGCATTTATGTTCATGAGGATTATGTGGGACTTATTGCCTATGGTGAAAAAGTTTCTATTTGTCCATGCTGTGAGGACTGAGTAATAACAGATGTAAATTCGCAGACAGACGCAGTAAAGCTAAGCAAAACCAACAATATTACTTCATAATACTTTCTAGTAATTAAGGGGCTTTGAATGGGTCTTTGAAGGGTAAAAACCGAGAATGCCCACCCCCCTTTCTCTAAAATGCATGTTCTGAATATATTTACTGTCCCCCTTCTCCTCAGAATAATTTAAGATACATTTTTTTATTCCCTTTCCTTTAAAATCCCTTGGAAAAGTGGCTCTTCCATACACACTGTGTAGAAAGTCAATAAGGAAACATTTATCGATAATAGGGACAGGTAGTTCCTTATATGGACACTTGTAAACATTCTTTTGTTTTTATCATTTAAATTAAACCAGAATAATTACAAGGTCGCTAATTTTAACAATGAATGTCAGTAGTCCAAGGATAGTGGTCACATATTTTTGGAGTCCTATGACTTGTACATGGGGGAGAAAAAAATACATTTTCCTTAGGGTGTCCATATTGGGTACAGGTACCTAATAATTATTACGAAATTTTGTCGAGTCATTTCAAATGTTATGAAAGTCGGATGCATAGATCATTTACAGGGATAATCAAAAGTATTGCATTACATTACGGTCAATGGGAAAAAAGTTTCAAATGCATTTTAATGATGTTACACTCATTCGACATAATAGAATTGGCATGAATCTATGAAATATATACTAAAATATGCATTCTGTACAATCTGTGATACAAAGAATTTTTATTATTAAATTACAGGGCCACACAAAAGTATTCCACTACATAATGCTATACGGGGAAACATTGTTTGGGGCGTGTTTTAATTATATTCAACTATTTCACATTTTATGAATAAGATATACGTTACTGAGATGTAATAAAAATTACTTCCAGCATATTTACAGAAACACAAAGATTTCGACTATTATACTTTATCCGAATTACGCTCTACTATATCAGTAAGATCTGAATATTTTTAAAACTTCGTTATCGTACGAACTCACCTCATTTGCTACGTTCACGTGCAATTTCCAACTTGTTTTTTCTTATGTAAGTAGTAGTTATAAAATCGTATATTCCTTTTTTTTAGTTGCACTTCCGGGACCCCTTTGGGCCGGGGGCCCTCGGCGATCGCCGACCAGTCTACCTGGCCAGTCCGGGCCTAAGGCCGTTTTTTACTTTTTAGATTTTGGTTGCAAATATTTCTTATAAGGTGCTTTCACTTTCCAAACCGGTTCCGAAAATGAGCATCCTCAAAAAAAAAAAAAAAATATGTAAACAAAATCAAAAAAGTAAAAAACGGCTTGCATTTAGATCAATTTCAACTACCCAAAGCAAAAAAAAAACAATAAATAAAAATAAATAAATAAAAAAATTAAAATGCAACCGAGATATCTTTATAAATTTCTTCCATAGGATTACTATTAGGAAACGGCTCTTTTCAGTCGAATGAAATAGCTTCTTAACCAGGTTCGAAAAATTCGCGACGAATTAATTTTCTCTTTTATACGGGCCACATATGAGAACAGAAAATTGTTGCATTATTAAGCAAAAACAATTTCAGCATTCAGTTAAGGAGATCTGATTTGTGGACAGAAAATAGCATACAATGCAGCACAATAATAAAAATATTTTATAACTGTTTTTCATTTATTACAAAAAAAGTCTTTTTGTGAACAATGAAAAATAATTTATGCGTGAGACGGTTAACAAGTATATATCGATGCCAAATTCAGTGATATTTCATTTGACGCCAAGCACACATTATAGCATTGTCATCTTGAAATTTGATTTTTCCGCCTAAACGGGCGAAATGTTTCCAGCTTTGAGATTTCATTTACTGCCAATTTTTCAACAACTTAATAACTCTTTGAAAATCATTCATGTTAACACCAAATAACATGATCGTCGGATTTTCTCAATCATGTGACCTACCTATCCCAATTGTCTTCTTATATCTCAAAATGGTAGGATACAAAATCATTAGAGATTTATTTTAGGTAAAATTTGCAAACACAAAAGATTTGCTTGTATACGATATTAGTGTTGATAAAAGATAATATTGTCGTAGCGCAAAAAAATCGAGATTTGTTGATACAAAACACAAACAAGAAGCAAAATAGAAAAAATATCCTAAAAACAAAATGCACGTCTGACTGGCCAATACAACTGTTATTTATGAATCCAATAAACAAGATTGCCGGCCTAAGACCATTCACTTGAGCGCCCCCCCCCCTTTCTTGTTAAGAATACTTTTAAAAGATCAATTTGCATGCGTATTTTTGGTTAGAAAAACTTACGTATTCTGGTGTCTATACTTTCATTCTCATTCTTCAGAAAATTTTCAACACAAACTCGTGCAATTTTTAGCTTATTGCAAAATAAGTCTAGTTAAAAACCAGGCATCGAAGCATCAATTGGCAATAGGTTTACTTGGCTAGTTTAACAGGCTACTTCATTCATATAAAAACACTTGTTCGTTAATACTAATCCTATGGAAAAAATATTTTAAAGATATCTCTGTTGCATTTGAATATTTTTAAATGATTTTTTTTCATTGGATAGCTGACATTTGTATGCATGTCGTTTTTTACTTTTTTGATTTCCTTTACAAATATTTTTTATGAAGACGCTTTTAATTTCGGAACCGGTTTGAGAAGCGAAAGCACGCTCATAAAAAATATCTGCAATCAAAATCGAAAAGATAAAGAACGGCTCACATTCAGATCAATCTCAGTTATTGAATGCCAAAAAAGTCATTTAAAAATATTGAAATGCAACCGAGATATCTTTATAAATTTATTCCATCGGATTAGCATTAGCGAACGGGTCTTTTGCACTCTCACAATAAAAATATCCTTCCCATTAAATCAACCCTTCGGACTCCGGTGCCTCTTACACAAATTTTATTTGATTAGCACCACTTTTTTAAAAGAACTTTCCTTGAAGTTGACAATTTCAAAAATTCTCTGATTAAATAAGAAAAATTTTATTTTCCTTTATCACTGGTGCCAGAAACAAATTTTGGAAGGAAAGGTGATGTCTCTGCACCGGATACAACGGAGTGCCAAGGGTTAATTGCGATTCTGTGCAAGTCATTTATACCTCAGTATTAATAGGATTTTTGATCGAGAGGAAAAAATTATAATTATGTGTATGTGGTGGTGGTGGTGTGTGTGTGTGAGGGGAAGGTGAACGGAGTCATCATGATTATAAGACCAGATCGCATTTCCTCCTAAATCTAGATCAGAAAAAACCAGTTCGTCAAACGAGTTAACCTTCCTACTTTCAATGGGTCGAATAGACCCGTTTCCATCATACATAAAAATCGATTTTTGAGTGAATTTCTGAGTCAAATCGAATAAAAATTCAATTTGATTAAGAAATTTCTTTATGCACTAAGTTAAATAACATATGATATATTTCTTTTTAAGTTCAGAAACAAATACAGTCTAGTAACTCCTACAATGGAGAACAGAAGGATGGCGGATTCAAAAAATCAATTACTCTTTCTTTACAAAATTCCACTTTGTGTACATTGAAGAATATTTTCCTAAATGTATGATACTGAATTTTAAACAAATGACTGAGTGCATTTTCCATTGGTGTGCAGAACACGGAAAAACTGTTAGAGCATTTTTTTTTTCAAAGTATGATTTTTTGTATATGCTTGTCAAGTTTTCTTCACCCCATTTAAATCTAATGACTTTAAAACAGATACACTTAATGGATTTAAATGATAATCCCTCTAAAACATCTTTTTTGGATGATTATAGACTAAGGTAGAATTGCAACAAACAAAGTATCACCATCTGTTCAACGCCAATACACTTCGACTTTGCAAATTAATTGAGAAACAATCATTATATGATTAATAACATTAAGGTTGTGGTTGTGTTTATGATAGCCAATCATCAACACAAGGGATATTGACCTAAAAAGTCGGGTAATGCTTTGTATGACGATCTTTCTAAGGGAATCTAACAAATAATAAAAAAATATGCATAAATCTAATGCATAACAGCACAACTGTAGTTATTTGTGCTGTTATGCATATTTTTTTTCAAATCTTCTTTAAACGTTTAAGTTGACACTGAATATTTACATATACATTTATATTATACACTAGCTGCCTGTCTCTAGTGACCAATTTCGTTATCCTTAAATGTAATGCTAAGTATTTAATTACATCGTAATTTAATTTACTTGTTCATTCCTTTTCCAGAGCAGACAATTCTGATAGAAAAATCAAGAATTCATGCATTCATTTTATATAAAATGCACAATTTCCATTTAAAAACGACACATTTTAAATTAATGACTTATACATATTTCTTAAAAAAAAAAAATAAAGAAAGAAATAAAAAATAAAAATATACAATGACATTTAATTTTAAAATCAATGAATTATTTCAATTTACCACACAGACAGAAGAGTTAATTGGTGAGTTAAAAAGTTGGAAAGAATTTCACTCTGCTATTAGAATCTAGATAGCTAATAATTTTTTGCAATCATGGCAAATTTTATGTAGTTTTATTTTAAAAAATGCTTTTGATTGAAAATGGCCTGTTATATTTGTTCGCAGAAAGCCTTATTTTTTATGACATGCACTATTATAATATAGATGAAAAGATGCCGATGGAGCTGCATTTGGAAATTTATCAAATGCATCAAAATATCCAGCCTGGAACTGTTGATGACAGTCACATGATTTAGGCTATAATTATATAGGTATTATGTATTACATTACTTATTCATATGTACAACTACTTATTTTGTGTTTGTTCTTATAAAAGTTGCCTTGTTATTCATAGAACAGCATAGCAAATCAACTCTCTTTGTTCTCAAGTCATATTAATGATGCCATTCCAGACAGGGTAGTAAATCGAGTAAAAAGCAAAATAGACAAATATAATGTAATGTTTAATAAAATAAATTTACATTCTTCAATTTCATTTCATTAAAGCATAAAAACAAACAGTTATTAGAGTTATACAGTTGCAATTACAAAAACAATATTCAAATATGATGAAAAATGAATATAAACATTTTTATAATTTATGAATCATTTTTAGTAAAAGAAAATAGCTTCTCCCCAACTCTCTCTGATATCTTGATTTTTTGCATAACGAGATTGCTCCAGCTCACATTAGTTCAGTCATAAGATTTTCTTTCTGTAACAACTCTTGATTAAACATTGGAAAACATTATTCTATCCAATATTTCATAATTTATTAATCTAAGAAAAAAAAGGCTTTTGATTTTTTTCTGGGTCTCTAAGTGAGAGAGTAAAATAAAAGGAAAAAAACTTTACAAATGTTTAAAAAAAATTCTTTGAGAGGCATTGTCTTTGAAAAAAAAAAAAAAAATATCAAAACTTTACTCATTTTTAGTAGATTTTTTTTATTGTTCATTTTCTAGTTTAAATTTTTACTAACATGTTTTCAAAAGGATAGAAAAAAATAGTTTGATAAAATGCTTGATTCAATTTTTATTATCAGTCATTATTTATGCATTATAAATATCAATAATCAATATATCAATTATTATTTATATCAAACTATCAATTATTTATTTTTATTTCCTTTTTTAAAATACTAGAATCTCTCTGATTTTTTTTTTCATGTTATTTTATTTTTATATTGCTACAAAATATCATGTCCTATTATTGCATACAATTTGTAACTTATATTATAAAAATATGCTAAATTGGCGGGTGGAAAAAAACATGCAAATGTGATGTGTATATGACATCTGTGCCCAAAATGTAACTTAGCAATGTTCAATAATTTTAAAATGTTTAACAATATGGTGGTCATAGACTGGGAAGCGTCAATAAACAAATCTTCTAATTGAGTTCACAGCTAAATTCCCCATTTTGTTCAAACTTGATTCTCATATTTATACATAATTGGTATGTTAAGTCCTATCATGATGGAGAACACTTAAAAACATGATTTTAGTGTTGACTCATAGGCTTACCATTATGATTTTTTGCTGCCAGTCCTCCATGTTAATCACATCTTTGACTTTGGGTGCAACATTTTATCAACAAGAAATTTTACTTAATGAATGAAATAAAATAAGGATGACAGAGAAACAAAAAACACATCATAATGTGTATTTTTTTACTTTTTTGTGTTTGTTTCAACTGATTTAAAAAAAAAAAAAAAAAAAAAAAAAAAAAAAAAAAAAAACACAGAAAGCTACATTATATTAAATAAGTTGTGTCACATAATATATACTTCTGCAGCAGATTTTAATATGGCAAGTATATGCGATTAAAGATGACACAGCGAAGGAAATAAAATGATGTAAATAGTAAAAATTGTCGGTACAGTGTATCTTCCTAACATGAAAATATACAAGTTCCTTTTTCTAAATGTAAGAAAAAAATAAAACACTTTCTTTTATTATTTTAATCAATGCCACCACAGTACTTACTAACTGATTCAGAAAATCACTTTCATATTCTATTCTTGTTTTTATATTTTATGCTAATTTTGATAAATTTATATAGGAATTTCAGTAGGCTATCAATTATATAAAAAATATTTAAATTCAATAGATTAGAATACAGGGCCGTAGCTAAGGGGGCGATATGGGCGGCTCAGCCCCCCCTGGAAAAAGTTCCAAGGTCACTAAATGTTCCGAAAATTCAAATGAAATTCTGTTCAAAAATCTAATTTAGTTTTGAGACCCTTTCTCAGTTTTGCAGAGTTACTAAATTGTATCTAAAATACGTGTTTCAACACTCCCTCATCCTATTAGTACATATGAAGCTAACAGGATGTTTAATATTGCACCAGTTATACACTCAAAATTTTCATCATCATATACTTTTCTTAGCATAAAATGAAGTTATTACAACAGTTTAATGAAAAACATAGTACCTACAATGTGAATATGCACTAATTTATCTTTCTGCATTAGAGAGACAACAAAAAAATATGAGCCCCCCCCCTACATTCCCTTGAGCCCCCTATATTCCCCTGAGCCCCCCCTATCATACACTTCTAGCTACGGCCCTGTTAGAATATGACCAAATTCAGTTTATGAGCAACAAAAAGTTTTAAATTTAAACGTTAGAAAAAAAAAGAAATCAAGCCAATTAGCTTTTCAAAATTTTAAATCGAATAACATTCGTCGAAATTACAAATAAAAAAATGAATAAAATTATGTGCGCTAAGTAAAACATTTTAATAATGCGTTATATGACTATCGGCAGAATGAAAGTTTCGACAGATGAAATCTCGTGTAGACATGTTACGAAATAGCAGATTGTATATTTTTTGTGAAAATTAACCTAAGAAAATAGGTTAGCATGAACTTTCTTAGGTAAAGAGAGCGAGATTGGCTCATGCTTTAAACGTTACCTTAAATTACAAATTGAACGAAACACAAGACGGCAACGTAAGAATGAATCGTAGAATTTTACGTCATGATTCATTAAAAAGGAATCCTTCATTTCGAGAATGGTCAGATGTAGTTCACTAATTATTTATATTACTTATTAATAAAACTGCTGCAAAAGCGATATGACAAGTACTTTTTTAATCCCAGGTTGTAATACTGGCTATCAGACAACCATTTAACGAATACAAGATTTACCAAAGACTCCAAGCCTACGTTTCAAAGTTATTCAAAATCAAATAGTATCAAATTTTATTGCGAAGAAAATATTTAAGTTTTAGATTCGCAAATTTTGACTAATGTTTTCAACTCCTTTTTTAAAAATAAATGTTTGATTTTGTTCAT
This sequence comes from Maratus speculifer, assembly GCA_964019185.1. NCBI lineage: Eukaryota > Metazoa > Arthropoda > Arachnida > Araneae > Salticidae > Maratus > Maratus speculifer. The sequence goes on along the minus strand of CAXHSM010001080.1, from coordinate 1,040,623 downwards.
TGAAATTATTTATGCATTGATTCATTATTTCATGAATGAATACGTGCACCTTGATTCATTCATGGTGTTGGCGTACGTATTGTAGTAAAGAGTGCATTTTGTAACAATCACTAATTTTTAAAATAAATTTACTAATCGATTGTCTTTACTAAAATAAACTAGTGGTAAGATATTTTTTTGAGTTATTCTTATACTGAAAATTTTACAACATGTGTTTTCACCGTATGATGACGCAAAATTTTATGCGTCGCAAATACACTGAGGTAAATTGAATGTTTGGAAAGTCGAATATCAAACATCAAGTAAGTAACTGACATACATTGTAACTAAAGTACGCTATAAAAACTATGCTTTGAGTTAATTATTTAGAATCTTTTTCTAAATAATAAAATTCTTACTTTCATAGTTGTAAACATAATTTTATTCTAAAACAAGTATTTTAAAATCGAAATGAAATTTTGAAAATTTGATTTGGAAGAAAAAATTAATAGTCATATATTGTGTCTTTTTCAAAGAAGCACCAAAGTAATTAATAATACAATTAATTGAAATGATGGTAACTTGCCAAAAATAACACAGAGTTTTTATGTATTATCCATGCCTTGTATGTAGAGTCACGGCCAAACTCGATTCTTCTGCTTCCTTATACGGCCTTCAGAATCACCCCTTAGTTTCGGAATCTTAAATGACTACAGTCGCCGGTAGATGGCGCTGAATAATGACTGTAAATAATGATTATTAAATGTTACTTTTACGCACAAAAATCCTGAAAACGCCGCTGTTTATACGTTATAAAAGGTATAGATAATACAGTCGAACCTCGTTAACAGGAATACGCTTAACATGAATTACTTTTAACATGAACTGTTTTCACAGTCCCCTATAAGAACGAATACAAAGAACTGATACTGATAACATGAATTACTGTTAAAATGAACAAAATTTTGATTCCCCTTGACCCCTTGAGGTTCATGTTAACGAGGTTCGACTGTATACGTATATTTTATCTCGGTGTTTTGTATAATATAAACAGGAAAACTGATAAATACAATGCTTTAAGCTTGAGCAATTAAAAATATATTAAATAATACGCTAATATAACACGGGAAATAAAAATTATAAGTAAATTTCTTTGTTTAATTACATTTAAATTCTTGATTGTTTGAAACATTGAGAATTCTGAAAATAAAATTTACAATATTTTTTTTAATAGCATTTACTAGTTTCAAAATATTAAGAAAATTAAACTTTTTCAAAAACCAAACTTTTCTCAAATCAGAATAACTTTTTAAATAATTGAATTATTTTTGCTCCAGTCTTCAAATAGAAAAAATAGGTGCATAAGTTGATAAGGGACAACTTTCAAAGAACAAAAATGAAGTATATACAGGGAAATGGAAAAAGAAAAAAAATCAGATTTTTATCATGTTTAGGGGAAAAAAAAGAGAAATTGTTAAATCAAATATTTTAGGCAGTTATAGTATAGGAAATATAATAAAAAAATGTTTACACAATATTAAGATAATTAGCAAGTTCGCCAATATCGGGCAATCAACTCATAACGAAATATATTTTTTTTAAAACTTAGATTATTTTTGCACGATTCAAAATCAATTAATAGATATAGAATTGCAATACAATATATGTACGTTGCAAACATTTTTCATTAATTTGGCCGCTATATGTGCTGATCTGAAATATTTATGACTGTAGAAAATAACAAAGTTTCATATAAAATTAAATATTCTAACTCTGGACATTCATAGTGTAAAACTGTATGAAAAAATTAAAAGGATATTTGCATGTTGCATAATATCAACAAAATAAACAAGCCTTTTAGCCAAAAACTGGCAATCAACTTATATCAAATTTCTTTTTTCTTCAAAAAATGGATATATACACGATTTTAAATTATTTAGAAAATATATATTCCTTTGCATTGCAAACAATTTTTAATAAATTCGGCTGTTATATGTATTGATCTGAAATATTCAAGCATATCGAAAAATTATAAAAATACATGTGAATTTATATATTCAGTTTTAGACAATCATGGTATAAAAGTATATGATAATAAAAATATATGTACGTGGGAAGAAAAAAAAAAGTAAAGTAAACCTTTTGCCAATATTCGGAAATCAACTCATATCGATTGCTTTTAACAACATGGAAATTCACACAATTCTTAAATTATTTAGAATATAACGTACACTGCGAACGATTTTCAATATATTAAAATTTTATATGTGCTAATCATAACTATGCATATAGAAAAACTACAAAATAAAATATAAAATTAAACATTGTAATTCTGGACAGTCAGGGTATAAAATCATATGATAAAAATATGTTTACATGTTTCATAATCTATATTAAAAAATAGTAAGTCTTTTCACCAATATCTGACAATTAAATTACATAATTGTTCTCTTTAAAATAACGTTATTTACACGATTTTTAATTATATTTCCAGTAAATTTAAATATTGCTGATCATGAAAAGAAATAAAAAAAACCAATAATAATAAAAAATAAATAAATAAATAACTTTTAAGGCTTCTTTATTTTTAAAAATCAACAAGTTTATTTTTCCTTTTAACAATTTGTACTCCAAATCTAAAAAGGACATTCACGAGAAGAAATTTCTGAAATTTTTTAGCGAATTGTAAGAGTAGTAGGGAAGACAGGAAATATCCTTTTTATTTAAAAAATTGCAATTTTAATTAAGTTATAGGTACTCAAGAAAACACAAGCTCGCAATGCAAATTCATGATTGGACACAGTCGGTAAAAGCGCTCCTACGATTCTTCGGAGCCTAACTTTGATTCCCCGAAGACAAAGGGATTTCGACATTTTGTTACGGCCGTATAAGGGGAATCGAGTTTGGCCGTGGTAGAATTGAGCCAAGTATGATCCCAATTATACTAATTACACAATTAATAATAAATACCCTTAATTTATGATAATTATATTGCATAGAATAGCTAATAAAAGCTTTAGTACAATGATAATAACACTTTATGTAGCTTACTTATCATAAGCTTAAGAGGATTCTCTTTAATAGTTCATTTATATTTTTTATAATATTTTGTCATGTTTATTTATTATATTTTATTTATTTATTTAATTTTTATCAATTTTACGTATATTTTATGGTGTTTAAATTACTATTTTCCAAATATTCAGTATCTATTCGGTATTCGGTTATGTACTATACGGTAAAATCAAATATTTGGTTTGGCTGAGTATCAAAGTATTTGGTTGAATCCAGTACTTTATAAAACCTTTTAAAACATATTTTTAAAAACTTTTTCCATTTCTACTTTTAACCATCAATTTATATATATATTTAAAATAATTAGAAAGAAAATCATATTTAAATAGAATAGAATGGTTTTACATTATTTATTTGCTGTTTGTAAAGTATTACTTAAGAAAAGTAAACTTAGGAAGAATTAAAATAATGACTAAGATTCTAGCTCCTAAATTTTGTTTAGTAAATAATCTGTTTTTTCAGAAAAAAAGTCTTTAAACAAGAAAGAAAAACTTTGCGATTGATAATAGCTATCAAGACAAACAATTTTTATTCATGAAACCATAATCTTAATCAATTTATTGAGTCATAAGTACATTGTATTTCATATCACTCTAAGTCAGACTTGTGTTTTCCTTTCTTACATTAACAATAAATAAGATACCATAACTATATTTTCAACTGGCGTGCTTTGATTTCTGTAAAATATGATATGATGGGAAGGGTGGAAAATGTCACCATTTATAAGAAAGAACTAGGAGCTAGAAATTCCTTTATTAAGAATTAAGTTGAAAGTATTTGTACTATGTCACTGATCAAAATTCAGTCATTTTCAATATCATCACATTTATTACAAACAAATTTAATATGAAACAAATCTCGTTAAAATATCTTCATTATTAATAAAGTTATGAATTCAGTTCCGATTTGTTTTGCACCCAGTATATATTTGGTTAAAATGCATTATAATATTGATGGAATAAATGGATTGAGATATTTTTTGTTAAACTAATGTTTGTCCTGACTATATATTGAAAGTTTGTTGCAAGTTTTAAAGAAAAACCTGAATGTTTATGATCTCTGCAAATGATTGCTTATGACAGATCCAGACATTCCACCAAGTTGCTTTTAAAAACTTACTTGCTAAATGGAAAGAAGTAGAAAAATATTTTATATTGAATTGCCATCATTTGATTTTACTTTAGTTTCTTCATGACAAACAATGATAAAAGACACTTACATTTTGATAAACAAAAGCTTTTTATAAGTTAACTTTATATTGAAAAAAAAAACTGCCTTGAGTTATTTAAAAAGGACAATTATGAGACTGTAAAATTTTTCATTCCATTTTTCATTATTTCTCTTTGATTTTAAAATGTTTGTTTAAATTCTTATAAGAGAACATGAAATTAAAAATTTTATTAATTTTAAAAATACCTCATAATTGTCCTTTTTAATAACTCTAGGCAAATTTTATTCAATACTAAATGTACTTATAAAATGCTCATGTTTATCAAAATGTATGTTTCTTTTTGTAAGTTATGTAAAATTGTTTTAAAAATTAACATTTTAATACCTTTAAACTTTGAAATATAAAAAGTATTTGGACAGCCAAATATTCGGCTGAATGGTTACTATTTGACTGGCTAAATATTCAATATTCGGCTAGCTAAATATTCTGTATTTGGTTCACCTGTCAGCTGAATATTCGTCATTTGGCCAAAATCACTATTTGGTGCATTCCTAATTTTAAATGTGATTGGCAACATAAACAAGATTGATAACAGTTTTTGGCACTTTATCTCCAGGCCTTTTTAATATGTAAGTCCCAAATGATGTTATTGTTCTTTTTGATAAATAAGAAAATTCTACTAATAAACTTTACATAAAAAATGCTTTGCTTTGAGTTATTTTTAAAAAAGGGTACTTTAAAAATTTTTACTCTGTGAACTATTTAATTTTGTGATTTTTTCTGTGGGATAAAACAAATTAATACAATTTTACTGCAGTCAAATATCGATAATCCGTGCACCCATAATCCACGATTTTCTATAATTCACGTTAATTTATGAACGTAAACAGTGAAGAAAATTTACAAATTCATAATCCAAAAATGATTTTTTAAAACAAATAATAAAAAAAATTAAAAAATCATAATAAAACAGCTACTTTTTAAAATATAGCCCTTTTATTTTAATCACAGTAAAAAATAAACTGTATTACAGAACAAATGTAATTATTTTTATTTAAATGCAACTATATGCCATTGTTTCAATAAAATAACTTTGAACATTTTTTGAGATAACATATTAAATTAATTATTAGATTTCATATTTATCTTTTTAAATTATACTGATTATAGAATAAAAAAACTGTCTAGGAATAATAAAAGAACATATAAATCATATAATACTCAATAATCCACAATATTCCAAAATCCGCACTACCTTTGGCCCCAGCTTGTGCGGATTATAGAATTTGGACAGTATACCATAAAAAAAATACATATTAAAATCAAGCAGAAGTTTTAAAGAAATAGGAAGAAAATTTTTAAAAGTAAGTACTGCTTATTTGTCACGTAAAACTTGAATAAAAAGTATAATACAGTAGACTCCCTCAAATCCGCACAGCTTGGGACCAGAGGTTGTGTGGATTTTAGAATTTTTCTGATTTCTGGTCATTGCTTTGCTTAGATTTTTTAAACAGTAATTTGAGTACAATTAATAATGCAATCGGAACTATAATGAATGCTTACAATATAATAAAATATTAAAATAAGTAATAAACTAAAATAATTTAGATAATTTTTAAAATGATTAAAGTACTAATAGCAAAGGTCAAGTTAATAATTAATAGTGTATGATTAAATATACATTATAAAGATTAACTGTATTTTTCCAAAATTATTCAACAAAATTTCCTTCATAAAAGTACATTACTTATTTACATCAAAATCATAAAATAAGGATTTTTTTCAAGTTTAGCCAGGCTTAATAACCAAAAAATCTTGATTAATGCATAAATGCATTTGTTAAGAAGATTGTAATTACTAGTAATATCAGAAATATCTTGAATTTTTTCCAAAAAAAATTTATTTTTCCTTCATCCTTCATGAAAAAAACATGAATTGAGTATTATTAAGAAAATTACTAATTAAAAAATATATGGAACTGAAACAAAACTAAAAAAAAAATCAAATTTTGTCCCAATATCTGACCTGAAAGTTTCATTGTTTACATCCATAAAATATGTGCGGATTTTAGAGAGATGCAGATTTCTGGTTTGTGGATTTGAGGGAGTCTATTGTAATAGAATCTTTTTGAATGGTGACATCTCAAGAAGAATTAAACTGTTCTTATTTCTTTTCATTTAGCAGAGAACAATTTAAATTGGATTGGATTGACCTGAAAACATTAGCCCTTGCAAACCTTTCTGTCGCTAAAACACAAAATTATTGAATACTTCATTTTTAAATTCTTTTTTCTTTTATATAAAACTAGTTGGATGTGCACCAAACTTTCTTCTATCTCATACGTACATTTTGATATTTGAAAAAATTGTTACTCATTTTAATAATTTTGATTCAATGCTATACCAACTTTGATGTTCTTCTTAAATTTCTGCTTCAGTCAATTGATTGGAGTAAAAACGAGATTTGTCTCTACACGAGCCCATGGACAATAGAATGATAGACAGATTTTTTTTTTTCAAATTCAGGGAGAACCTACTTTCCAAACCAAAAAATAATCATACACAAAAATTTTAGTTCAGTTTTAGGCCTAATTTCATACACTTTTAAGTGGTGCAATATTCAAAGTAGCATAAAAATCGCTATTGCAGCGCCCCCTTCCAGTGGATTTTTTCAAGTTCAACTAGAACCATCTAGCCATAGTCAAACACATACACAAAAAAATTGATTCAATTCTATGCATAACTTCGTACACTTTTAGGTGGTACAATATTCAAAATGGCACAAAAATTACCATTGTAGCACCCCCTTCCAGCGGATTTTTTTTTTCAAATTCAGAGAAGACCAACTAGCCATAGTCATACATTTACACAAAAAATTTGGTTGAATTTGATACATAATTTCATACACTTTTGGTCAGTTCAATATTGAAAATGGCACAAAAATTGCAATTGCACTGCCCCCTTCTGGCAGAATATTTCAAAAGTGAAGGAGGACCTGCTTGCCACAGGCAAAAAACATTCACAAAAAATTTGGTTTAATTGTATGCACATCTTCATACACTTTTTGATGGTAGAATGACAACATACGGACACATAGACAGACATTTCGTAAAAACATGTTTTTTCGAATATCTGCCCCCTAAAATGTGTAAATCCGTCAAAAACCGGGAGTGGAAAAAAATTTTGATTACAATACTTTCCTCTATCTTCAATAAAAGAAAGTAATATAAAAAATTCAAGGCAGAACATAGTATAAATTTTAATACTTTGCCACAATTGTATAGATTTTTTCCAGTTATACATTTGAAACTGCATGTACATAAAAATTAAAACCTAACAAAATTAAGTGTCATATATCTATTTGTAAGTAACTTGTAATCCCTACTACTCAACTCGTAGCTCGAGATGTTATTCTATGAATTCGTCTTTTTGTTGTCTTTAATAAATGTTGTGTTGTGTTTGTGAATTAAAATATATTTAATTCCATTTATAATATAACACAGCCAGTTCAAAAGAAGATTGCTTTTTTATGAAAATGAGAAATATTGAATGTTCCATGGTAATTATTTAATTTGCAATGCTAACTGTTTAATTTTACTTTTGTTTCCTGTTACCTATTACTTAAATTAGAAAATGATTACATTGAGACTAAAACCCCTGAATCCACTTTCTGTGGATGGTGATATTGCAGAAACTTTTAAAATGTAGAAGCAACAATTTGAAATATATATGTTAGCTAGTGAAAGTAATAAAAAAACACTGGAAGTTCAAGTCGCAATTTTATTGCATGTTATTGGAACAGATGCTTTCGAAGTTTGTAATGTGATGGAAATTTCAGAAGAAAATACGAAAGATGTTACTAAAATAATGCAGAAATTTTAAGATTTTTGTATCCAAAGTCAAATGAGTCTATTTATTCACATTTATTTTTTAATGGTACACAACATTCTCATGAAAAGTTTGATGAGTTTTTAGAAAACTTTGCAGCACTTGTAATTTTGGCGAACTGAGAGATAGTTTAATTTGTGATAAAATTTTAAGTAGTATAAAAAAACAACAGCTGAAAGACAGATTTTTGCTTGAATCTGATCTCAATTTGGAAAAGTGTATCAAGAAATTGCTGAAATACAAATGAAAAAGCTGAATGAAGAGAAATCTGTGTAAGCAGTTACAATAAAATCAAAAGCTGCAAGAAAACCATTACATTAAAAAAACTTTGTGAAAAATACATGCCACCTGTTGTGCCAACTTTTGAAAAATATTGGGTTTGCTCAAAGATAATTTGGTAAAATGGTACAACCAGTTTTTTTAAGGGTAGACAGCTGGCAAAAGATAAGACTTTTAAGTGATGCTATCATATTTTAAGACAGTTACAATATTTTAAAAATCATATTTTCATGTGTTTTTTAATTGTAAAGACAGTAATATTTATTGTAATATCATCATATCATTACCATAACTACAAATTTAAACAGCAGAAAGTTAAACATTTACATTTCAGACCTTTTGGGTTCAAGGGTTTCAATCGGAAAATTAAAGGTGTGGTCATTGACAAAGTAAATTTTGTTCTAGGGAGAAAAATGAATAATAAAAAATAATGATATAAATAACAAAAGAAAACAAACAAAATTGGTCACACTAAAAATCAGAATTATTGGGTGGGCTCAGGCCCCAGGGACTCATATAAGTTGGGGCCACTGAATGTTATATATCTAACCGTAAGTAAATTTCAATCCCTCGCATCTACTCACTCAACTCACAGCTCAAGATGTTCTATGAATTAATTGTTTTTTGTTGTCTTTAATAAATGCTGTGTTGTGTTTGTGTACCCCGGTATCATCTTTTTCAGTTATAATAGCCATCTTTGAAAAATGTTAACGTTTCATTGAAATAACGAAAGCTATCATATAATAATTTTTAAAAAACTAGCTGCACTACTAAAGCAAAAAATGAGCCAAAATCAATAAGTCAAAAGAGATCAAAATATGGAAAATAACACTTTCCAACATATTCTAATAACTATATTTGATATGAAATTATTTATATTTATTTGCAATGCAAGCAAAATATCGATTCTATGGAGATAAGCTAAGCTCTTAAAAAACTGATAAAACTACATTTAAATTTCATGAAAAAAGTAATATTTTAAATTGTTTAGATGAAGCATGCAAAAGTAATCTCAAATTAAATCAAAACATCCTGATTGTCTTATTTTAAAATGTATATCTAAAAGAATATACTTTCGACGTTAAATTTGTTCATTTATGTTACTCACCGAAAGATGGTGTCAATGTAATATTTAAAAACTAAAGTAATCGATTCAAGAATGTTACTCCGTAATCCAGTTAATCTCAGGTAATGAATAATCGATAATTCAGTTAATCAATTATTAAAATTGTTCAACAAGAAACTATTATCACTATTTAAAATTATTTCTGCTGATACGAAGATAGGTATCACATTTCTCACTAGAGGGTGAATGCAAATACCGAATTCCAGAATTTTGAGTAATGAATCAATTCATTTTTCAAAAATGACCATTTTGTTTTCTTTTTTAATTGAAGCGAATATTTTTCTTAATTCTTGAAATAAACGATCATATTGGTAGATGTGAGAAACTAAAGATGTCAGGAGTTGAACTTTCTGTTGGAGAAGATTTATTGACATGATTCATTCCTCATCCAAATTCAGCAACCATTACTCATTCATGGCGTTGGCGTCTCTTTGCTTCTATGTGAACTTGGATGATATAAGTTCTCTGCAAATAAACGGCAAAATTTTAAAATATAATGACCTACAGCTGTATAATGAAAGAGTGTTTTTAGAATTAAATGAACTCTTTACTAAAATAAGTTAATGGTAAGATATGTTTCTTTTGCTAACTCTTCTACTAAAGTTTCTGTGTTTTGTAATGAAAGTATTCTAAACTTTTAATGGTTATTAACTGGTGAAATCTGTTAAATTTAGTTCAGACCTGCTCTGGAACATCTGAAGGGCTGATCTATATAAAAAGGAAAGAATAAATTTTAGAATTCTATTTATTATGATTTGTTTCCTGAGGTATGGCTAGGCTTAGCCTAAGTATTGTATGATAGGCAAATTTTCTATTCCTGTATTAACTTTTGTGTATGTCTAATGCTTTATATTTTATAATTAAATGATAAATATATAGATATGTACTTATGACCCTTGGAAGTGTAATTTTAGTCTGAAAAACAATTTATTTTATATTTATTTTCTAAATTTAGTTCAAAAAGACAATTTTAAAAAAATAGTTTAATAAGTGTTAAAAAAAATATAAAAAACACAAAGAAAATTGAGCACAAAAAAAAAATAATAATAATAATATAAGAAAAGGAAAGGCAGAATTTCCAAAATGCATAGTGATTATGAAGACAGACAGTATAAAATTCAATTTTAAATAAATAAAGCAAGATTTATGAATGGAAGTTAAATACTAATCAAAAAGTTGGACAGTATTTCTTTAATTTAACTAATATGTATGTATGTATGTATGTTTCCACAAATGTACAAATTCATAAGAAATGAATTTGTACATTTGTGGAAAAAAATTAAACACCCTTTACTAACTTCTCAACAAATTATCGTAGAAGAAAACTACTGATACTGAACGATTTGAAATAAAGTCTAGTTTTAAATGGTGTATATAAAATTTGCTTAGGGGGGGGATATACAAACTAAAACAAACCCTAACTTTATTTTATTCTCTAGAAATACCAAATTCTGACAGCATACATGAACTTAGCACCCCTCAATTAGCTTAAAACCACATTTTCATGCAATTCATACAATAGGTTTCTGAGAAATTATTTGTTTTTAAAAAAGTGTATTCAAATTGAAGCTTAGTACTTGATTGTCGACCAATAGAGCCTCCTTCGTAATCAAGGTATCTCAGGCACCATTCAAGCAGTCATTGAAGACTGTCAGATTTAGGATAACATAAGATGTTTCAGTACTACTTGGTTATTCCTGTTTACCAAAAAACTATCGCCAAACTATAAGATTAAATGCCAATAATGGATGATTGTGAATGTCTCTTTCAATGACATTAAATATGATACACGTGTTTAAAACGTCATTAAGTATTTTTTATTTGTATTTTTATTAATATTCTACTAAGTATTATTTTTTTTGTTATTTAAAATAAAAGTTACGTCAATAAATATAATTTGGGGATTTGTATAATTTGGTGAAATTAGTCAATGGGATAACGAAGTAGTACAGAAGTTTCAACATATCTAGTCATTTCTATTATGAAGGACACCTTAAACCATCATATTTTGTTTTTTAAGCATAATTTGAAAATTAATTGGAAGAAAATCTTTTTATTTTGGATTTTCCTAAAGCAGGTCTTAATAATTCTAAATCCATTAAAAAAACTAAAGGTTGCAATTCATAATTTTTTCAAATAACAATTTTATAATTCATATCATAAAATTATAAAAAATTTAAATTCAACATATTTATGTTTTGGTATTATAGTGTTACCGCTATATAAAAATTAGCACATTAGGAGTATAATTTCAGAAAGTATTAATTAAAGTATGAAAAGCACTAAATTTTGAATGTTTATAATTCAAAAACTTATCATTCATGCTTGTTCTATAAGAATCTGGTATATATGAAATGCATAAAATATTTCATTAAAATAAACATAGTATGGTTTTCAAGCCTTCTAAAAAAATTGGTTTTATGGCCCACCTGATCCTGTTGTATAAATAGTTGGATTAATAACCTTTATTATTTCAGCCTTGTATGAACTTTCCTCATTTCCTATAGTCGGGAAAAAAGGAAAAAGATAGTATATAATAGCCTGATACAGACTTTTCACTTCATTGGTTTGGGGGCTTGGTTTAACATGGTTGTAATATCTGGCATTATAGCATTCATTTTGGTGACATACTATTAATTTTGAATTGTATATGCAAAAATCTTATTTCAAAAATCTTTTTCCTGTCGTTTCTTTGAAAGATTAAATATTTTGGTTATTGACAATTTATAATCAAAACTTATTATTTAAATTAGAATAACATACATATTTTCCAAGAACATATCATCTTAGAAAGTAATTTTTTTAGAATTAAAATATTTTGAAAGTTTAAAATAAAGATATTGTTACAGTTTGGCATCACCTATATATTTTTAATTATTTTGTAAAATAATCGCAATTCTTTCTTTGATAAATGTGTTTTTAATAATCAGGTTTAAAGTGATATGTATGTAATGTGTACCAGGTATCTAAGATTGTTTAAAGCGCAATTTTGAAGAACCACACAAATTCCCATTCGTATTTTACATAAAGTCTACTCATATTTTTTAAATTACAATGACAAAACATAGTATAAAAGAAAAAGATTTTAGAACAGATATGATTGTGGCTTGCAGCCTTGATTACTTTTTTTTATTTACAAAACAGAGACTATAAAGAGGACATAAGATAAACTATTTATTTTATATTTAGTCAAAACATCCGCGCAGGAAATTTTTAAAACATGCCACAAAAAAAGCAACTTTAAAATTTAACATACAAAATAATAAATAAATTTAAAAAATAATAATAAATATTCAAACATAAATTTCTACTGGCATTAAAAGGATAAAAAATAGAATAAAAAAAAAGACAAATGAACAGTAATTTCATTTTTGTTCGGGAAAGCTACCCTCCAAAAATCCCGTTTAAGATACATTTGAAAATATTGGATGTAAAAAAGAAAACAAATCTAAAAGGAAACAAATTATAGAATGTACACACTATAAAAATATGTAGAATAAAATTTTCAGATTATATTTTAATTAGTATTTTTTTCTTTATTTGTTATTCAATTTCATATTCATGTGAAAACTTCTGTACTACTGTCAAAGATCGGCAATCCGCGCTCCCATAATCCGCAGCTTTCTATAATTCGCGTTACTTTATGAATGCAAACTATGAAATAAAAGTTAAGAAAATTTACAAATTTCTGATCCGAAAATTATTTTTAAGACAAATAATAAAAAAAATTGAAAAAATATCATAATAAAACATTCATTTTTTGTTAATATAACTATTTTATTTTAATAACAGTAAAAAACGAAGAATTAAGAAACATATGTAATTATTTCTGTTTATATGCACTTATATATAATTTTTTTTATTAAAATAACTTTAAAAAGGCATTTTTTCAGATAGCATATTAAATTAATTATTAGATTCCATATTTATCTTTTCATATTATACTGATTAAAGGATTAAAATACTGTCTAGGAATAATAAAATGATGTATAATCCATAATAATCTATAATCCACAATATTCCATAATCCGCACAACCTTTGGCCACAGCGTGTGTGAATTATAGAACTTCGTCTGTGTATTAGCATAATTATTTATTTATTTTTTTCTTAATTTGCCGATAACCATAAATAGCAATTCGTTGAATGGATTCTGGCAGCACGAAATCCAGGTTAAAGTAAAGGCTTAATAACTGATATGCCTGTGGTCTGTGTTGTCTATTTCCTCAGTTTTTAGTTCTTGTCACTGTGCAAATGCAATTGTCAACACTTCCATAATTTCTTTTTAAATCTTTTTCGTAAGGTACTATAGTTTCCTAAAGTTTATTAAATAAAAAATAAAGTTTCTTTTACTGAAATTAAAGTTAAATTAAAATAAACTTTTTATTAAAATTAGTTTATCTTTAATTAAAATACATTATACCTTTAACTTTAATCTTTATTCTTCCACATCTTTTAAATAGTTCTCTAGAGTATATTACTTTATAGCTGCCATATATTTCAATCACGCTACTCTGTTTACAAGCCTTTCGGAATCTAATTTCACTTCCTTTCATTATCTGATCGTAATACACACGGGCGGCCGTTACGAGATAACGATAAGTGTCCGATCTTTGACTTCATCAGTCAAAAGTTACATCATTTTGATACTCTTAAGTCATTCTTACTCTTAATGAGATTCATAAAGTAAATAGATTTCGAATCGCTGTTCTAGTAGTTACCCGTGTTAATGATCAGCGTATATAAAGATCTCGAGTTGCCGAATTAATCAGTTTCGATTATCCCTTGGAATGTGTCGGTAGGCTGAGCCATCGTTTCACCTTTTGACAACATAAATGTTGCTTGATTAATTACGACGGTCATGTCTAGTGGTAGCAGTGGCTAAATAGTTTTCTGTCAGAGTTTGCATTAAAGTTTTTCAGCGGGACATTTTTTTTTTTTTTTTTATATTAATGGCTTACTTGTCGTCTTGAACTTTAAAGTTTACTTTTTCTCCGACGTCTTTAATGTTTAGTGTCAAGTCAATTGAAGGGAAAAACGAGTCATCAATGGAGATGTAGTCAGTGACGTAGCTAGGTTGGGTGACACCCGGGGCGGATATAAGTGGTGTCACCCCACCCCCCAAAAAAAACGCCAATTTGTGAATCACAATTCTACGTTATTCCATATATAATTTCAACTTTTTTACATGCCTGATATAATACAGATAATTCAAAGAAATGGATACAAAATTGTAATTTAAATGCAAAATACTAAAAAAGTCCATACATTTATGGGAAAGCCTATTTTGATCTTCATTTTATAACAAAACTTCTGTAAACTTATGCTGTATTTTTTTATTGTAATAATTTTATATTATGATTCTATATGCTTATTATTACTTTCTTCTATCTTCAATAGTAATGTAAATAGTATTGTAATCGAAAGTTTTTCGATTTCCGGTTTTCAACGGATTTACACGTTTTAGGGGTCAGAGATTCCAAAAAACATGTTTTTACAAAATGTCTGTCTGTCCGTGTGTCTGTCTGTGTGATTGTCGCCATTCTGCCATGAAAAAGTGTATGAAGATATGCATAGAATTTATCCAAATTTTTTGTGAATGTTTTTGGCTATGGCAAGCAGGTTCTCCTTCAATTTTGAAATATTTTGCCGGAAGGGGGCGCTGCAATTGCGATTTTTGTGCCATTTTCAATATTGTACCGGCCAAAAGTATATGAAGTTATGCATCGAATTGAACCAAATTTTTTGTGTAAGTGTATGACTATGGCTAATTGGTCCTCCCTGAATTTGAAAAATATCCGCCGGAAGAGAGCGCTGCAATAGCCAATTTTATGCCATTTTCAATATTGCACCACCTAAAAGTGTATGAAGTTAGTCCTAGAACTGAACTAACTTTATATATATATATATATATATATATATATTTTTTTTTTCTGGTAAGGCAAATAGGTCCTCCCTGAATAAAAAAAAAACTGCCCATCATTCTATTATTCATCGGCTCGTGTAGAGACGGGAATTCGTTTTTATTCCGATTAATTGATTGAAGCAGAAATTTAAGATGAAAACAAAAGTTCGTATAGTATTGAATTAAAATTATTAAAACATTAAAATGAGTAACTATTTTTTAAAAATATTAAAATGTACGTATGAGATATACGTATGAGTATAAGTTTTGGGATTGGCACATCCAACTAGTTTAACTGTTATTTCAAAAAATCACCTGTCCATATACTTTTGAATTGCAGTATAACCAAAAGCATAAACTTTTGATTGTAAACTATAGTTTACAACCAAAAGTTTATGCTTTGTTGGAATTCAAGGGTGCAGGAACAGACTAAAATGTAGATTACATTATCTTTTAATATAGATTATGAAATCGCTTTATAAAAATAGGCAGAGGAATGCATTGCATCGATAACACAGGAAATGACCAAATCTTTCCTTATTTACCTTCACACCTCCCATATAACTCATAACTCATCCCATAAGTCAATGCAATGCCTATATGTAGATTTTTTTTTTTTTAATTTGCATTGGCTACCATTCGTCGGAAAGGTAGGTTTCTGTTCCTTGCGCATATCTTATTTAGACACCCAATTCTATGTAAAATTTCAGAATCTCGAAGAAAAGGAAATTAACTCTGTTGCGTGATGCGCTAGCAATTTCATTTTATTTCAGAATTCTTTTCCAAAATTTTATAAGATTATATATATATATTTTTTTCTAATAAAGATTGGGTGTCACCCCTTTGAGGGTGACACCCGGGGCGGACCGCCCCCTCCGACCCCGCTAGCAACGCCACTGGATGTAGTTTAATTCATTTTCTCCTGACCAGATGTGTTTTCCGAGTCGGCAAAGGTCATTGACTTCGTAGATGGTGTTTCACGGAGAGAGTGCAGTGAATGAATCAGCGAATGTATTTCTGTTTCCCCGATGGTGGTATCACTTCTTTTGAAGATACGTTTTGCCATGAGCTTCCGAACTTTTTTTTTTAATTCTTTTTTGTAGTTTATCAAATTTTTGTTTTTCATGTCATGAAGTTACAGATAAGTTAGAAGCAAATAAGTTATGTTGTTGTTATAAAGTTAACTGATAAATTTCTTTTTAAATCTTTTAAATTTATTATGTTTTAAGACTTCAATAAATATTATGTTAGATTTTAAATTTGGTTTGTTATCTTTTATATCACCACACATTAATTTATTTTTTCTTTTGCAGTTTAACTTCTATTAATTTTAAACTCCTTTTTCGTTTAATTGTGGTTCGGGAACCAGCATGAGCGTTTCTGCTATATAAGCTGCTCTGCAAATCTTTAAATATTTTGTATATTACGTTAAGTAATATACAATAGTCTGCAGCGTATATTACGTTAAGTATTATACAATAATCTGCAGCCTTCACAACATATTTTAAAATGAAGTCAATAAAGATTACATACGCTAAACAAATGATTTTACTTTATCAAAATATCCGCGCAAGACTTTTTTTAAAACATACAAATGTAAAAAACAATAAAAAGGAACTTAAAAATTTAACAATTAAATATTATTTAATATTCACATTCAGAAATAAATTTCTTTTAGGATTTTAAGATAAAAGAAAAAAAGTAAATCGACAAATTGCATTAAACAGCAATTTTTTTAAGAAGTCTTTCTTTTTTCAATTCTTTAGACCACCCCCCACCCCTTCATTCCCTGCATATGCCTAAGCTTTTGTGAAAAATGACTCGTTTTTTACGTTATAAAAATTCGTGTTTGAGCAGAATAATTTTCCCCGACTTTTTTTTTTTTTTTAAATCCTAGTAGTAATTGACCGATAATTCAATTTCGATTTTGGCCGAAAACCTGAGTTTCGCCGAAAGTTTGTTTTTGGTGAAAATGCTGCTGACATTTCAGACTGATTGAAATTATTTTTATTTCGAAAATCGCGTTACTTCAAAAATTTTCAATATTACTCATCGATTTGAGCTGTATCGGCTTAAATGATACTATTTATTGCTATGAATTTCATTGTTTACAATTTATCATTCATCATTGACTCAAGACGTGAGTGGGAATTTTAAATTTAATGAAATTCATATAATAGAAAATATTTCTGTGTCGTGGTTGTATTGATTATGTGTCATATTATGAAAATAGTATTTGAGTTTAAGACAGTATTTGAGTAAAAAAGTATGTGAATTTAAGACATAGCGAGTCAACTTGAGTCACACACATAATTAATTAATAATTGTGTATATTTAATAAATATGTATAATTAATTAATAATTATGTATACTTAGTAAATATATAAATATTTACTAAGTATTAAAGTTAATTAATAATTATGTTAACTTAATAAATGTATTTAATTAATAGTAGTTATGTACAGGGTGGTCATAAAAAAACTTTGCCGATATATGGAGCTCTAGCGGCAAGTCCGTTCAACGGATGGAATTTAAATTTGAGATATAGCTTTTCAGAGGTATGAGCTCGAGATTCTGTGAACGGCAACAAAATGGCGCTCACAATTACGGTTATAGTTACAGAAACTCGAAATTTTCCAATGGCAACACCCATTTTTTTATCGCAAAATGCTCAGCACATGCGAAAAGCCTAAAGAGCTTTGGAACGATATGGTTATTGCAATAAAATGACGCGTTAATTTCGCACAAAATAAGCTCTACGAATGCCCCCCCCCCCCGAAAAAAAAACGACCAAGGCACACGAATGAAATTTGTATATGACAGAGACAAAATACCAATCACGGAACTTCGTTTGTCAGATAGTCAGCGTAGAAAATGGATAAAAAGTAGGGTGGGAATGTTAGTTCTTCAGCCGGAGCTTGCAGATGCCAACAAAATGATTTCGTTTGTGATGAATTGGTAAAACTATTATCAAAATGCTGGGAAAACCTGGCGCGTTTACCGTCGAAACCATCGCCAAATACGTGGCCTATGCATTTCACAAGCTCTTCGTGATTTAGTCATGAAATTCGAAGAAATTGGCTATACCTGTAATGACGACAACTGTTCCTGAGGATACTGTTATGGAAGTGCATCACAATGTAACCTGAGGTTGCATGCAAACTACAAAAGATGCATCTCGTGTATTTGATATACCAAAATCAATGGTCTTAAAGTTACTGCGCTCTGTAATCCGTATGTTTCCTTACCGATACCAGCGCGCCCAGATGTTGGAATTGAGAGACCATGAACATAAACTTTGTTAATGAATTTCTTATCCAATATGATGAAGATAACGATCGGCTCTTCGCATATTATGAACGGGCGAGGCACATTTCACCTTAATTGGTAATGTCAATAGCCTCCGCCATTACCCGACCTCACTCCTATGGATTGCAGGTTCTGAGGATCTAAAATCTAGAGTGTACATGTGCAATCCGCAAACTTTGCCGGATTTGAAAGATTCTATGAAACGTGAGACTGCCAACATCCCTCATGCGATGTAACGTTTGGTTGTATTGTCCACAGCCGCCATCATGAAATGTGTAATTGCCTGTGATGGCACCCATGTGGAAAATGTATTATCAAAATAAAAGTTTTAGTTTCTCCGATCTGTATTGTAATCAGAGATTAGTGTACTGAATCTGTGCCATATGCAAATTTACTCCTTCCGCCTCAATCGTGTTTTTTTATGTGGGAGGGGATTCGCAGAACAGTTTTTTGTGCGTGCATAACGTTTCCGTTTCTTGCGATACACATACGGTTCCAACGCTCTTTAGGGTGTATGCATGCGCTGAACGTTTCGCGATGAAAAAAATGGGTGTTGCCATTGAAAAATTTGGAGTTTCTGTAACTATAACCGTAACCGTGAGCACCATTTTGTTGCCGTTTACAGAATCTCGATCTCATACCTCTGAATAGCTATATCTGAAATTTCACCTCGATCGGTTGAACGGACTGGCATCTAAAGCTCCATATACCGGAAAAGTTTTTTATGACCACCCTGTATATTTAAAAAGTACGTATAATTAATTAATAACTATGCATATTTAATAAATATGTATAATTAATTAATAATTATGTATATTTATGTATGTCTTACTTTTAAAAAATTTTACGTTCGTTTTTGCTTTCGGCTGAAAATAGACAGATTACCGAAATTCGGTTTCAGTTTCGGCCTTGAAAACCTGTTTCACTCGATCCTTAAACTCAAAACTTAAATAGAAACCTTTTTATTTTTTTATTTTGCTTTCATATTTTATTGTCATATTTCGTATACATTTCAGGTAAAAATTTTCGATAAGTTCAAATCCACAAAAATTGTTTCTGCATTTTAAAAAGTTTCAAAAATAAAAAATATGTATTGCAGATTAAAAACTTCATTCTTCAAATAATTATCTTTTAACTGACCGGAAATTAGAGGAGATGCGGGGAGTTGTTATCTGAAAAAGGTTTGCAATTTTTGTACAACACATGTTTATTAGTGCCAAAATTTCGTCAAAGCGAATAAATATATTTTTATATAAAATTTATATGTACATATCACAATAGTGACAAATTTCAACTTAAATCAGTTCCATTTAGTCAATAAATTTTTTTGCATTAAAGTTTTGAAGAAAAAACAGATACCGAGGGAGATTTTATTGAAATAGTCAATGCACCTTTTCTTGTTTCGGAACCATAACATTCACAGTATAAGCTGTACTCGCAGCGTCTTCGTTCCATAAGTATACAGTTTACATATAGTTAATGAGTAAAATGTCTGTGACAAACAGACTCTGGAATAATCTTTTAATGGTTTCATTTTTACTTTTTAAGTACAGATAATAATAAAAGATTTCATCAGACTGGTTTTATATTTATAACTGTCATTATATATTTATTCCCCATTTATTGGTATAGCTTTGTATATAAATGCATATTATATACACACATATAAATAAATATACTGTATACTTAAATGCTTTTATTATTTTATATATTTATTGTGCATGTGAAATTAAATAACAATATTAAATTACGTATATTTAGATATGTATATAATATATTACAACAGCGTAAAACGTGTAAAAGTCGAATATTTCTATAATGTAATCCTGTTTGAAATGGAAGAATTTCAAAATACCAATGAAACAAAAAAAGATCTTATTTAGACAGAGTATCTTAGAAATATAATTGACTACACTCCTTTTAATTGAAGTCTAAAATGGTATTTTTTTTCCCCAGCTCCTTGCAATCACATGGCAAGATTCATTGTTTGTGTCTATTAGTAATAGAAGTACAGTTGACTCCCTCAAATTCGTAACCCTAAAAATCCGCTATTCTCTAAAATCCGCACATATTTTATGGATTTAAGGGGGCTCAAGGGTTGAAAACTTTTCAAAAAGTCGATTTTTTTATGATCTAGTTTGATTATTCAATTAATTCTTAACTCAATGCAAAAAGCCGCATAAAAATATTTGCATTTTTAACGAAGTTATAAGCATTTATATATCAACACTTTCATAGCCGCACCCATATAATTTCAAATTTAAGTTGCGTTTTCTCAAAACTTGATTTTTGACGACTAACACCAAGACTTAAAAAAAAACTATTTAATGAAATGGCTTAATTTTTTTTTCTTTTTTTTTGCCTGCGTGTAACATTATTATCTATAGAATGAATTAATATCGTTTAGATAGTTTAATATTTTGAGTATTTTTAATGAAAAAAAAGTTGTATTTTTTTTTAAGTTTTTATAATTTTCAAATTTGAGAGTTTTTTTTTAATAATGTTGTTTTTGAGTCATAGATATATCCTTAATTCATTCTATAGAGTAAAGTTTCCGGATCATTTTAAAGCAAAAATTAGGCTCTTATGTCAATTCAACGTTGAGATATTTTGCTGTTAGTGATATAACACATAATTTTTTTTCGAAAATTGTGTTACATAAATTTTGCTATATTTCTTATTATATTACATTGAAGTTCTTCATTTTATAATTTTATAAAACTACAAACATACCTTTAAAATATCAGAAAGTTTAAATTAATTACATTGAATACCTTTGTTTTTATATGGACTCGAAGCGAGAGCTCTGTTTACATGTTTTTCCGTATCGATCAACCCCTGAGCCCCCTTAAAGAATGAAACATTTAACTCAGATATAGAGAGAAAATTTGACTTTTTTAAATTTCATATCAATTCCATTCATAATTTAATTCATAGTTTTTGTTAATATTATTGAATTTATGTTTTTTCATGAAGGGAGAATAAATTAATTTCTGAAAATTTTCAAGCTATTGCTGACATACTGGGTAATTACAATCTTCTTACCAAATATATTTTATGCATTAACCAAGCTTTTTTGATTATTAAATCTGTCTAACGTGAAATAAAACTTCCTTATTTTATGATTTTTATGTGAATTAGTAATGTACCTTTATGAGACAAGTTTCTTTGAATAGTTTAGAAAAAATACATTTCATCTTTATAATGAATATTTTATCATACATTGTTGATACCTTAACCTTTGCTTTCAATATTTTAATCATCTTAAAAATTATTAAAATTTTTACTATTTTAGTTATTGTTTATTTTACTATTTTATTATATTTTAAGCATTCATTATAGTTTCAATTGCATTCAAATTACTGTTTAAAATATGTAAACAAAGCAATGACCAGATATTTGCAAAATTCTAAAATCTGCACAATCTCTGGTCCCAGGCTGTGCGGATTTGAGGACTGTATTTCAAATAACTTTAAGAATTTATTTATACAGGGTGATTCAGCTCGTCGGTGACAAACTTTAAGGATCGATAGAGCACACCTAGACGAACATTTTTGAATAGGGAATGTAGGGTCCCTGACGCGATGGTAAGGCGCTAGGCGCTTTCGAAAATTTGGGTGCCGAAATTCGAAACGTCATAAAAACTAGGGAAATGGTTAGATTTTCTTGCTTGTTGCGTCGAAATGATTCTGTTTGTTTAGACTTTCTTCAGTACCAATTTGATAAGCGTATCTCTTAAAACATGGATAGGGGGCGCTGCAGACTTTGGAGAGCTAGACAACAACTTTAAGCCCGTTATTTTGATAATTTAACACATGCTCGCCAAAGTTTATACTCTAACTTAAAGTTTGAACCCAAAAGTAGAGCCCTGCAAAAAGCGTAAGAGCCGGAATAAAATGTCAAAGTACAGGGTGGTCGAAACTCGAAGGCTCCTAAGAGATAAACAAACAGATTTCTTGACTTATGGCATGCATTTTCATGATTCTGTTTGCTGGGGCTCTCTGAAACTCAGTTGAACGGTACAAAAAGAAACATCGATAGGGGGCGCTTTGGGCAAAAAACATAATTCGTTGACATTTCGGACGCTAACTGGAAACGGGGCGCTACGATCAGTTAGTAATAATGAAAACACATTTTCTACCTCTGCTCAACACTTCTGAATAAATTTAGACCAAAAACATCAATGATACTGGAAATTTATTTACAAAAAATAACACTACAGAAGATGTTCGAAATTTCGACCTTGGGCCATGATGCAGGCTTCGCACCTCCGTCGCATTGAGGAGTGTGTGTTTCCAACAATGCCAGGAGTATCTCTGATCTGCCCTGCAGCTGCCACAATGCGCGCCACAAGTTCTTCAGCACTGCTGACAGGTGTATGGTATACCTCGGCCTTCAGGTAACCCCAAAGGAAGAAATCCAAGCAGGTGAGGTCTGGTGATCGGGCAGGCCAGTGAACTGGACCCCCACGCCCGATCCACCGCTGGCCATACCTTGCGTTTAGATGGAGACGCACGTCGTTCGTGTAATGGGCCGGAGCTCCATCGTGCTGGAACCACATCTGGCGACGCGAACCTTCGGGTACGTGCGCCTCCTCCAGAAGCTGCGGCAGCACATGATCCAGGAAAATCAGGTAATTTCCACCTGTCAGCCGTTCAGGTAACAAATAAGGGCCAATGAGGCAATCCTCCAGAATGCCGGCCCACACATTTACTGAGAAACGCTCCTGGGCTGCTCGGCTTCTGGTTTCATGTGGATTTTCATCACACCACACATGACTGTTGTGGGCGTTCCACATTCCCTCCCGGCTGAAGGTGGACTCGTCCGTAAACAAAATGCTGTTTACAAAACGGGGATCCCTGGATCTCATCGCCAAGTACCATCTTGAGAATTCCACTCGAGGGCCAAAATCCTGCTCTCTGAGCAACTGCACCCGCTGGATGTGGTAGGGGTGCAGATTCCGGGAACGTAAGATGCGCCACGCAGTTGCTTGCGAAATGCCAACATGTCTGGCGATATCTCTCGTGCTAAGACCTGGGTTGTCCTCAACCAGGTTAAGCACAGCCTCTTCGTTGTCGGGGGTGCTCACTGATCGCTCCCGTTCAGGCCTGCCTTCGTCGAAAGATCCCGTTGTGGACAACCTCTGGTGTACTCGAGCGAAGAAGGCATGGCAGGGGATTTGCCTGTTGGGGTAACGCTCGGCGTACAACCGCTGAGCGGCTCGTCCATTACAACCAGCAGCGCCATACGCCAAATGCATGTCAGCCAATTCAGAGTTTGTGTACCGTTCCATCCTACTACCGATCTGCAGACAAGTAACCCGAAGCTTAAGTAGGTACCGCACGTTCAAAAGACGTGTCTGCGCATACAACTACGTCATCTCGCGTTGTCGTCTACGCATTACGTATCTTTTGCATATCGATATGGTACGATATCTTTTGCATAAATCAGCAAAAAGCACCTTATGAAAATTTTATTGCGCGCATTGTGCATGATTGAAACCAGCTATGTTTGTTAAAAAAAACAAACAAAATGCAGTTTTAATAGCTTCTTATGATAAGTAAATTACTCTCTTGTTTTGTTTCTAACTGATCGTAGCGCCCCGTTTCCAGTTAGCGTCCGAAATGTCAACGAATTATGTTTTTTGCCCAAAGCGCCCCCTATCGATGTTTCTTTTTGTACCGTTCAACTGAGTTTCAGAGAGCCCCAGCAAACAGAATCATGAAAATGCATGCCATAAGTCAAGAAATCTGTTTGTTTATCTCTTAGGAGCCTTCGAGTTTCGACCACCCTGTACTTTGACATTTTATTCCGGCTCTTACGCTTTTTGCAGGGCTCTACTTTTGGGTTCAAACTTTAAGTTAGAGTATAAGCTTTGGCGAGCATGTGTTAAATTATCAAAATAACGGGCTTAAAGTTGTTGTCTAGCTCTCCAAAGTCTGCAGCGCCCCCTATCCATGTTTTAAGAGATACGCTTATCAAATTGGTACTGAAGAAAGTCTAAACAAACAGAATCATTTCGACGCAACAAGCAAGAAAATCTAACCATTTCCCTAGTTTTTATGACGTTTCGAATTTCGGCACCCAAATTTTCGAAAGCGCCTAGCGCCTTACCATCGCGTCAGGGACCCTACATTCCCTATTCAAAAATGTTCGTCTAGGTGTGCTCTATCGATCCTTAAAGTTTGTCACCGACGAGCTGAATCACCCTGTATATTTATTTAATTTTTTAACCTCCTGACTGCCGTGACCGGATATATCCGTTCACTAGACTGCAAGTTTCACTGCAATTGAAGCTTTATTTAAATTAATATAATTCTACAAATATAACTCTGTTTTAAGAAATTGAGTTATGAATGATAATTTCAAGGCTTATAAGCATATATACGTAAAAAAAAAAAAAAAAAAAAAAAAAAAAACATGATAGAAAATCCCTCCTTTATCAACATTTAAAATAAATTGCAGAGAAAAAAAAAATTACAATTCTGTCCTTTTGCTCGGCGTTAATAAAAAGAATAGCATGTATAAAATAAACTTAGATTTATTTCCATAATTGTAGCTAGTAATAGAATGAAGTTGCATTATGGTGTACAAAAGATTTTACAATCACTGTGATCTAAAAAATTGCACACATATGGAAAAGCTAAATATATTTTAGTTAAGTTTCATACTACATACACATTTGCTTATATAAAATTAGGATTAAATAGTTAGGTTTAACCCTAGAATTACCGAAAATATTACTCAAGTTTTATTAATATATTCTGCACCAGAATTTTTATTTAAAACTATTTATTTTATTCATTTGATTTATTATTGGTTAGTTTATTAATTTAGTTTATTTTAAAGAAATTTTCTGATTTGTATTTAATTATTATCTGGTTAATTATTAGGAAAAATGCATTCAATTTTGGCTAAAGAAACCAGTGATATAACAAGCACACACAATAAATGTAGTTTATATTGTAAAAAGTAAGCTGGTACAATTGTTTAAAACAGCCATAATTATTCTGGGCTTCTCTTTTTCGCTGTTTTTGGTACCATATTTTGCCTCAACAGTTTCTTTCAATATCTAGTCATGGAATTCAATATTGTTAAACATTTTAAACAATTTTATTTCTGATTGATTAAACTTTTTTGGTAATATTAGATTGTATAAAAAATAATATTGTTTTCTATTTAGAATATATTTGTTAAAATACAAAACACTGCTCAATGGTGCAAGAAAACAAGAACTTTAATAAGAACTTGTACAATTAAAATAAAATATCAACGTTTCGTGCCGTCTTCTGCGGCACGTCTTCAGGAAATATGATATTGAAATGACTAAAAGTTTGCTTCCTGATATAATATTTCTTATAAAGTCTAAACAGTCTAATAAGCTGTTATTAAAGTTCTTGTTTTTGTGCACCATTGAGCAATGTTTTATATTTTTAACAAATACATTCTTAATAGTTAAATTTTATGGTACAGTTGTCCAGTATATGTTTATGAAATACTGGTTTCTATTATTTTACTTCAAAAGCAATTTACTTTAGGTGGTTCAAAACAATTTTAGAGCAGTGTCCAAGTTCAGCAGTATGTTTTTGGAGTTCGTTATATGAATTAGTCATTTTGGTATATCAATTTAAGCTTTAGATGTCTCATTGTTAAAAACATAACTTCATCACGACTAAGGATGGGACGAATAGCGTTTTGGCTAAATACTAACATTTTTTTCCAAAAAAAAAAATGTATTTTGATTATATATAATTTTAAAAATAGGAGCTCATTAATCATTACTATTCTTAAATGTGCTTTTAAATGTATTTTTTAAATTTGAAAAACTTATTTTAACACAAAAAAATTATGAAATTGCATTATATCTTTTTATCCTGATGTACATCAAATTGATTTTCAGTAAATCAGGATGGTAAGATATTTTCATTAACATATGAAGACTGTGCTTAACTTTTGCTGTAAAATGATACTTTTACCCTTTCTTGCATCCAAAAACAATAACATTCTTAATCTTTCTCTCTCAGAACTCATGAGCAAATATTTTCTGAAATAATCCTTAATGAAGTAAATTTTATCATTGAGAATTTGTATCCCTAATGATAAAAAAATTTGTAAGAATGATACTGTTCTGAAATCAGTTGCCAAGCTTTAAATTACAAATTACTTTAAAACAAAAGGTATGCTTGAAGTAGAATGCATATGTTAACAAAATCTTGGTGCATACAATATTCAACTTCAATATTCCACTTATTCAACAAGCATTAAAGAATAAATAGAAATTGATAACAACGTGAAAGATGAACGATATAAATTAAAATTATATATATAATAATGTTACATATTTAAGTCAGTAATTATGCAAGTAAAAGTATTTAAAAGAGAAAAATATAGGATAAAAAATTATTTTGTTCAACATTTAGAATTTATATATAAATATTTATAAAACCTTCTTCATAAAGCAAATTGTGTAATCTAAGGAGTAATTAGTTTGACACCAGTTCTGTTTTCGGTTGTTCGGCCGTTGGTCTAACTGTTCGGATTTTCCTGCGGTTTTCTTCTAACTTTGGATTCCCTCACGTAAATAATGGACTAGGCTCTCTTAGAAAGATTTCCACTGAGGCAAAACCCTTTAAGGCTCACATCCCTAGTGTATATAATTGGTCGACATAAAAAAAAAATTAAGATAGGTCACCTTCACAGAATTCATCGTAATATGTTTATACTCTTCACAGATGCACTACAGAGAGAATACGTTATAATAGTTTTAGAGGATACAGTTAAAAAAGAACATGTTTATGTTGAAAATTTACCTAAAACGGAAAATTTCTTAGCCTTGGCAAAAGATATAACTTTTAATTGTGCCGTTTAAGATTATACCATTTAACATCTGTCTAAAATAGAATATTTCATTTAGTCTTCTTAATTCTGTCTTAGTAGTTTTGAGTGTCGTTGAATGCATGATTCAGAAACCCACATATTCGTTTAGGGTGGGAGAGTTCATGATATTTGGCTATGCCACTGGTTAGATTATTTAATTGCAGTATAAATTATGATTGTTTTAGATAAAAAAAATTCTGAAATTCGAAAAATTTCTTACTAAACACATTTGCATATTAAAATTCCACCACCAAAACGATGATTTTTTTCTCTCTCTATTTTTTGTAAAATGTATATTCGTTCTTTTAGAATTTAGATAGAATTATAGATGGAAAATCTTTAGCTAGAATTGCTTTAGACAGAATTTAATTTGTATTTTATTTATGATAAGTTATTTATTTTGAAATTTTTGCTATTTATTTCATTTTTAATGTAATCTTTATATTTTTAAGAAAGGCACCTGACGACCATTGATTTCGTTAACTTCCGATAATTGGGAGTCTATTGTAGTTCATAATACTATTGTAGAAACTTTATGACAATTTATCTTCTACGTTGATTTTAAATTTTCGAGTTATTTTTTTATTTGTTTTTTAATGAAATGTAAAAATTGATATTATTTTTTTTATTGCAGATGCACAAAACCCCTAATCTGACGCATCACATCACTCGTCATCTCTACAATGTGTGAAACAAATGCAGGAAAATATTTTTTATGAGACATTTTCGAAAAAAAAACAGCTTTTAACTTACAGCCAGGAAAATCTTTTATTTGCGAATTATGCAAGAAGAATTTCTTCCAAAACCGTCTTTTTTGTGTGAGGTATGCAACAAAGAATTCTTTTATAAGAGCCATTTAAGCAGCCATCTGTTAACTCATACTGGTGAGAAACCGTTTGTCTGTGATATTTGCAACCAGAAATTCACTCGAAAGAATGATTTAAAGAGGCATCTGTTAATTCATGCTCGTGAGAAACCTTTCGTATGTGAGATATGCAACAAGAAATTCTCTCTGGAACATGATTTAAGCTATCATCTGTTAACTCATACTGGTGTAAAACCTTTTGTGTGTGATATATGCAACAAGAAATTCTCTCGAAAGGGCAGTTTAAGTAGCCATCTGTTGATTCATACTGGTGAGAAACCTTTTGTATGTGAGATATGCAACAAGAAATTCTCTCGGAAGGGCAATTTAAGTAGCCATCTTTTAAGTCATACTGGTGAGAAATCTTTTGTATGTAACATATGCAAGAAAACATTTTCCGGCAAGACGGATTTGAACAGACATCTGTTATATCATACTGGTGAAAAATCTTTTGTATGTGAGGTATGCAACAAGAAATTCTCTCAAAAGGG
This sequence comes from Maratus speculifer, assembly GCA_964019185.1. Classification (NCBI taxonomy): domain Eukaryota; kingdom Metazoa; phylum Arthropoda; class Arachnida; order Araneae; family Salticidae; genus Maratus; species Maratus speculifer. The sequence goes on along the minus strand of CAXHSM010001080.1, from coordinate 1,011,661 downwards.
CCATTTAAGCAGCCATCTGTTAATTCATACTGGTGAGAAACCCTTTGTATGTGAGGTATGCAACAAGAAATTCTCTCAAAAAGGCCATTTAAGTAGACATCTGATAATCCATACTGGAGAAAAACGTTTTGTGTGTGAAAAATGCAACAAAAAATTCGCCGATAAGATTAATTTAAACAAACATGTGTTAATCCATATTGGTTAGAAACCTTTTGTATGCGAGGTATGTAAGAATGGTTTTTCTCATAAAGCAAATTTAAGCAAACATGTGTTAATTCACTCTGGTGAGACACCTTTTGTGTGTGAGATATGCTGCAAGAAATTTTCTAAAAACAGTGATTTAGCCAGGCATCTCTTAATTCACATTGATAAAAAACTTCTTGTATCTGAAATATGAAACCATAAATTCTCTCAAAAGGCTGATTTAAGCAAGCATCTATTAATTCATTATGGTGAAAAACCTTTTAGTGCGAGATATGTAACAAGAAATTCTCTCAGATTTATGCTTTAAGCAAATATCTTTTAATTCATACTGAAGAGAAACCATTTGTGTGAGAGATATATGTCAAAAGATTCTTTCAAAAGATTGGTTCAAGGAATCTTTTGTAAATTCATAGTGGCGAGAAAATTTTTATGAGAGATTAGCAAAAATGAACTCCAAAAAAGCTACCTAATTGCTATTTTTGCTCCTGAAATCTGTTAATTGCAGTTAACTAACAGAAATAAAGGAATGTCTTTTCCATTTATTCAGTGCACATAAAGAATAGTGACACACAGAAATTTGCCTATTAAGTCAATAAATCAGCACATCAGGAACTATACCATGATCCATGGCAAACACAATTTTATTTTTATCATACTTTGTTATATGAAAAATATGTATCCCTTTTTTTTACACTTATTAGCCTGTAAAATTCTATTATGATTGATAGTATTTAAGTGAAAAAAACTTCTGTTAAATCTAACTTCTCACAAATAAGTTCTTTGAAGAGAAAATTGATTTTCTTATGAATATTTAAGCTAAAACTAGTAGTTTTGTAAAGTGAAGGACACCCTGATTTACCCATAATATTGAAAAAAAAATGTGTTTGCAAGTGTATTTGATACACAGGCGAAACATAATAACTGTCAGATGACATTTGAAATATAAGTAAAAGTTGGTAAAAGTCTTTTAAACCTATGCTTTTCTCATCAGGATTGTATTGAAACAAAGTATCCTAATTTAATTGTTATCTCCTTATTGATAGCTTAAGTAATCTTTTAAGTTCATTAATTTCAAGATCGCTTATTCTGATTATTATTACATAAAAGAATAGCAGTCTGGTGTCATTTTTAAATGGAAATAAATACAGTAGATTCGTTGAAATCAGCAACCCTAAAATCTACAACTCTAAAATCCACACATAATTTACAGATATAAACAAAGAAACTCTCAGTTCAGATGTTGAAACAAAATTTGATCTTTTTTATTATATCAATTCTAGATCTATTTTTATCTGTAATTTTAGTTAATATTGCTTAATTCATGCTTTTTCATGGCGGAAGAACAAATTTAATTCTGAAAAAATTCAAGATATTGTTGATATCACTGGTAAACACAATCTTTTTGCCAAATGTATATATGTATTAATCAAACATTTTTGGTTATTAAGTTCTTCAATTGATAACATATTTTAGTGTATTTTTTCATGCTGAATCGAATTGTACCAAGCAAATTCTTTTAAGTTCAGTAGTTCGCGAGATACTTCACATTTTCCTGATTTGGCGACGTTTTCGGCGCAAAAACCTAAAATTTTCAATCCTTATCTATATATATATATATATGTTACAGGCCAAACCCGATTTTAAGCTAAACTAGAATGGCCTAGGCCAAACCGGTCTATCCTAATGCCCATCGGATAAACTAGTTTTTCCTAGGCCAAACCGGTCTATCCTAACGCCCATCGGATAAACTAGTTTTTCCTAGGCCGAACCGGTTTATCCTAACGCCCATCGGACAAACTAGTTTTTCCTAGGCCAAACTAGTCTATCCTAAGGCCCATAGGACAAACTAGTTTGGCCTAACTCTTATAGGATAAACTAGTTTAGCCTGCTGTTTATTGGTCTGAACTAGTATATCCTAGGCCGATCTAGATTATCCTAGGCCAATTCAATTTGGCGTGATTTTATTGAATTCAATGACCGCCTCAGCGCCAACATTCTAGTTTGTCCTAGGCTGATCTAGTTTGTCCTAGGATGATCTAGTTTGTCCTAGGCTGACCTAGTTTATCCTAGGCTAGTGTAATTTTACGTGTTTTTAGCTCACAGGCGTCAAAGCCCGAGAAATAATGAGCTCGCAGGTTCTGTATTTATGTATGTACGCATGATTGTACGTACATATGTACGTAATGCGATAACTCTTGGTAGAAATATTCTATTTGCTTAAAATTTTGGAAGTAGTTTCATTTTGATAAGGTACTTTTCTGATTAGTTTTGGGAATTCATTGGATAAGATTAAGAGGGGGTGAACGGGAGGCTAATACCCCATTGTTAATTCAGAGAAATGGATTTTTCATGCAGAATTATCAGTTTTCATTTAAAATTTTAGGTATAGGATCATTCTGACAAGATGCCTCCGTGATTAGTTGTGGATGTTTATCGTTTAAGTGTAAAACAAAGGGCAATGTAGGTAACCCCCCAATAATTTACATAAATGGTTTTGATGCAGAATTTACGGATTTGCGCCAAATTTGGATGTATGTTCTTTCGATAAGCGATCCCCTGAATAGTTTTGGGGAGTTTAATGGTTAAGTATGAAAGAAAAAGTGAAGGATTACCAACTTTCATAGGAAAAACTAGTTTATCCTATGGACATTTAGAGAAATAAATTTGGCATAGGAAAACTAGTTTATCCAATTTGCGTTAGGATAAAATAGTTTGGTCTAGGCTAATATAATTTGGCTCAAAATTGGGTTTGGCCGGTAAAAACATATCTTTCACTAGAATAAGCATAAATGTGTGTCAAGAGTCATTGCTTGTAACATCAATACAGAAATTTGAGAGACATGATACATTGGTAGAGACAATTCGTAGAGACATGATACATTGGACATGGTGTTTGCTTATTTTTATTTTTCTTTCTGCAGACTCAGGCCATGCTGTGATAAGCTTGCTTTTATTATTATTATTATTATTAGAGCCAGATCGCAGCTGAACATAATTTGGAATCGAACAGCGTTTTCCATTTTTGAGAAATTAATTACATGTCGACATATAGCTATTTTTGTCACGGCGTCAAGTTTTTCTTTTCCGTAAAGTCGCAACTGGAAATTTGATTCAAAACGTAGCTTTAATAGTATTTTTTCAAAGATACATCGCTTTTATGAAAAAATGGTTAACGCCATTCGATTACATATTTTCTGAGTGAGAATGCCTGTTAATCTTATGCATTTCCGAAAAGGAATTAATTAATAAATGTGTTAGGATGTAGCTCTTTTGGATTTGAGAAAACCCTTAAGGAATGATAGAAAAATATATTTACAAATCTACTTTTTACTAAACATATTCAAAAGTTATGATGTTTATAACACTCCTTTTTTGTTTTGTTCTAACTATTTAATGAATTCCTATTTGAATATTGAAGGACTAAGAATCTTAATTAATAATACATTGTGTATTTTCCATTTAGCGAACACATCGTAATTTAAAAATACATTGCAAATTTATCCATAAATATGTATGCGGTATTTTTTAAAGGAATCTTAAATGTATGTGAATTAAAATCTGAATTTTTTGCAGAAATTGAGTAGGGCCAGGTCGAGCCGGACTGAGTCCCTTTTCACTGATTTTTTTACAGGCAGGGCTCGGGTTGAACTTTTAATTTTTATACCGGGCTTCGAAATTCCGGTCCGTGAAAACCTGTAACAGTATTCTACTACCTTTCAAATAAAATACATTATACAGGGGTGATAGCAAAACCACTTTGCACAAGATTAGAGAGCAGTAGTCAGGATTAAAATTAAAAAGAATATTGCCCTGTTAAAGTAATGGCTTTGCATTCACAGGCTGTTTACACTAATTGTGTATTACAGACTTTTTTTTTTAAATATCACCCTCGAAAAAACAAGTAAGGGAGATTACTTTTTTCCGTTTCCCCTAATTATACTTAACCATTGAACCCCAAAACTAATCACAGATACGCTTTATAAAATTGAACAATTATCCAAAATTTGAAGGTAATCAGATAATTCTGCTCAAAAACATTCATCTGATTTAAGGAGGTTAATCCTACATTCCTCCTTTTATACTTAATCATTAAACCCTCAAAACTATTCAGGGATTCGCCTTATGAAAAAAAAAACTATGTTCAAAATTTAATCGGCAAATCAGAGAAATCTGCTTAAAAACCCATTTATTTAATTTAAGGAAGCCAATAAATCGTCCACTACCCCATTATACTTAACCAAAAGAAAAATTAATTAAAGAAGCGTTTGGTCAAAATGAATTCATGTCAAAAATTTTAAGCAAATTTGATAATTCTGTATTATAACTAATTTATCTAATTTAAGGAAATAAATTGCACGCTTCCCCTTTATACTTAACGAAAGGACCACCAAAATTAATCAGTGAAGCGCTTCATCAGAATGAACAAATCAAAGATTTGCAGCAGATCGGTTAATTCTGCATGAAAAACCCATTTGGCAAAATGAGGCGGGAGTCACCTTTTCTTCCATTTGTTCTTAACCAATTAACTTCCAATCCTAATTAGGGAAGCACCTTACCAGAATGAATCTATTTCAAAAAATTAAGCAAATCAGCAAATTCTGCTTGAAAAAAGCATTTACATAAATTATGGGGCGTTACCTATATTTCCCCCTCTCTTTATACTTAAACAATGAACATCAACAACTAATCATGGAGGCGCCTCATCAGAATGTTTCTATATCTAATTTTTTTATTATAAAATATGCTAATAATGCATGGAAACCCATTTTTTTTTATTTAACAGAAGGGGCGAATCAGCCTCTCAATCTTCCTTTCCCTTATTATTCTCCAATGACCTCCCAAAATTAAACAGAAAAACTCCTCATAAGAATAAACCTATATTGAAAGTTTGATGCAAATCGGGTATTTCTATCAAGAATTTTTGCGTTACGTACTTACGTACATACATAGATACAGAATCCACGGGCACATTATTTCTCAGGCTTTGGTAGTCTGATGAGATAATAACACGTCAAATTACATTATTTCTATCAAAAGTTATCGTGTTTCGTACATACGTACGTACATACATGTGTATATAAATGCGTACATACAGAACTTGCGAGCCCATTATTTCTCAGGCTTTGACGCGTGTGAGCTAAAAACACGTAAAATACATTGGCCTAGGATAAACTAGATCAGCCTAGGACAAACTAGAAAGTTGGCGTTAAGCGGTCATTGAATTCAATAAAATCACGCCAAATTGAATTGGCCTAGGATATACTAGTTCAGACCAATGAACAGCAGGCTAAACTAGTTTATCCTATAAGAGTTAGGCCAAACTAGTTTGGCCTAGGAAAACTAGTTTGTCCTATGGGCCTTAGGATAGACTAGTTTGGCCTAGGAAAAACTAGTTTGTCCGATGGGCGTTAGGATAAACCGGTTTGGCCTAGGAAAAACTAGTTTATCCGATGGGCGTTAGGATAGACCGGTTTGGCCTAGGAAAAACTAGTTTATCCAATGGCCGTTAGGATAGACCCGTTTGGCCTAAAATCGGGTTTGGCCTGTAACATATATATAAGAAGGTCTGTATTTCGTATTAATCACAGCACAAAAAAATCTGCCAAACCTAAAATCTTGAAAATTGGGATAAAAATACTTCTGATAACATCGACTGCCGCTAAGAATGGATTTTCGAAAATTCCATCCCTAAGGGGGTTAAAAAAAGGAACGAACTTTAAAAAAATTCCTTAAAAATCGGCTTTTGTAGTTATTTTTCAACTGATAACATATTTTAGTGTATTTTTTCATGCTGAATCGAATGGTACCAAGCAAATTCTTTAAAGCTCAGTAGTTTGAAAGATACTTCACATTTTCCTGATTTGGCGACGTTTTCGGCGCAAAAACCTAAAATTTTCAATCCTTATCTATATATATATATATATATATATATATACCGGGTGATCCAGAAGTCCCGGGAGTTTTGAAATGTTAATAATTAGAAAACTACGTACAGTAGGAAGATGCGGTTTCCAGATATATGCTCAGAAAGGTGTGGGATTTTCGTTTATAATGAATTTTTTTTTATATAAATAGCTAACATTTTTAGCAACAGGTGGCGCTAGTATGCAACATCGAAAGTTTCTGTACTATGCGTTATATAAGCAGATGAATTCATTGCGCAACATTTTTCCTAAGATTATTGCTGATTTTGATACGAAATTTGATGTGTAATTCCTAAGTTAAAAAATGCTTTCATTGCATGACAAAGCTTTATTAGTTAAGCTGTTTTACAAAAATGATGAATCGGCAAGTTTAGCTTTGCGTTCTTACCGTACAATGCGTGGAATTAAAAGCGGAAAAGGACCGATGACCATTACAAATCTAAAGGCTATGATAAAAAAGTTTGAGGAAACAGGCTCATTGGAAGATCGTCAAAGAAGCTGTAGACCCCAAACGTCTGTTGCCTAAATGAGATAGAGCTTGATGCTGATACTCAGTCCGCATCGTCAGCACATGGTGAATGCAGTGCACGTGCGATTTCAAGACAAACGGGAATTTCTTATGGAACCGTATGGAGATCCCTAAGAATCACTCTCAAGAGATATCGGTATAAAATTCAGCATGTGCATGAATTAAAGCCAACAGATTTTATAGCACGTCAAGATTTTGCTAATTGGGTTTTTGAAAAAATGGAGAATGATGCGGACTGGATTTCAAATGTTTTGTGGACAGACGAAGCACACTTTTCCCTACGTGGCAGCGTGAACACGCAAAACTGTCGCATATGGGCTAAAGAAAATCCTCATGCATTGGTGGAAAAACCTCTTCATGACGAAAAAGTGACCGTGTGGTGCGGATTTACAGCTTCTTTCATTATTGGCCCTTTTTTCTTCGAGGAAATTTCCGGTGGTAGATTGCAAACAGTTTCCGTGACAGGTGACAGGTATGCAGCACTTCTAAAGGATAAAGTCATCCCCCACTTGAAAAAGAGAAAAGCGCTCCATTCCGTAACATTCATTCAGGATGGAGCACGTCCCCACATCGCTTCTTCTGTCACAACGATCCTGAGGAATACGTTTGGAGATACCCGTGTCCTAAGTCGCACTTTTCAACATGAATGGCCTCCAAGGTCTCCGGATCTTACTCCTTGTGACTTTTGGTTGTAGGGCTACTTAAAATCACATGTGTACAGAGATCGGCCTATGACACTGACCCAGCTGAAAGATGCTATACACCAGAACGTTTCGAAGATAACCCCTGAATTGCTTTTTAATGCGGTGCAGGCTGTTTTACATCGTCTCACGGCGGCCCTTATAAGTGATGGGCGTCATACTGAACAGTTGTAAACCTTGGACACTGATTTCTAATTTTTAATGAGCTGTATCATACCACAGCAATATTATACTTTCCATTTCAGCGCCACCTATTGGCAAAAAATGCAACTAATATAACATAATTTTTTTTATTAAAAAACGAAATCCCACAAGTTTCTAAGAATTTCTGTGAAAACCGCACCTTTCTATTGTTTATACTTTACTAATTATTTCAATTTAAAAACTCCCGGAACTTCTGGATCACCCGGTATATATATATATATAAGAAGGTCTGGATTTCGTATTAATCACAGCACAAAAAAAATCTGCCAAACCTAAAATCTTGAAAATTGGGATAAAAATACTTCTGATAACATCGACTGCCGCTAAAAAGGGATTTTCGAAAATTCCATCCTAATGGGGTTAAAAAAAAAATCGAACTTTTAAAAAATTCCTTAAAAATCGGCTTTTGTAGTTCTTTTTCAACTGATAACATATTTTAGTGTATTTTTTCATGCTGAATCGAATGGTACCAAGCAAATTCTTTAAAGCTCAGTAGTTTGCAGGATACTTCACATTTTCCTGATTTGGCGGTGTCTTCGGCGCAAAAACCTGAAATTTTCAATCCTTATCTATATATATAAAAGAAAGTCTGGATTTCGTATTAATCACAGCACAAAAAAATCTATTGAACCTATAATTTTGAAAGAGAGTTCTATAATCAGGTTAACATGATTATGTAAGCTATATTTAATTATCTCAATATATATAAAACCCAAAGTGAAATTTCATTGCGGCCGCTTATAACTTAAGTTCTACAAGATAGATTTTAATGGATTTTACATTGTTAGTTGGATAATTTTTCAGAAGTTTTCTAACAAATGAAATATAGCATTCTACGTTGTTTAATTGAATACTTAGGAAATGTTTTTTATCAGATGAGCCCAATTACAAAAGTTTGGCCTTATTTTAAAAGTTCCGCTGAATGAATTTTTATGTGATTAAAATTGTTAACATATTGAGCGCTACGTCATTGATTGGTGACTAACATTGAACTTTCCGTTTAGATGACTAATTTTTCACCGATGACAGACAGTCTATAGTACGATATAAATCTAAAAATTACTATGATATAAAAATTTCGTTTAATTCAAAATTTCTTTAAAAAAAAAAAAAAAAAAAAAAAAAAAAAAAAAAAAAAAAAACTGACCAGCGTAGCGGGCGGAGGCTGCTAGTTATATATAATTATACATTATTGAATATATAAATATACATTATTTAATTGACCATTGCTTTTAATATTAAAAAAATATATCTAAATTTTTAATATTTTAGTTCATTACTTTAATTATTTTAATATTTTACTATATTTTAAGCAATTATTATAATCTCCATTTCATTATTTAACAAAAAATATCTCTTAAAATGATTCGTCGATTTATAAGTTTAATGGGTACTATTCTGTTATCCCGTCGACCAAAATACTATCGCCAAATTTTAAGATTAAATGCCAATAATGGATGATCGTGACTGTCATTAAATACGATTCACGTGTTTAAAACGTCATTAAGTGATTTTTATTTCGACTTCTTATTTGCATGTATATTAATATTCTACTAATTATTTTTTTTGTTGTTATTTAAAATAAAATTACGTCAATATGTATAATTTGGCTATAAGTTTGGCGATTTGTATAATTTGGCGAAATCTGTCGACGGGATTACAGAGTAGTACCGTTTAATGCTTTAGCATGTTATCAAACATTTCTCTATTATACTATCCATTTTCATATTTTTGTATGCACTGTTTTTCTTAATAGTACCGAAGAAAGACCCACGGTCACAAAAAATTCATTGTCATCGGCGGTGACAGAGTTAGTTACTTTTTTTTAGAATAGAGTACTAAAATCATGTTTTTTCACTTTTATTGCCTAAAACACTGAAAATTCATTTCATTCCAAATATCATAACTTACAAAGAGAGGGCAAACTTTGGTAACTACAAATTTTGATTAGTTTCAAGTTCAATAGATTTTATGCAACGTTCTTTACTTCTTGGGAAAAAAGGGAGTGGGAGGTCCAATATTTTGACACAAATAAGAAGCTTTATAACAAAAGAAGAGCATTGATCGTAGCTCACTTGGTACGGTGTTGCGCTTCGTTCTGCCGTTGGAAACGAAAAGCACATGGAGTATAACAGTCAATTCGCACATGTGCAATTAGCAGATATGAAAGCAAACACTTCAGATATGCTTATGCGCAGATCCGTTTCTCTGAATGAGAACTTAACAAAGAAATCATAGCATATGTCTCCCAAATATAAATTTGGATCAATTTTCGATGGAGAATAAACAGTTTTTATTTCTTCTACAGTGTCTTATTTACAAGTCGGGATTCTATAGTTCGACGCAACCTATTGCAGAAGTAGGTTCCACTGATTACTAGAAATATTAAGTATGACACTGAACATGAGGAACAATTTTTAACTAACATTAGCAGCTAGATGAAAGTACAGTCAGGTATCAGGAGTGCTATATCTCCTCTAAGGTTACATTGAACAAAAAGTTCCTGTTTTAAATAACATTTTTAATCATTTCCATTTCCTTTCAAATTATAGTTTCATTGTTAAAAATTTGCTCATTATGATTTCTGACCTAATTACTAAGTTAAAATAAAAAACACATGTTAACAATATAGCTTTTTTTCTCTTCTTTTTCTTTGTGAACTGTAGAACAAAACCTAGAACTAGACTTTCCTGAAATATCGATGATGGTACTTTGCATAATTTTAACACGGAATGTTTAAATTTGAGTTTTATAGGCCCCTATCAACCATGAATATTGAAATAGACTGTTTTAAATCAAAATGAAAAGCCGGTGCGGAGCTTTGTCTTGGCTTCATTTTCTTTTTTGTAAATTTTGTTACATTTTTTAGATAATGTATTTTGTATCAAAAGATATTTGATAATATTTCCATATCAAATTTAATGTAACACTGATGTAATGCTTAGAGTTTTGTAATATTGTAGTTCAATGTGAATGCAATTTAATGAAAAATTGTTCAAATAGTGGCATTTGAAATAGAAAAATGCTCATGTTACTTTCATTATCAAACATCATTAGTTTAAAAAAACTTGCATTTTAGTGTCCATACTTTGAAGGAAATAACCTTGCTGTGAGTAGACACGTAATGGACAACTGTGGCTGGGCATACTGTTCAATGCATAAATAATCTTTAAAAGTTAAAAAAAAATAATCACATCCATCCAGATAATGTTTCTACAGAAAATGTGTTAACTATGGCAACATAAATTGAAAATGCTTTAGCAATGTTGGAAATAGTGATAAATTTTAAACAGTAGATATAAATCTGCTATTGAAGAAAAGAAACTGTGTGTGCACAGTTTTTATACATATATCTACTCACACATATATATTTTTTTAGATTTGAAAAGAGAAGTTGGATTTACATTTAGTTTCCAAGTGATAATCTTTATATATGTTATGAAGATTAAAGAAATGTCATATAATTGCAATAAAAAAGAGAAATAATCGTTACAACATATGATTCTTTTGTTTTCTTTCAACTGCAGAACTATTTGTTTCGCTGATAATTATTTAAAAAGTGTACTTATTGCTTTTAGTATTCTACTTTTTTTATAGAATCCTCAGAAAAGCATAAACACTTTTGATAAAACTTTATTGTATTAAATCTTTTCAGACTACTACTAGTATTAAAAAATACTCTTATGAACTCAAGTTAATGGCTTTTTTAATTATTAAAAAGGGTTCGATAAGTGCCTCTGATTGAACATGAAATGGATTCCCCTTATTGGTTGCAGTTCTCTGTCTATGCCAACATTGAAAAAAAATCGTATTTGCGCTTTTCACATATAAAAACATAAGTCACTGTTACGATAAAAATATGTAGTATAAACAGGTAGCCTGCAAAAACGCAGATTGATTAAGCATGACTCTAAAGCGATATAGTACCAAAAACCTTAGTTGGGTATCACATTCATGCGGCATCACCAAGCATGCCGCAGTGTAGAACTGCACAGAAAATTGGTTTATTGTGATGTGCCGTTAACGTGTCTAAAAAAATTATAAAAATATCGTGAATTTCTTTTATATGAAAAAAGCGCAAATATGATTTTTTAAAAAGTTGGCATTGCCAGTGAGCTGCAACCAAAAATGGATCCTCTCTCATATCTCATGCTTAATTAAAAGCACTTGTCCAATCCTTTTTCATATTTAAAAATATATTAATTTTTTTTGGTTTTTGTTAAAGCATTTTTTCATATCTAGTATTAAAAATTGCTAGTCATTTAAATATTTTGATAAAACCTGAAGATTTTTTTACTCACATGAAAAGCAAAAAATCCTCTGATGTCAAAATTTTTTGTTATATTAGAATAATAAAAAAAACTTGCATTGATATATAAAATGCATGGTATCTGAAAAACAAATCACGAACGAAAAAATTATAGTATGTTCACAACTTTTCTAGAACTCAACTTACACCAGTTTAAATACACCCAAAATACTTTCTTGGGCGGAATAATCCAGGCTTGAAAAGTTTTAGAAATTGAATAACATTTGACAAAAGAATATTCCCAAAGGAACAAGAGACAAATCCAAAATCATTTCTCAGCGAAAACTAATTTTAGGCAGCTTGAATCCAACAGGCTTCCAATTCACTATCAGCTGCTCGGCAGCTAAATGCCTACTCCGGGACAGTTTCCTACAGGACACGTGCACAACTTTTCTATAACTATATAATAAAAGCCTAAGTCATGTGACTTTCATCATCAGTTCTGGGCTGACTGCTTCACTTTTTATATGCCAAGCCTTCATCTTGCTACTTTTATGTTTGCTGGGCACACATAGTTCAATTGCCAAATAGTTTTCCATCACCATCATTTCTTTCCGATATAAAGCTGTCACTGACTTCCTTTGAAATACACGAGTTAAATTTAAATCTTTTAAATTTAAAATACATATATCTATACATTTAAATTTCACGTCTGTCTTTTATCTTATTTAAAATTCATTAAGTAAATAAAGGTAGTTTTTAAGTATAGGTGCTTATGAGAAATGTTGTGGGAAAAAATGTTTGGTAGGAAACAAATTTGGCAACGCATCTTCTGGACACCTCTTTACCGTTCCATAAAGGGGAGACTAGTGGCATTCCTATTAAAGGGTTTTTACCGATAAAGGGTCAGCCAAAAATACTGGAATGCTCAAACAATAGTCTTTATTTTATAAAAATTATTGAAATATGTATGGAAAAGAAATTGTGAGGCATTTTCAACCTGAAATTTGTGTTTTTTAGAAATATTTTGTGTGTGTTTTTCTGGTAAAATATATAATAGAAATTTATATAAGTAACTTTTAAGCAAAGCAGAAATATTCAGCTTTCATTCAAGGCAAAAAGATTCTACTGTAATTTAGGCTTAACAAGAACGTCTTATTCTTTCGAAACGGGTTGTGTGGGATAATTGACCCAATAAATGTATCAGAGTGTTGAACAAATTGTTAAGGCTCCCTTAATTAAGCGGTTTGGGAAATTTTTCTTAAATTTCCCATTTTTTGGGTTGGAGGGGGAATCTTACACTGTATGAAGGGTGATGGTTATATACACAAAGAATTTAAATTTATTCTCTAAAGCTACTATAAAATGAGGTGATGAATAAGAAAATGCTTAAAATTGAATAAAGAAAGATGCGAAAAATTGCTATTGTATCTAATTCAAGGAAAGATTTGATAAATTTAAATGGGGAAATTGATATGAACTTTTTCCGTTTCAATAACATTTACAGTAGTTAAATAGAAACAATGGAAAAGAATAAAAAGGACTACAACTAATGAAAGCGGCACTCTTAAAAGTTAAGTGAAGACACGAGACGAGAAAGCCACGCCCATTCACATTAAAAACACTTTAACCCTTTATACTCATTTATAATTTGTAGCTAAAATTTATCCAACTGTTGATAAATACTTTAATTCAAGTAAGCGATAAAACTGTCCAAGAATTTCACACAAGTTAGACGTCTAATTTTTAGCTCCCTAAAAAATTGTACTTTTCATTAAAAAAAACCTTTTAACTCCTAAGGTACTCCAGCGCTGTTGATAAAAAAATTTCTCGTGGAGCATAATATAAGATTCTATGTATTAGACAGTTTTAAAAAGTAATAATTAGTTTCGATAATAATAATTAGTTTTTTCTGAAAAATGGAATATTTCAAAAAAAATACTATTGTCAAAAATAAAAAGATTAGGTCACTGAAAAAATCTGTTTAGCATAAGTCTTGAACATAATCCAGTAAAAATAAATTACGAATTTCATAAAAATCTGTCAGGTAATTTCCGAGAAAACGGATCTCAAAGCTCGCACATTTCCCAAAAGATTGCAACCAGTCTAGTTTTCTTTTAGTAAGTCCTCATGCGGCTGCTAAAGAACATATTTTGATCGAAGAACATTGAAGATAATATTTTGTAAAGATATTTTGCAGAAGAAGATATTTTCTAATGTATTTCTACAATTTCAAAAAGTACTTTCGAGGAAATAAATGTAAATTTTACCGTAATAGTATTTTAAACATTCAATTTGTCACTTCTGTTTCTTGTCCCTCATCTCATGTACTGATCTTCTGGAACAATTTTAAGTGTAATGACAAATTGTTTTTAACAATTTTACCACCCAAAATAAAACTTTATACTCCAAAGTACATAATAAAGTATTTTTATTGTAAATTAAAAATAGTTTTACATATAGACAAATTTCACCAACTTGAATACAGTGAGATGAATTCAACCTATGTGACAACTAGTCAATGTAGGTTGAGTATCACAAAAAGAAGGACAAGGAGACAAAATAATGTAATTTAAGTACATAAATATGTAAGCATATAATAATTTATTTTTTCTTATCACAAATAAAGTAAAACCGTTTAAAGTCCATTCTGATTGTTTTGATGTTTTGATGTTGATGTGCATGGTTTTTAAGCACTTTAAATAATTTTTTATTGTCCATAAATATCATTCCCATGGTGACATGATAACAAGTTTTGATTTGAAAACAAATGTTTTGATTTTATTGTTTATGTAATTAAAAATAATAAATGTTTATAGGAACAAAATGCAACCATTTAAATGTTGATTATTTATTTCTTTATTTACTGTATAAAATTACACTTTCATGACTGTTACAAGTAAACTATCTTTTTATTTGTTTTATTTTACAACTTATCATAGTGAAAAATATTTAAATATATATTCTCTTAGTTGTGAATTCTTATATTAAAACATGAGAAATCTTCAGTATTAGATTAGTTTTAAAAAAGACAACTGCATAAAGGTTTTTTTTTTTTTTTTTTTATCTGAAGCTTGTCTATTTTTAAATAGCGAAATTTACAAATAGGAAATACAGTCATTTTATTTTGTAGAGGCATGGGATCAGGTTTTATTACACACTTCCATCTTACATCATTGTGATGCAAAAGAAGATTTTAAGACCAAATCATCATCTGCTTTGTCGGAAGATCATAGATATAATTTCACGGCAATATGCATTTCTTTGTGACTTCTTTTGTTGGAAATCAAGAAAATTACTCCAAAATTAGAAAAAATACATTTCTTGAGTGATGAATCTACCAATCAATAATGGAACAGAAAAACGCTTTTCTTAGTTGTATAATTTTTAGCTAAAGAATTGAATGTTAGCAGCATGAATTTTGAATGTTAGGATTTTGACATTGCTCACATTCTCGGAGATAGTAAACCCTCTAATGTGAATGCAATGTCTCACCTGCTAATGCAGTGTTCTCGCTGTTACTTGTCATTGCGCCAAAATACTGCATTTGGCGGTTAAATGGAGAATCAGGCTCGCCAAATTGCGAGTGCTCATTTTTTGACTTATTTAATGTGTGTGGTTACAGTTGAGATTCTTATTCATGTTATCATACAATTGATGGCGCTTTTCATCTTCAATCTCACCGTGCCATTTATACTATTATTTATAGAGATACTAAGTCAACACACATTCTGCTTAGCAACAGCCAAAGACGGATTATACATTGAGTATACCTCTGTTGTCAGTTCATCACTAATCTATGCGCCAGTAAAATTGCAACAAAAATTATTCGCATCAATTTCCAAATCGAGAAAAGTTTTGCTTAAATGCGGCATTAAATTTGCCATTTACTGTACTGCAAAGTATCAATGGCCAATCATCATTTTTTTTTATCGGTTGTAGTCAAAATCTCATTGCAATTTACCGCTAAAAGAATGTTTGAAACATTTAGACGCTTGGGATTCATTCAGAATGTACTTAATTTTTAATAATTTTTGTAGTGTAAAGTAAAAATTCTAATTTCTAAGCAATAGCAAAAAAATTATGATATTTTAGAACACATTGACTTAAACAAACAATCAAAAAAAGATATAATAAGGGGTAAAAGGTAGACTTTTCAGTGTTTCACACCAAATTTATTTTGGTAATTTTTTTTTTCATTTGGCTACTGTTTTTATTAGTATTTTTCTATTGTCTATAGTATTTTACTTAAATTAAGAGATGAAATTAAAATAACTTTTGTTAGCTCAAAAAAGAAAAAAAATCTTATGATATTAATGTACCTGTTATTTGTGCTACTAACCACGGAAAACTGCTTAATAACTGTTTGTTATTATTTATACAATTAGTATTTATAATCGTGTTATAAAACTATACAGTATAAAAATCACTTGAAACATCAACTCAATTTAATTTTTGCTAAAAAATGATAAAAATCCATTTAAAAACCAAATAAATAGCTTTAATTATTCAGATAAGTAGGTGATTCTCCAATACGTCGATAATTTTCGTCCCTTAGGGTTAGACGCTGTTTTTTGTCATTCATATAGTTTTTTTAGCATAAAATGTATTTTGTAATGTATTTCTACAATTTCAAAAAGTACTTTCGAGGAAATAACTGTAAATTTTACCGTAATAGTATTTTAAACATTCAATTTGTCACTTCTGTTTCTTGTCGCTCTTGTACTGATCTTTTGAAACAATTTTAAGTGTAATGACAAATTGTTTTTAACAATTTTACCACCCAAAATAAAATTTTATACTCCAAAGTACATAATAAAGTATTTTTATTGTAAATTAAAAATAGTTTTACACTTTTTCTGAGTCAGAGAAATACTGTCCCCTAGTTTTTATATCACTACTGTCCTCTTGTAAAAAAACTGCTAAATTGACCACCAAGTGGACCGATAAAATTTGGTAAACAGGTACATTTAGTAAAAGGAGCCATTTTAATTGCCCAGAAAAACACTTGGCACAATTCTAAGTACTTCAAAAATAGTTACAAGCTACAAAATGTATAGAAAGGTAAGAATATGTTTATTACTTGTCACTACTGTCTCCTACTTAAACTGTTATTGTTTTTATTTATTTATTACTTCGTCATGTTATAACATACTTTTGCTTAGTACAAAATATCATATTGCAGTCTTACTAAGCCTAACTTACTATGTACACAGAAGCAAGTTTCTTAATTTTGTCACTACTGCCCCTGTCACTTCTGTCCCCTTTCAAATTATTTATTTGAGAACTGAATCTCCGAAGCAGATATTAATGCCATAGCTGACTTGAAGTCAAAGAATACAATGATACCATCTATTCCAAATCTATTAAAATTGCATCAGCTCACTTGGAATAAGTTTGAAAACGTTAAACTTCACCTGCGTTAAGCTGTTTCACATGTCAACATTACTGTTCAGAGCAATCATTTGTAGATTTATCTCCCTGTTTTAACCACTTAACCGGCTCACTAATAGAAGAAAAAAATACACCACATAGATTCTGTTATCCAGAAAATTTCCGGCCGAAAATCCTCTCTTGTTAAAAACAAAAATGTGTGTTTCCCTGCATGGCTAATGCTTTCCCCTCTATTCAACTGTCAACAGCCTTTGTGTGCTCAATTATCTGTACAGAAAATCTCCGCGATAAAGTTGGCCAGTCTGAGTGCCTGCGAAAGAAGTCTTGAATGCCCTTCCAGTTAGGATTTATAGCTATTTTTGACTCGATAATGTATTGCATAGAATAGTACTATTTTATAGAATTTGTTTTTATTATGAATTTATTTGATTTATTTATGATAGAGCATTCTTGCTTATCTAAATATGTATAAAAAATGTGAAAATACATGATGTGTAAAATACACATCATGTATTTTACAATGAGTTTTTATGTTATTTTACAATGAGTTAGTTATTTAACTCAAAAATGAGAGGAAAAAAAAGGGGGGAGGGAAGTAATAATCGAATATATATGTTATATATAGTTATATATAGTTGATAACCGAAAATATTTTGCAAGTTGCACAATTTTTCGTCTCAAAAACATAAAAAACACATCAAATACTTTTTAAATAGCTGCAAAATTACTTAGTTTATTATTGTTGTTATTATTACATACATCTGATGTAGTTTTGAAAGTCAGTGGATTAAATTTCTCAAGTGGGTTATAATTAAAAAATAACATAAAAAAAAGCTGACACTATGTGTTTTGTGAAATAGGAGAAACGTTTTATTATTTTAAAATAGTTTTTTTTTAAATAGCAAAGAATATTTGTTATTTATTTACAGGACCAAACAAAAGTATCCCATTACATAATAGTATAGGGAGAAATATTTTGGGAGGCGCATTTTAATAATATTTTTTTAATATATTTCACATTTTATGAAATTGATACATGTTGCTGAAGATTACTATTACTACAAGTTACTTTTGTAGCTGATAATATTTAAAAGGACACACAAAAGATTTCGGATAATTTACTGTATCCGAAGTAGTATATGCTATGACACCAAGATCGTAATATTTTTTCAATTTCGTTATAGTATGAACGCTCCTGATTTACTACATTTGAAGTGCAATTTCCGACTTGTTTATATCTGTTATGGTAGGTAAGAGTTACTACAAAGGAAAAATGCTGTTTTCTAAATAAATAACTAAATGTGTCTTCTAGATAAATAAATAAATAAATAATGTATTGCATATGTTACTTTAATTATTTTTTCAAACATTAGATTTATAGTTTAGCAACTGTAAAAGCTACTGCTAAGGAGTATTAAAATTTCACTAATATTTATGTGGAAAAATACAGGGAGAGCAAAAAGTCCGTAAAAACTTTAAAAATTCATAAAAACCGAAAAAATAACCGAAATGAAAAACGGTTTGCAGGGTTAGCATCCATAGGTCACGGGGAATTTTTTAAGACAGAAATAAAAAATAATTTAAAAAAACAGCCGACAGATGGCTCTGGTACTTGCGATTTCCGCGGAAATATGCAAATGAACCGGTTATAAGAGCTTGCGCTCCTAATCCACAACTAGTTCACCGTTGTGAGCCGTGAACTTGATCAAGGATGCTCACTGCGAAGGACAAAGCTTTGTTGGTGAAGTTATTTTACATGAACAAGGAATCAGCGACTATTGCTTTGCGTAAATTCCGATTTCAAAAGGATTTGAGGATGGGAAAGGGACCTTTAACAGCGGCATGCCTCATAAAGCTTGTTCGGCGGTTTTAGGAAACATTCTGTTCTTTATTTGGGTATCTTTTCTTTGATTTGGGTACGTCAGCGCCACCTATTGGCTGTTTTTTGAATTATTTTTTTTTCATGTCTTAAAAAAATCCCCGTGACCTATAGATACTAATCCTGCAAACCGTTTTTCATTTCGGTTATTTTTTCGGTTTTTATGAATTTTTAAAGTTTTTACGGACTTTTTGCTCACCCTGTATATCAATTTAAGCTGTTTTGTACGTGAATAATTAATGGAGTTATTTAAATACATTTTCAGCTATATTTAAATTATAAATTAGTTTGAATGAAAAGTGGGTGTTTTTGATGGCCGATTATGTACACGAGGGATATGGGCACGAAAAGGAATATCAACACAAGCGGGTTTTTTTCTAAGGGAGTCTTACCCATATTTAGGCAAGGTTATTTAAGGTTTAAAAAAAACGGGTTGGGAGACGACGCGCTCAACTGTATACAATACCCAGCACCTTCCGTCCACCCTCTTTGAGAGTGTAATAATTACTACACATCAGTATTTGCGAAATGTCAGCTAAGGTGCTGGTTTATAACCGCAAAAATACTGTAAAATCATCTTTTTTTTCCCAAGTACAATTTATATACATATATGTAAGGGGAAAAAACGTTTTGCATTTGATATTTCACTTTTTTGACATCCTATAGATTTATAATTTAACTATGGTATGAAATATTTTAAAAACGTTTTTTAATTTGAAGCAAGTGTGTGGCAAATAAATAAATTTATATTCTAATAATACAGTAATTTTTAACATGAATAATATTTAATTTTATAGTTAACTGAAAAACAAAGCATATTTTAATAGCGAATAAGATTAGGAAATAAAAACAGTGTAGTTGATCTTAATCGATATCAAGTCTCCTTTTTGACTCAGCCTTGCAATTTAAATCTAGTAACACTCTCCGTCCTACTCCTATTACCGTCTGGTCTGCAAGTATCCCGTAGATGCTTATAATCAATCTTAACTGCTACAGTACTGTTTAAAATCTCCTAAATAAGGCGCCAAAGCACATTGTAAAGTAACTGTTGAATACCTACGAAGAACCTAAATGAAAAAAAAGTTCAATTAACTGCAGAATGCAAGAATATTTATCTTGCTGTTAGATTTCTTTTCTAATTATGCTCTATTATTGCACTCCCATTTCCTGTTTTTAGTGGGGGTCTTTTCTAGAGGAATGCTAAATTGATTCGTTGCCGACATTTTATTTCGTTTGCATGTGTGCATTTCTTTTTGCGTATGAGAAAATACATGAGTGAAAGTATCAAAATTATTTAAAATTTAAAAAAAGAAAAAAAAAGAAAAACTATTTTTGACCACAATAATGAAAGAATTGTTCGCAGATTTATGGACGCACTTTTATACGTAAACATATCATATTGACACAGCTAATTGTCAAAATGCTTTACATTCGAATAGCTCTTTCCCTTTTAAAAAATGTTTAAATCTTAAATTGAATCCGATCACTGTCATTTTCTTAGGCTGCACACTGTAAAAAAATCTGTAAAGTTAGTAAACTTTTTCTAGGAAATTGGGATTCCTGGAACATTTCATGTAAAAGTAACAGCAAAAATTCGTGTAGCGGAAGAGGTTACATGAATTTTTTGTCTTACAGTTAAATGAAAAGTTTTATTATGATTTTAAACACAAACATTTTCAGCCTTTTCTGAGAGATCTTATTCCTTCATTAAAAAAATGAGGAATACATTATTTGATATCTGAATAAGAATGCATCGGAAATTAATTATATGGGAATTCTGAAAATCCTTAAAATAAGCAAAATGGAGAATCTCTGTCATTATGTTCGTAAAAAAATACAGCTTGATATATACATATATATATAAACACATATCTATATACGTAATTTAAAAGGTAAAAAATTTAAGCAATACTGTAAATAATTCACGCATACATCACAAAATCTTTCTTTATTTAAACAAAATAAATGTTTCTATTAGAAAATCCACTCAAATTTCATGTTTATTAAATGATGAACTGTAATAAAATTGCGAAAATAAATATGAAAATGATTTTACGAAGTAATTTACACCCATACTGCATACAAGTTTCAGATACATTCGCTGTCATTCATTATACATGATATTTTTCTTAATTTAATTGTAAATAAAAGAGAAGTAATTTTTTTTTTTCGAAAAAATATTGTTAATGAAAAAAAAAAGAAAAAAACACGCTTTTAGCGTATTATCGGGTATGAAATTGTGTGCATAAATTGATTAAAAAATTATATAATTTTGAAAAAAAAATTCATAGTTTTAATATTGACATCTTTTTTACACTCTAAATTATTTTTTTAAAAATACTTTAAAGAAAATTTTCAGCTGCAATTCCAGTGAAATTTCTTTTTACAATTAACAACTTTTTACTATTATTTACAGGTTTCGGTAATATTATTTTTACAACGCATAAAAATTTCAAAACAGTTAGACAATAAGAACTTAATATTAAATAAACTGATATAATTTTAAATAAATTGATGTGTGCAGAAAAAGAAAGAAAAGAAACACATTTTTAGCTGCCGAAGGCAGTGGCCTATATTATTCAAGCTTTTAAAGTCAACTCTAAAGGTGTTACATTCTGACACACTTTTAAATTCGTTTTTGTTCGAAAACGCATGAAATTGGAAGATATTGCAATTCAGAGATTTTGCAATCGAAGGCCTTTATTTTATTTTATTTTTTGATAAATGCACAATATGTTTAAAAAATATTATTAAAATCTGTCTTTTGAACTTAAATTTCAGGCAGCAGCTCAAGAAAAGAAAAAAACTATTTTATGTATATTTAGGACCCTGGGATTGACATATTTTCGCTTATATATACATATACATTTATGTATGACGATTTTAAAATTTACACAGGAATGCGCATAGAACACCCGTTGTAAGCATATAAAAAAAGTATGGCTCCCAATTTTTAGTTTATTTCGATAAAATTTCATTTAAGTTATATTTTAAGTTATAAAACTTTTTTTTTTTTGCATTAAATTGCAATATTTCTTTTTATTTCAGTAAATAAGGAAAAGCATAAAATTGACCCATTGGAACATTCCAAAAAAACTCCCCTTATTTTGTTTTGTAAGATAAAATCTTCTGTTGCATGCATTCTTCAAATGTAAACAAGTAGCAGCAGGCGCCAACAGAAGGTGCTTCCATTGTAAAAGACCCCTAAGTAATCAATCACTTTCCCTTTTAATCTTCTCCGAGTGAGGGGAGTCAGCGTTGAGCTTGGGAAGAAAGCTGACCAAGGAACTTGTAGACTCGTCACAGCCGTTTTTAGACAAGAATTCTAGTGACGATGTATCTCGGGAGTGCCGAAAAAAGATAGGCAGCTTAGCCCCGAGATGACTCGGGACAGCCGGTTAACTGGTTAATGAATCATCTTTAAAATTTTCAGCGTTACTTTCAATGGGGATAAACGCAATCATGCAAAATCAGAATTGTACGTAAATAAATGCTCGTCAATAGTGTCGTATGTCTTTGTATCCATATGACTGTCTGTCTGCTTGATAAATTCACAAAAATCTGTATTTTCATTTTCTCACAGGCTAGATTATTATCTCAAATGAAAAATCCAATCCCTTTGATCTTATTTTCAAGTGTCCCTTATTTAGAGGTTAATACATTACACGTCCTATAACAAGGGACTGGGACCGGAAGTTTTGTCTCTTAAATAGAGGTGTCCCTTATTTGGAGGTTTCACTGTATAATGTAATACTATTATAGTAGTCGTATAATATAATAATAATACAAAATAATGTAATAATAATAGTCAGTAATATTACTAATTAATATTACTGATGTCTAATTTTAGTTGTAATATGTATATTACTACTGTTGAAACCGCGAGTAAATAGATTGTTTTGCAATGCCTGAGAAATGGAGGGAGAATACAAGAAAATAAACAGAACTCTCCTATTATATGTGTATTCAAATAATACAATGGCATAGTCATGATATTTCTTCAGACGAGCGGAGAGGGGTGAATATCTGATGTTTTTTTAAATGAATGCTATAACATAATTTTAAACTAAAATTTGACAAAAAAGCATTTTTTTCCTTACTTCAGCAGTGGGAAGGGGGTTGTCCATGTTCCCTTGACATTAAAATAACTTGTTTTAGAGGTTGCACATTGAAATAATGGACTGAAAAAAATAGGAATCGGTGTTTTTTTCTTTTAATTTCAAAAGTTTCAATATTTTAGTAAAAATTTACAAAGTTAGAAAGTTTTTGAATATACAATCAATGTTCTGTAATCCACAGAAGTTGGGGGCCAAAGGTTGAATGGATTATAGAGTATTCTGGATTATATTTCATTTCATCATTCCTAGGCAGCATTTTAATTCTATAAAGATGATTAATTTTATGGAAAGATAAATGTGAAATCTAATAAATGGCTATCTCAAAAAATGCCCTTTTAAAGTTTTTTTTAATTAAAAAACTGATATGAATTTGCGCATTTAGATAAAAATAATTATATAGTTTCCGTAATACAGTTTATTTTTACTGTTAATAAAATAAAAAAGTTATATTAAAATAATTAAAAATAAATGCTTTATTATCATTGTTTTTCAATTTTATTATTTGTTTTAATCAGTTGTTCGAAAAAAAGGTCTAAACAACGGCGTTGAATAACAGATTGGTACAAACAGTGTTGCAGTCATAACAAATCCAGAGTGTATGGATGATTCTCAAAATAGGGGACAATTTCAAAAGTGAAATCTTAAAAAAATTACTGTTAGCAAAATTTCTGAAAAAAATAGGTGTTGTTAATATAGCACTAGGTATACTTTACATGTAGTCAGCAGAGCTAAATATTTAAAAATTAACTTAAAAGAAAATAATTAGTATTTTTTAACCATGCTAATGGCAAAACAAATTGCATGGAATAAATATATTAAGAAAATTTTATTTTCTTCCTGTTTAAATAATTTTTTCTATATTTATTAGCCTTCCTTTTCAGCAAATGGTTTCCATTTTTACATATATACATATAAGGAGAATAAAAACATTACCAAAGAGCAAACTTTGTTTACATGAGCAACATTCTGACACTAACAATGAAGAAACTGTCTTAGTGATTTTCTGACAGATTTAATGCATATTTTAGGGATAATAAATGTAATACCTAAATTTATATGTAAAATTAAACTTCATAAAGGATACAATATAAGCACTGGTTACATTTATGCACATAGGAGTCTTTAGCATGGACAGGAAGACCATGCTAATGACACTGATATTTGTCCATGATAATGACAAATTTTAATTTAAATAAGATTATGAGCCATAGTATAATCATAATGCAATAGTCCTTTCTGGGGCTTTTTAAAAGACAAAAGTTCTATGCAAATAAGTAAAATAAAAATTTTAACTATAAAATAAACATGAAAATTATTATCCATTCTAATGACATACAATTGATGTACACCCCTAATATTCAACTTATATTCTTAAAATACAATACATGCATCTATTTTCAGGCTGGGATAAAATGGCTTCTTGTTGCCATGGAGAAACTTTATATTTTCAAACTATTGTCATATGTGAAAATGAAATTTTGATTAACAGCCAGCTGTTATAGTATGATCTTGTTTTGAAAATAGAATATGGAGGACAAACTTTAATTCTTTTTTTATATACTATAATTTTATTTTTAAAAAGATATTTATTGGATAAATCCTCTCCTTGATTAATTTAAAGAAATAATAACATTTGTTTTATTTTATAAACATGATATTAACTCTTGAAAAATGCTAGTATACACAAGGCACATCTGCTGTGGACATCCATGCTAATGACATTTTGAACATTTATTCTGTTATTTTAATGTGTTTTTAATTAAAAAATGAGTAATTCTTGAGTGCAAATAATGAATAATATTAAGACAAACATATCTAAATTTAAAAACATGACAGAAAACCTCTCAATTTTTTTGTATGCCGAAAGACATAAATTGTCCCCTATTTTGAGAATCACACGTATACACTAAATTCATGACTGTCACACCTTATAGCTATAGCTTCAATAAAGAATCAAAGGGTATACAGAGACTTTTTTTTAAATCCAGAAGGAATATAGTATATACCTCTACAGGGTGTATCTAAACTACTGGGCAAAACTTTAAGGGATGATAGTGCACATTAAGACAAATAATATTAAATGGGAAACTAAGGGTTCCAAATGTCCTCCGAAGTAGATAGGCGCCATCAAAGTTTAGGGTCCAAAATTTGAAATGATTATAAAAAACAGAAAACTTGATCGATTTGTTTGCGATTTTCACAAAAACTATTCTTTATGTCAGTATTGTCCTGAAAATAAATTATAAAGATAAATTTCAAAAAATGCCCACAGAGGGCGCTTTAGACTTTGGAGTAACAAATAACTATTTTTTACCGTTATTTTTTGAAAATCATTAAATTTTTTTAGAAGTTTAGACATAAACTTAAATTTTGAGCTCAAAATCTGCGGTTAAGCAGCACAAATTGAACTGTGTTCAATGGGAGTGGGTAGGTTCAAATTTCAAATGATTATAAAAAACAGAAAAATTGGTCAATTGATTTGCGGTTTTCACTAAAATTATTCTTTATGTTAGTATTATCTTGAAAATAAATTATGCAGATAAGTTTTAAAAAATGTTGATAGAGCGCGCTTTAGACTTTGGTGTAACGTACAATTATTTTTTACCGTTATTTTTTGCATCTTATTAAATTTTTTTAGAAGCTTAGACATAAACTTAAATTTTGAGCTGAATACCTGAATCCTTGAGAGTGGTTAAGTAGCGCAAACTGAACTGTGTTCAATGGGGGTGGGGAGATTCAAATTTCAAATGATTATAAAAACGTAAAAGTTGGTCGATTCGTTTGCGGTTTACTCTAAAACCATTCTTTATGTCAGTATTTCCTTGAAAATAAATTTTAAAGATAAATCTCAAAAATTTCCTATAGAGGGCGCCTTAAACTTTAGAGTAATCAACAACTATTTTAACCGTTATTATTATTTTTTTAATCTAAATAAATGATTTAAAAGCTTAGACTTATATTTTGAAATCAAAATCTGGATCGATGTGACTAATTAAATAGCGAAAAATTGAACTGTGTTCCTAGGGTGGGCAGGGTAACATTTCAACTCCTGAGCATAGTTCAGTTTGAGTTTCTTAACCCCTTTCAACGATTCAGAATTTGAGATCAAAATTTAAGTTTATATCTAAGTTTTAAAAAAAATAATGAGATGAAAAAATAACGATAAAAAATAGTTGTACGTTACTCCAAAATCTAAAGTGCCCTCTATCGACATTTTTGGAAATTAATGTTTATAATTTATTTTCAAGACAATATTCACATAAAGAATAGTTTTAGTGATAACTGCAAATCAATTGACCAATTATTCTGTTTTTTATAATCATTTGAAATTTGAACCTATCCACTCCCATTGAACACAGTTCAGTTTGCACTACTTAACGACAGATTTTGAGCTCAAAATTTAAGTTTATGTATAAACTTCTAATGAAAATTTATGAGATTAAAAAATAACGGTAAAAAATAGTTGTTCATTATTCCAAAGTCTAAAGCGCCCTCTATCGGCATTTTTTAAATTTATCTTTTTAATTTATTTTCAAGACAATGCTGAGATAAAGAATAGTTTTCGTGAAAATCGCAAACGAATCGACCAATTTTTCCGTTTTCTATAATCATTTCAAATTTTGGACTCTATACTTTGTTGGAGCCTATCTCACTTGTAAGACGTTTGCGACATTTTCCATTTAATATTGTTTTCCCATTTAATATTATTTGTCTTGATGTGTACTGTCACCCCTTAAAGTTTTGCCCAGTAATTTAGATACACCCATTATATACCCTCCACTACACCCTTTGGTGCAAATCAAGCATGATGAATTCTATTTTTGTGAACATTTGACATATGTTTAGATGTAGTATTCATGTTTATTGATATGGTTTTTTTCAATAAATAACTATGGTTTTTTCAAAATATCTGGCATTTCATTTTGTATTTTTTGTTCGGAATTTGCTTTTTTCCCATTATAAAAAATATTCCGTTTAGGAAGGTTTTCATTTCAAAAAGTTTTTTTTTGAGAGAGACCACAAAATAAAAATTTCAGCCAAATTTCAGACATACACAGGCTCAATTTACATGCCGTAAAAGTTATATACGTTAAGACGAAAATCTGCTTAACCCATTAACGCCCAAATTATTTTCTTCGTTAAAATTTAAATTTTGTATTTTCCACCACTTTTAAAATCAAATTAACTTTTATCTAAATTTATCGAGAATTCTGTCTCATAAAAGAAGGTATATATTATTTATCTTCCTCTTTACTGGTGGGAAAACCGCTTTCTTGCTTTTTTTGTAACCGTCCTCAAATGAGGAAGCTGGGCGTTAATGGGTTAAAACGAAAATCCAGCCCAGTGCAACTCTATCTTAGCAGGTTCGGGTTATAATAAATGTGTTACCTGCTAATATACAAACTTTTTAAAGCGAAAATGTTGATGTTTTTATGATTCCTCTAAAAAATTCTTACTGTATCTCAGCCACCCCTCCGAAATGAAGAGTCTAGATACGCTACTGAATATTTTCCCCTTCCCCCTCCTTCGGACCCAAGCTTGACCATATCCTCTGTTCACATCAGTGAAAACAGTCTTACTTTCTCGCTTTTTAGGTGCGTCCGTAACTATATAAATAGATAGCTCCTATTACTCGTCATTCAGTCCGTCTGTCTGTCCGCATATAACAGAGCAAAAAGGATCCAACCGAATGCTCTGAAATCTTAAATATATAACTATGGCAAAATTTTGTCGAGTCATTTCAAATTTTATGAAAATCGGATACATAGTTTAATGACAGGGACAGTCAATTTTTTTCCGTTACATGATGGCAAATGGGAAAAAATTTTTCAAATTCATTTTAAGAGTGTTACAGCCTTTAAAATAGAGTGAAATTGATATGCAATTACTCAATTATGCATTCAGTTACAATTTTCTATGCAAAAATTGTTTATTATTCATTTACAAGGATGTACACTGGCATCTGTCACCTTTCGCCCGCAAGGGAAGTGGAAAGAAATGTGACAGTTTTTTTTAGAATATTTTTGCCCTCAAAAAATTGGCACTACTGCAATTTTAGTGTTCTTTTCCTCGTTAAATGGAGCATATTTTCTCTTTTAATTCGAGTCTACAAAAATCCATCTGCTTGGGAATAATGGTCATAATCACGTCATTGAAAAGCATTGTAATTGGAAAATTTATGCTGATATTTTATTTTTCTACGAAGTTTTAGACTTTTTGAGGGACAAGGTTTTCAGGGACACATGAATTCTTTGTCCAATTTTAAAGCAATTGCATGGACATTTACATTTTATTTATAAAATAAAAATTTTAAATTTTAATTAATCAGTATACATGGATTTTAATTATTATGTAATTGCCAAAAATAATTCATACAGAATAAATCTGCAGTGAATTACACATGCATTTAGCTATGCTAGCTTTATTTATGCTAGCAGCCGCTTTCACACCTTCATGATTCCCACTGTGACGTCACTCGAATGCTGCCCATAGAACGATTTACTTTACTGGATCACTTAAAACTACAAATGCAAAAATAGGACGAAGAGATGAAACAAAATAATAAAACAAAGATGCTTGTATTGAAACTTATTTTAGAGCGGGCATTTTGTGCCATTTTTGATACACCTAGGTAAAAATTTAGGGGAGGGGTCAGTGGCGTACCCAGGATTAAGCTTTGGAGGGGCTAGAATATTTTAAAGGTTTTTTTTTATCTGGCCCGGAATGTCAGACGTGCTCGATGCAATTTTTTTTACCTTTTATTAAAATTGGACAAAATTTGTCATTCCCAGACATATATTTTTTCTATTGACCTGATATAGAACGAAGACAGGGTAGTGGAAGGGGTTAGCAATCAGCGAAGGGCTTTAGCCCCCTTAGCTCCCCTTATGGATGCGCCAATGGATGTGGAGGGGCTCAATCCCTGGTGATCATGTGGGTTTTTTTTATAGCGGTTCGGTAAACGACCGCAAGTTGTTTTTTCCTCGAGTCATCCTCCGTTTCATTTTTCTCCAGCCGACCGATTGCAGAGTTTGGAGCGTGACGTCATGCGACGTACGACGCGCGCCTTGAGGGAGACGAATAAGAGCTCCCGTGACATGTTTGTTCCCAATCAATGAGAGTTCGTCTCTTATAAGTTGTACAGTAAAACCTCCATAACGGACACTCCCGAATAGCGGACACCTCTATTTAACGGACAGTTTTCCAATCCCCGCTCCCAAAATCTAAATTTTTCTATGTTTAATCTCTGAATAAAGGACATTCCGAATAGCGGACAGTAATTTTGTCGATAAATGATGAAAAAATACTTTTTAATGTGAAAAAAAAGTAAGAAAAAACTTCTAAATTTAACAGAGCAATGTGTCACAGATTTTGTGACATAGATCACAGATAAATGTAGGGGATGAACTGGGGGAAATTCCCCCTTACTCCAGATTCCAGAATTCAGGAGGTAGCCCAGGAGGGACATTCCTGAAGAGCTTTGAAAATTCTCCCCCTGAAGATTTGAGATTTTATGCTTTCAGTGGTCAAAAAGTGCAATTTCTCCCTGGAACTCTAACATGTCCCCTCCTCCCGGATCCACCCAAATTTCTCCTGTAGAAAAGTATCTTAATTCAACATTGCACACATCCGAGAAAGATTTAGGATTTTTTTGTTCATTAATCTGTAGAAGTACAAATTTTTTCATCTGCAGAATTCCATAATACATACACCACATTCTCTTTCGTTTTTAATTTGTGTAAGGTAACTTTGATTTTTTTTCGTAAGTATGAAATAAGCAGTGGATAAAAGTATTTAAAATTTTAATTCAATTTTATTGCTTAAAAAATAATTTTAAATTGATTAATCATATAATAGAGATTTAGGACATATAAAGTTAATTATTGAAACATATTGAGCATTTCTTAGTAGTTTTTGAATCTCTGAGGTTTTCCCAATAAATAGCGGACAGTTTCCGCGCTCCCGAGGTGTCCGTTACATAGAAGTTTTACTGTATATATTTTCTGTAAATAATGCTTCTTCTTATTCCGTGTCTCTGGTGGCGAATGGACCTTATGCACGTGACGTCAGACGCCAGAGTTGGCGGTATGCTAATCTGTTATCCCAGTCACTGCACCTCCAGAATGCTAGTATGCGCAGGCGCAAACATCGCTAGCAGACGACTTTAGCCTTGACCCATGCCGAATGGATACAATTTCACGGAAAACTTACAAATTTAGAGAATTTTCTCGCAAGCAGAACAACAATTTTGAATTTATATTACAATTTATTTATTATAGCCTGCTACAACAAAGAATTCTTTTCCGGTATTTTTAACAAACAAGCATTAATAACTCTCACTTCATAGACTGCTATGCTAAACACCGCCAGCAGCCGAATTTTTACCTCGACCTCAAGTTGCGTGCATAAGGTCCATTATTGGCGATTCAAGTGCTAAAATACGCCATCTGGTGGAGAAAAGATGTAACTTCTCCATTCAGGATAACGCCGTGTAAGCTCATTGCATTACATGCATTTTAAATTTGTTTAAAATAATTATTCTTTTGCACAAATTCAGATTTACTGTGACATTTGTGTTCTGTCTTATATGACGAAGTAAATATTACACGAATTTGAATATCTAAAACTTTTAAATACATTTATAATAAAAAATTATTTCAATGGGACTTTAACATTTGCTCAAGAGAAATTAAAGGGACAGTTATCCTGTATCGAAGGCTGCGAGCAGCGCCTCTACAGGCCGTTTTAGTTCCCAATTTCGCTCCTCGGCGAAGCGTATTTCTAAATTGTGTTCGATTCGCCACATTGGCGAAAACTTTTGGCGAAAAACCTTGGCGAGAGCGGTTTTGAGATGCAAATGAAATATGGAACTCCGGTAGCTCATGTGCGCCTGCGCGTTCTTCCGCTGTTGATTCCGATTCGATGGCAAGACGACGCTGTTGTTATCGCGTTTAGATTTTCTATTACGATGTTGACTTATTTTTGCGTCCGTTTTTAAATTTTATTCACGTTACAACTACTAACAATAATAAATAAATAAATAACGCTACTCATCTTTGTATTCGTTTGTGTGTTTATGCTGCATTTTATTTTATTTCCGAAGTAGCAGCAGTATTATAACAAGATAGAACCATAATATGTTTATATTTTACTTTTTGTCCTTTTATTCTGCAGATTTTTTTTTTACTATAAAATATATTTTCACACATTTAATAAGTACATCTTTCAGTTAATTGTGTGCTTTGTTGTCAATTGCAAAATAAAATATTTAAGTGTAAAATTTAGCATAAATATTTACGAAAATCAAAATGTCTTGCCAAAAGACTAGAGCGAGAAAATTTCCCCAAAAAAATCTTTGAAAAATATAAGTTAAAAATTTTTTATTAGATATAAACACCTGTAATGATAAAAGTTGATAGTGTACTTAATTGTCATTTTTCAATATAACAACTTATATTTTATAATATTAAAGGTAAAATTAGCATCGAAATACAGTTGAATAAAACTTTTAAAAGTTGTGAAATTATCCCTTAAAATAAATTTTTTGGCTAATTCAGGTGTTGACATCAGAAAAATTGCTTGTAATATCATATTTATCATGAACTAATTTTTTGTTTATGGTAAAATGCTTATACATTAAATGTTACAGCAGCAAATAAACTATATATTTAATATTTCATACAAATTCTATATTGAAGCAGTAAAAAAAGGATGAATTTAATATCTATAAAGATATATGTTGCTTACAGGGTTCATTTCTGGAAAGAAATGGAAGAAATCAACAAAAAATTTATATATGTTTATAGATATATATATGTGTGTGTAAGTATATATGAATTGCCAAAAATTGTTCTAACCACCAAGATTCTTATTACATTTGTTTCATTTAAAATATAAACATTTCACTCATTTTATTTAAAATATATTCACGTAGAATATACATACTGCAAAAATATAAAATACAGTAAAACCTCCATAACGGACACTCCCGAATAGCGAACACCTCTATTTAATAAACAGTTTTTAAATCCTCACTCCCAAAACTTAAATTTTTCTATATTTAACCTCTGAATAACGGACATTCTGAATAGCAGACAGTAATTTTGGCAAAAAAGAGTGAAAAATTACTTTTTAACGAGGAAAAAAAGTAAAAATTCTCTGATTTTATCAGGGCAATGTATCACAAAATTTCTGATCACAGATAAATGTGGGAGTGAGCTGGAGAAAATCCCCACTCCCCCTACATTTATCTGTAACCACAACCTCCCCCCCCTCCTTCCCTCGGATGATTTGAGATTGTATGCTTTTAAGAAACAAAAAATGCAGTAAACAGTTATACATTTTATTTATTTATTTATTTATTTTATTTTTGCAAAAAGATGATTCAAAAGAATTAAAACTATTGACAGAGTTAAAACTTCACATTGGAAAACAAATTACATGTAATCGCAAGTAAAAGCAAACTTTTGTAAAAAAGTAATAAACAAAGGATAATGGTAAGCACATTTTTTTTCAGTTTTATTGCTTTAAAAATTATTTTAATTTCTAGTTAATCATATAATAGACTTTTTAGGATATTTTGAAATCGACTAACGAAACATTAAGCATTCATTAGCAATTTTTCTATATCTGAGGTTTTCCCAATAGCGGACACCTCCGAATAGTGGACAATTTCTGCACTCCCAAGGTGTCCGTTATTTAGAGGTTTTACTGTATATAACCTTTACACATTTCATTAAAAAAAACAAAAGAATGAAAATCAGAAATAACACTGTAAAGAAAAAGAATCTGTTTCATCATCAAAATAATTTTTCTAATTTTTTTGTGTGAAAAATAAATCTGATACTGCCAGGATTAAAATGCTATTGGCGAGAAATAGGCTGGGCTACGTAAATGTATGGAAAAACATTTCCACATAGTGGGTTTCTAAGACATTTGTAAGAGAAATGGGGCAGACGTAATGCACCACGTTGGCTCAATTTTTTTCTCCTGCCAGCTTGGTAATTTTTTTCTTTTTTTTAATACTGCTTTAAGTGTTAATATTTACAATTTATTTTTATTTTTACATTTATTACTATGTTTACTATTTAGAATTGCTTTTTACTTACCCATCATATGTAGTATAGGGTGTCTTGCAATCGTTTTGAAAATCGAAAAAAAAAATTGACGGATTTACATGTTTTGGATACTGGAGATTCCGAAAAACATATTTATAGAAAAAAAATTTTGCCGTCTGTCCGTCTGTCTGTAATCGCTCTATCTCCCGAATAAATTGAGATAGAGACTTGAAATTTTGTATGTACTTAGTATGTAAGAATGGGATGAAGCCTATTTAATATCAGTAAACCTCGATTATTCGGAACTATTTTTTCCAGACTCTCGAAAAATCCGTTCTGATGAAAGGTATATAAAAATTTTTGAAATTTTTTATATTAAGAACTGGACGTAAAAGGCAAAAAAATAACACAAATTTTGCTTAAAAAATGAAGTAAATCGGATTATTAGTTGTCGAGATATATGTAATCCTGTTTTCCAAATTCTTCGATTTTTCATGACCATGTATTTCATTCAAATTTCCATTCACAGGTATATTTTTATTGGAAATGAGAAGCTTAATCCAACACAGTAAATCTTTAGTTAATATGATTATTATTTTTTGAGTAATAAGGATGTTTCTTTTATGCAATCTGGTACTAATCAAGTATTTTGGCATTTTATATAATTAGTCAAAATTGGCTCATCAGCAATTCATTAATGGAGCTTTATTGTATGTTAAAATTATTTATTTATGCGTTTAAATTTTATTTCGGAGTTGCCATAGACACGCGTTTTATTTTCGTATTTTATATTATGATGGGTAAGTATTACGGTGGCCCCCAACGACTAGTTTTAAATTGCAATTGTTATTCAACAATTTATTTTCAACTCATGCACGTAACCAAGAGGGGGGGTGGGTGCCCGGGCATCCCCTGCTCATGCAGATACAAGAAGGATTTTAAAATCGAATTAAAATAATCAGAACTAAGAAAATATTAAGAACAATTAACTATTTTTATTTTTCATATATCCTGTCATATCCTATTCATATATCTTTCTCATATATCACTACTGTGGATAACAATTTTTCAAGTATTATGATGCAAAACTGATAATTAATATTTTCATATTACATGTGCACTCATTTATACAGATGTAAATTTTCCGGAAAAATATAAGTGGTGGAAAAAAACTGGTTTTTTACCAGTTTTTTTCAGAAAGAAACGGGAAAGTTCGAAAAATTGATTTTTCATGATTGTTTTTCTCAAATAAATTATATTTTCTCACAGAATTTTAAATAATAAACATTTTTTTTTCATTTACTTGTATTAAAAGAAAATTATTTTCACTTTATATTACAAAATAAAAAGAAAGAAGCAAAGCCTGCTTATAAAAATTTTTTTTTTTTATTTTTTTTTTTTTCACAGCCTAAGAATTTTTATTAAACACTATTGTTTGTTATATCATATCTTTGTAGAAATGATTTTTCAGTTACATGTTTAACTACCAATTGATCTAATGTAAAAACATGAGACAACATGCCTACAGTTTGGAATAAAATAAATTCTTCAGTGTAAAAATTATTTTGTTTCAATGGGAGGAGGGCAGAAGCAAATATTCTGGATTTTTTTGCTACTAAGTCATATTATAAAATAAAGTTACTATGGACACGACAAAGAGGGGTAGGGTCATTGCTTCCTTAAAATTTGAAATATACATATTTTTTCTCTTTTTTTTTTCGAGGGGGTGGGGGGTTAAATTTATTCTTTGTAAGTGGATTAAATTGGCTAAATATTAAAAGAATAAGGTACTGGAGTTTTTTCGTCACACTAACAGAGCTCTAAAACTACTGTGTAAGTTATTTTTTGTTAGTTATGCTTATTTTCTTACATTGTTCTCGTCTTTCAAATTGCCTTAATTCACATGTCATTATTTGTTTAATATGATCCGAATTTAACAGTTCATAACTTTTTTACCAAAAGCTGTTTTTGTTCAAAATATTAAATGTATAACATTTTGAGCAAAAACAAACTTTAACTAAACATGTCAGAAATTGCAGCGTAGCAAATGAGGTGCATTCATACTATTGTGAATTTTCAGGTCCAGGTTAAAGAATTTGAGCTCAAAATCTGAATCATTGGGAGTGGTTAATTAGCAAATTGAACTGTGTTCAGAGGGTTAGTACAATAAACCTCTGGTCACAGTGCTTGGTTCTTTGAACCCCCATCTCTAAGCCTACTTTATTACCTAATTCAACAATTTGATCGTCCTTTATTTGCAATAGGGTAAAAAATTGCACTTTATATGTAAAATATTGCCATGAAAAATATTTTTTAGCAAAATATAAAAATATTGCAAGGTTTTGTGGATCACAAAATTTGGTGCAAAAGTAAAAAATCATTAAAAATCTTTAAAATTTGTAGGTTAAAAAAGGTACTATACCAGCTAAAAGTTTTAAGCAAAATTTCTTTTCTGAATGTCAAAAAACGCTATTGAAAAATGCATTAAAAATCACTATCAAAACATCCCAGGTGTTCAAATTTATTCTAATCGGGTAAAAGACTGTAATTGTAATTTCTTCAACTTCGAAGGACAATAAAAATCAATGCAAAAAATTTCAAATGACTAAAAAATGTATTAAAAATATTGCTGAAATAAAAAAATTGTAGATGTTGAAATTTATTATATTAGACTGCAAGTTTGAAATTGAAATCATTTTTCAAATGTCAAAAAATTTCATTTAAACTTTTGCTAAAAATCACTAAATATTAAAAAATTGCAGAATCTTGAATGGATAAATCATTGTAATCAGAAGACAAAAAATTTTCAAAAATGACACTAAAAACTTAAAATTCAAAATAGTTTCACTATGTTAGACTAAAAATTTCAATCCAAAATCCTTTTTCAAATGCCAAAAATCACTGTGAAAATCGAAAGAATGCTGAAAATCACATTAAAATTTGCAGAATATTGAATGGATTTTTTTTTTTTTTTTTTTTTTTTTTTTTTTTTTTGCAATACAGTAAAATCCTCATCTATTGTTCCTGCATTGATTGTTTTGTTTCTATGGTCCCTGCACAAATTATACTTAAATAATGTTAATGAAAGCATTCATCGTTGTAAAATGTTTCTTTTCACCGGAATGAAATTGAAAATCATACAAATCCATATGACATACAAACTGGAATTATTATACAATAACACAAATGAAGAGTGGTTGTATATAGCAGAGAATGCACTTTTAGTTCCATTGATCAAGGTGTTGTCCTAAACATAGGAGAAATGTGTGATAATGCAAAAACTGAAAATAATGTCGATAAAATACAAAGTAACATTCAGACCGATGAAGCTGAGCCACCAGTGCCAACTTTTTCTGATACAATTATGGCATTTCTAACTATATGAACTTTTATATATGCATATGAAATTACGTAAAGTCCTTCCGGCAGTGCCGGGAGGAAGGGGTAGCTTTCATATACTTATTTATTTATTTTAAATTAAGTTATATAAATAAAATATACGAAGCTCAAAATAGTGGAATTTGATTATATAAGATTGAATACTAGTTTTTGTCAATACTGAATATTAATAGGACTTTTTAGAAATTAGTCATCTTTTATTCAACTTGGTTTTATTTTAAGTGATTTATAGGATCGCCAAATTCTATGATATCCATTTTAAAGCAGCATGATGGATAAAAAACCCCAATTGATCGAAATCTTAATTCATGTTAACATGCACACTCACATCGAAATCGATTAATATATATGAGTGCTGTCGCGGGCAAATTGACTTTTTAAAAAAAGGCACCCACATTAGAAATTCAAAGTGCCATATCCCAGGCGTTTTTCAAGGTAAAGACAAAGCAAAAAATACTCTGGAATTCATTATTAAGATAAATAGTTTAGAAAGAACCTTTTTTCAATTTCTAATTTTTTTGTTTATACAGATTTTGTTTATTTAAAAGATTTTTGATAAATTTCAATGGCCACCATTTTGAAACAAGATGGCTGATAAAGTTGGCCTGTGAACTCTGTCAAGACATTGGCATGTACCATGAACACTTGGAGTTATACCGAAATCAGATTATAAATATGCATATTAATGCATGACAAATTTCAGACTGTTTCAAAATGTCAATCACACTTGAAAGTGCTAAAACTCAGCCATTTTTCAAGATATAGATGAAACAAAAAATGCTCTGGAATTTTTGTATCAAGGTCAAAACACAAAATCTTTTTTAATTTCTTACTCTTTTGCACCTAATTTTAAAATTTAAGTTAAAAAAAATTAATATTCTGCCATTTTGAAACAAGACGGCGGGTGGAACTGGCCAACAAACTTGGTCTACGCACCAAGTTTCATCCAAATCAGTGTATAAATACGCATGTTATCACGCGACGAAAATCAGATCATTTCAAAATGTGAGCAACACTAGAAATTAAAAGTACTATAACTCAGACATTTTTAAAGATACAGACGAAACAAAAAAATACTTTGTAATCTTTGTATCAAGGTCAAATGCATAAAAGAAAAATCTTTTAAAATTTCTCACTTTTTTGTACTTAATTTCAAATTTTATATATTTTTAAAAAAAATTTAAATGGCCACCATTTTGAAACAAGATGGCGGATGGAACTGATTAAGGAACTTGTTCCAGGCTTTATTATGTACTATGTACAGACCAAGTTACATCCAAATCGATTTATAAATACGAGTGTTATCACGTGACAAAAATCAGATCGTTTCAAAATGTCAGCCATAAGAAAAATTCAAAGTGCTATAACTAAATCATTTTTTAAGATATAGACAAAGTAAAAAGTGTTCTGGAATTGATGTTTTAAGATCTAACACATAAAA
Source organism: Maratus speculifer (assembly GCA_964019185.1). NCBI lineage: Eukaryota > Metazoa > Arthropoda > Arachnida > Araneae > Salticidae > Maratus > Maratus speculifer. The sequence goes on along the minus strand of CAXHSM010001080.1, from coordinate 973,561 downwards.
TAAAAATATTTTTCAACTTTTAATTTTTTTGCATTTCATATTAAATTTAAAAAAAAATTTAAATGGCCGCCATTTTGAAACAAGATGGCGGATGATGCTGGCCAACGAACTCTGTTGAGATATTTGTATGTACTATGTACATACAAAGTTTCATTCAAATCAGTTCATAAATACGTTAGTTATCGAATGACAAAAATCAGATATACCGTAATTTAGGGAAGAAACACCGCACTCTCTATTATTGACAGCATTTTGAAAAAAATCGGCATAATCGCCGCACCCGTCATAAACGCCGCAGTCAAAAGGAATTATTTGCCCTTATTAAGGAGGCGATAACATATTTTTTCTTGAAATTTTTTTTATATGTTGTTTACAATACATACTGTAAAATGTCGAAAACACTGCTTCCACTTTGAACAAATTTGATTTTTGAAAATGCAAAAAAAAAGAAACAAATCTTAAAAAATGGATCGAATAATAAAAAAAAAAGGATGGAATTCGAAAAAAGCGAAACAAATCCAAAACCAGGAACAATTCCAAGAAGGAAAAGGAACGAGTCTGAGCAAAAAGGAACGAGTCCAAGAAAAAAAAAGAACAAATCCGAGAAAAAAACGGAATGAATCCTATAAAAAAGAGCAGATTTAAAAAAAAGGATTTCAAGGAGGAAAAAAACACGTCTAAGAACCATTTTAAGAAAAAGGGAATGAATTGTCCCTTTTTGCAGTCGTTTCATTTCGAAACGAGTCTGAGGATTCGTTTCTTTAACGAAACCTTTCCGAAAAGGAAAGAATTTTTTTGCCGAGAGGAATCATTTTGCAGTTAAACTGACAAAAATCAGATATACCGTAATTTAGGGAAGAAACACCGCACTCTCTATTATTGACAGCATTTTGAAAAAAATCGGCATAATCGCCGCACCCGTCATAAACGCCGCAGTCAAAAGGAATTATTTGCCCTTATTAAGGAGGCGATAACATATTTTTTCTTGAAATTTTTTTTTATATGTTGTTTACAATACATACTGTAAAATGTCGAAAACACTGCTTCCACTTTGAACAAATTTGATTTTTGAAAATGCAAAAAAAAAAGAAACAAATCTTAAAAAATGGATCGAATAAAAAAAAAAAAAGGATGGAATTCGAAAAAAGCGAAACAAATCCAAAACCAGGAACAATTCCAAGAAGGAAAAGGAACGAGTCTGAGCAAAAAGGAACGAGTCCAAGAAAAAAAAAGAACAAATCCGAGAAAAAAACGGAATGAATCCTATAAAAAAGAGCAGATTAAAAAAAAAGGATTTCAAGGAGGAAAAAAACACGTCTAAGAACCATTTTAAGAAAAAGGGAATGAATTGTCCCTTTTTGCAGTCGTTTCATTTCGAAACGAGTCTGAGGATTCGTTTCTTTAACGAAACCTTTCCGAAAAGGAAAGAATTTTTTTACCGAGAGGAATCATTTTGCAGTTCCACTGCCAGAATCGTTCCTTTGGAATCTTTCATCAACATATGACACATCTATAATATCAATGTGTTCGTAAGCCCGCCACCATAAATATTTTTTCTTTAACAATAATAAAAAAGAAAAAAAATCCAAGCACAATTCCTTTCTGCGTAACTAACGTATCAATAAAGAGCAAATGATCTTAAGGCTCAAACACATTTGACCACTTCTTGAAGTTCGGTGTTGACTCGTTTGTTGTGGCGACGCACTGTTTTTTACCTTAATGAGTTTTGCAGGAAATGGACAGTTGTCCGCAAAAGAAAAATCTTTCTGGCAAGTAAGATGGATTGCTTATCCTAACGGAAATTGCAAAATCTTACACTTATTGTTGAATAAATAATAGAAAAGATTTTAAAAATATGAAAGTCATGATAAGAATGAGTACTGAAAAATCTTGCACTATAACAGGAAATCGAAAATATCGGATGGAAAATACTGTAATTTTTTTAAATGAACTAAAATGTACCAACAAAAGAGACATTTTCAATTGTGAAATTCAGAAAAACTGGTTTTCCAATTTGTTTCTACAATGAAGTACAATAAAAACAAGCATCTATTGTCCCTTCTGCTTACTCCAGTCACCAAATTTTTTTGAAAAGGGTGACTCACTCATGATGTATTGCATTTGTTGATTTACGATCGGTAACATCGCAAACGCGGGGAAAAAGAAAGAAAAAGTGTTTTTTTTCTTTTGAAACACTGAATAATTTGCTCAAAACTTTCGTGAACGCCGCCCTGATATAAACACTGCATATATGAAAATTTCAACTTTTAAAATCGTAAACGTGTTTATTCGCTAAATTATGGTATATATATATATATATATATATATATATATATATATATATGTCAACATTTGAACGGATGGTGGTTTTGGTGTCTGGGGGTCATGATCGGTGAAAATGTACCAAAATTTTCTGGAAGTGCTTTCCTCTGGACGGCTGCAATAGGTAGCTTTTTACTTTTTGTAATGAAAGCTACCAAAAAATGTTGTATGTCTTGAAAAAAAATTTTCTGATTAAAAAAATTTACAAAAATCCAAACAATATTATTGATTTTTCAAAATAAATATCAACTTTCTATAACTTCAATTTATTTCTTTTACTGTTTAGTAAGCAACAAATTAGTATTTAACAGTATATTGTATACATTGCAATGCATTTTTTAATGCATAAACATTGTGCTTTTTCATATTTTGAAGTTAATCCGTATTCATCAAGTTTTTTTTTTTTTTTTTTTTTTTTTTTTTTAACGCTTAAAAAATGATGGATCGAGATTGTATGTTATTTATAAATTATATAATATAAAGAAGTCAGTTTTTATATAAAAACAGAAGTAAATAGTATGTAAAAAGCAATAATATATACATATGCATAAATAACTGTATATATAAATATAAACAAACCTCACAAGGTTTCTTCTCATAGTCATTTAATTATATCATTCGAAAAAAAAAATGCACTTTCTGAAGCCCTAATTGCATAAACCATTTTTCATGAAATTCCAAGGCACCAAAAACTATATGTACAAAACTGGAGGTAGAATCATACCAGATCCAGAATTTAATAAATTATAAAAGAAAATAGTTCAACAATATCATTAAAGAAAAAAAAAACAGAACAAAATATGATTAATACCTTTTATCTGTTCATGTTATCATAAGAAATATTCAATATATGAACTTTTGAATGGAAATGCTCTGACATCTATATTTCTAGAAGCTATCCTTTTCAGTATAATCTTGAAATAGTTATGGAAATTTAAAATTTCTAGATATAAAGGAAATTGAGAAACTACTACCACTTATACTAATTTACAATTTTATGGAATTAAAAGTCTCATACATGAAAATAATTTTCATCTAGAAATGGCATTTTATAAGGTTTTAAACAGACAGACTTTTTGAGAGAGCAAAACTCATAGTTAAAATCCATTAAAATCCAGCATCACTCATAAAACATGCCAACCTTGATTTGTTTACTTTTATTGCACAGTAAATAAATAAACAAATTCATAAATAACTCTGGGGGGGGGGAAGAAAATTTAAAAGATGTTATTAAATATAGGGTTAGGAATTAATAAAAGATGGGAGAAAGTGGAAACTTCATAAAGGAATATCAGTACACACATAACAAAAACCATGTGTTACCAAACTACTTTTTATTCCAAACTATACTTATTACAAAGAAAATTTATGAAAAGTTTCAAAAAAGACTTCAAGGAAAGAATATAATTTTTGAGATTTCGATTACTCTAAATTTTATAGATGTTTATACATAGCAAAAATTGAATTTAAAGTAAATAAAAATTAGGTAGTGACAATTTGAATACAATTCCCATGATACTTACTACCTGTGAAAAAGTTTAAACACTGATAAAAAGAATTAAATAAAAATGAAAATAAATATTATTAAATGAATAAAAATGAAATTAAATATTAATATAACATCAATAATTCTTTAGCAATAAAAAATCCTTATGACTATTAAACAAACAAGAAACAGCAAACAATAAACATAAACAAACAATGTGTAAACAGCGCCCCCTGGTGCTGCTTTAACATAACAATGATATAGGCATCAGCACCATCTATTGATGAAATATTGAATAATATAAAATGGTTTCAAACTATGGATGTTTAGAGAGAAAAAAAAAAATCAAACTCAAATATTCAGAAGATTAAAAAATGAAAAAATATTATATATATCTTATTAAAAAAATGCAAATGTCTTATCTTGAAAAATAATTTAATGTTCATAATATGCAAATTCTTTAAACAATTTATATTTTGAAGGATTTTACTAATTTCTCTTTAATATCTTTCAAAAAACTTATATATCTTAATAATATTGCTATCAAAAAGTTAAACAAACCTATCAAATAAAGTGTTTCCTGTTTAAAATTATACTTTGTAATAAAAATATTGTATAAGTATATATAATTCACATATAAATATACATATATACATCATAGGTACAGATTCATCGTAGACATGCATTTGTGAACTAGACTATTTTTTTAGACGGGATTTCAAAATTTTGGGCGTGAGTCCCTTCATCCTGCCTTGAAATTCAAGCCCTGTTAGAATTTCTGAGTTATTTGCTTATATTTTTTCTCATGTAAACAATTATTATTTTTATGTGTTTATTATACCAGAGTTTCCCCCAGAGGGTTTCAGGGGGGGGGGGGTGCTCTGCGCCTCCTGCCCTTTAGAGTTTAAAAAATAGTGCCCTTCTTGCCCCTCATCCAAAAAAAAACGCTCCTCTTGTCATTCATTCAAAAAAAAAAAATAGTGTCCTTCTTGCCCCATATTTGAAAAAACGCAGTCCTCCAGCGATGATTCGAACGCGCTATAGCACGTAAATTACGCAAAAAATAGCTTCATACGCGTCCCGTGGAATGGGTAATTTTGTCAAAAAATTGCTAAAAAAACAGCAAGTTTCGTTAAAAAATTGCGAAATAACGACTATTTTCCGGCAAGATTCGCAAAAAAATGGATAATTTCGTCACAAAATTTCACAAAACGAAAGATTTCCTCAAAAGATCATGGAAAAACGACAAATTTTTTCGAAAAATCAATATGAAACGGAAAATTTTGTCAAATGAGTTGCAATAGACGGCAACTTTCGTCAAAAAATAGCGATAAAACGACAGATTTCGTCAAAAGTTTTGTGAAAAAAACTGCAAATTTCATCCAAAAATCGCAATTAAACAGGAAATTCTGTAGAAAGTTCCGTTTTTTTCTCGATATTTTCACGAGATTTGTCGTTTTTTGCGATTTTTTAGCAAAATATGCCGTTTTTGCGATTATTTAACAAAAACTACTGTTTTTGCAATCGCTTAGTAAAATTTGTCGTTTTTTACGTTATTTTTTTTTAGCAAAATATGCCGTTATTTGTGATCCTTTAACAAAATCAGCTGTTTTTTGCGATCTTTTAACAAAATTGGCCCTTTTTTGTGGTCTTTTAACAATATTTTCGTTTCATTGCGATCTTTTAGCAAAATGTACCTTTTTTTTTTCTTTTTTCAACTTTTTGATGAATTTTTTTTTTTTCATGACTTTTTGAACAGCTAGATCCAACTCTATAAAAGTGCCCTTAAAAATGTAAAAAGAGCCCTTAAAAACGTAAAAAGTGCCCTTTTCAGAACAGTAGCGCCCTGTTCTTTTTTAAACCTGGGGGAAACTCTGATTCATGGCTGCCAACTACTACGCCTATTTACAGTCAAATAAACCTATTAGAACCAGAAATTTTAGTAAATAATTAAGGATAGGTATTATAACGCATAACACTGAATATATTTGGTAGACATCTTACAAAAACATTTTTGTGGTTCGAAACATGATTGGAAGATTTAAATAGGCGTAGAAGTTGGCAGCTCTGCTGATTATACAATGTGGCCACTGGATTCTTTAGGTTTAGGAGCCATTGGCTCCATCTATATTTTGAGAATCTGCACCTATAATATAAATGCAAACTACCTTTGGATTGTATTTTATCTTAGAAGCTCATATAACAGTAAAAAATAAATAAAAAATTAAAATAATTCAAGATTTCATGTACTAATATTATACATTATTCAGTATACTGGAACATATAGTGTTGCTAATTGACATATAGAATCCACAGAAGAAAAAAAAAATCGCAACAAGATTAATTCTAGACAGGTTTCATTTCTACAAGTATCCTAAGGCTGTTACAACTTCCTTTATACAGTGTGTGTTCTGAAGTGCATAGGTGTATTTTTTTTTTTTCTTAAGGAAAAGATTTAAAATAGTCTGCAAAATTTCGCCCTCTTAATTTCTTTCTTTCACAAGTATGGGATACTTGCAGTAATATTTTTTAATTCACAAGGAAAACCGCAATATTTTTTATTTTATAGTGAAACTATGCAAAATCCATTCTTCAATCGAACATGAAAAAAACTAAAAAACAAACATTAAAAAATCATATATTTTATAAATATAGCATTATAAGAAATAATTTGATTCTCATATATTATAATGTATTGTCATAAATTCATAGATTGCAATAACTAGTGTAAGTGAAAAGCTTTAGGAAGAACCTTGTCAAGTTAGATATTTTTATTTTAGATTTTTATAATTTAAAATAATCCAAACATGTAAATATACAGAAACACCTTAATAAATACATTTTATTTCACTGATGTTGATGCATGTGATATATATCAGGATTTAAGAACCGTTGAATACATGTTCAAGTTTAAAACATTAAATAGGGTATTAATCAATTTGAAAATCGTTCATTAATAATACAGATTTAAATTACTTTTATTTTGATGAATGCTAGGATTTGAATTTGAAATACATAAATCACAGTTTAATGTTATTAAATATGCACTAGAAAAATAATACACAGGTGTGTGGAATAAAAATCAACATAAATGGGAAGAAAAAGCTATGCTTACCAAACTTGAAACTGCTCTATTTTCATAGTGGTTCCATTAAATTAATTTTTACAGCAGATTATTTAGTGTTTGGCTAGCAAGTATACACCTTCAAAGCAGAAGAAGAAATTTCACTTGCTGCTTCAAAAGTGTCCCCAGCTGGCCAATTATTTCATAAATTGAATTTAAAAATGTCCGCACTTTCTTTAAAACTGAAAAAATCTTACATAAGCAATCGCTCTGTTTCACGAAGCACATGGCAACTACATAAATTAAAATTACAAAACTAAAAATAACTGCTAACTAAATTATGACATTTCCTTGGTTTATGCATAATAGAAAAAAAAAAATTCATATACTACAAGTAAATCATTCAAATAAATATATTTTTAATATCTATACTATACATCTACAGGTATTTCCTAGTGTAAACAAACCTCGTCGAGCTTCGCATGCGCGACATAAGTTGCGCGAGTGAATTTGTATAACCCTATTGCTTTAGCACTCTCGCCAAGCACTTTCGCCGACGATTTTCGCCAAGGTGGCGAATCGAACACAATTTAGAAAATCGCCTCGGCGAAGCGCGCCGGTAAAATCGAAAGCAAACATGACAGCGCAGCAAAGATCCGCTACTGATCCCCCTGCTGACTAAAGCTTTTTCGGTTGACTTAAAATATGATTTTCGAGTTTAGGGGACGGACAACCTAACGCATTCATGATTCTAATCTTTATTAAATTCGGAAAAAGTAATTTTTCAACTGAGAAATGTAACTGTATGATTTACATCTTATGGTTAAATCTGTCTCTAATAGTTGAGCATTTTGTTCATGAAAAATTATTTTTACTATAACAATCTGTGAAAATGGATCCTGTTTATAATGAAATATTTCCTTGTAAAATGAAATATTATAATCACGTATATACCTGCAAAGTTAACAATCTATTTCAAACTCAACTTGTTTCCGATCCTGTATTTTTTTCTTCTTTCGTGAAAACAGAACTAGCCAAAAGGATTCATTAAAACCTTGCACAAACAGAAAATGTATGAAACAGAATCCAGCTTGAATCGTAATAATAAGAAAAAAATTATGGCTATGACAAAATGTATTCCCAATCATTATAACTGATGAGCTGTAAACCCGTCTAAAATGGAAATGTCTTCCGGCGCCTTCTGATCTAGTCTAGGCAGGTTCTACAATGCTTTGTTTTATTCAAAACTTACAACTGTTTCATATTCATAAAAAGTTTGACTTTACCAAACGCCTCCACCCATATGGGCGACCTTGAGGCAGGCCTGGAGCATTTTCCTGAAGTCTCGGGGCCTAGTTACACTTTCTGGGTCAAGCCTTTTATTCTGAAGGACCGGACGAGGTCTAACTTATTTTTTCCGTATGGAACCGAGAGTGGTATCATTCTTTCAAGTTTTCACGGGTCTTCATCCGGTTTCGACTCTCCCTGAATGAAAATCATTCTGTCAACTTGGCCTCGTCCATTTAAAAATCAGTAAAATTTGTCCTAGCAAAAAAAAAAAAAAAAAAAAAAAATCTTAACAAAAATGCATAATATTTAAATTATAAATTTTTCTAATACTAAATGTTAAATTTTATATTTTTGTAAAGAATAGTACATTTCTAGGCTTATTAAAATGTCGCTAAATTAAAATATTGTAATAGTATGAAAAAGAACCTGCCTATAACGGAATCCTGTGTTAACCTTTTACAGGCCAATTTCAGATCCAGGTATATTTAAATTTTTTTTAACATTATGCTTTCTAATTCTTTAGTTAAGCAATATTAGTCATTAATATGGAGGAAAATTTTTTTATACATAATTTCCAGAATGTTCCCAATTGGGACCATTGGTTATTCCCAGTTGACCCTTTTAGGTGGTCCTTGGTCATATCTGTATTTTTCTCCATTACTGATAGGAATGTAACTTCTATTTCAAAAAATCGTTTTTATGATGGGTCATTTTCCTGCGGTCACTGGTCACATTTATGATTTTTTGCACATTTCCGCATTAAAGTGCAACACTAACCACAGAAAAAGACCCAGATGATAATGTAAAGTCTATGGGGGCGTTCTTTTTAAATATCTCGATCAAATGTCAATGATCTACAACCGGCCTAGTTTTTATTTTTTTTTATTTTGCTTATATATTTTTTATCTTATGCTAATTTTAATTTCAGAACCGGTTTTGAAAGTTAAAGTAATTAAAAAAAATCTGAACCCACAACTGAAAAAGTAAAAACAAGGTCTGTTATGGATTGTTCTCAGCTATCCTATGAAAAAGAAACTATGAAAGATATTAAAAATTAAGCGAGAAATTTGAAAAGTACGTTCCCTTACACTTAGCATTATTATCCGGGTCTTTTTCTGAGACTATTGTGGGGCCTTAATGATAAGAGTGTAACTTCAAAAAATGAAATAATCTTTCTATTCTTTTTGCTAATTTTGTCAAGTCTATTTTGATGAAATTTAATTTTTACTGAATTTTTAATTTTATGCTCCCAATTTGGAATATTGGCATGTAAAAGGTTTAGAGGTCACTTCATTCAAATAAAAACACCCGTTGCCTGTAGAAAAAATAGTAATGACAGGGCCTCGAGACGGAATGATGCATCGTATCATATCTCGAAAACATATTAATATTTTTAAATGATTTTTGTTTGCATTCGATAGCTGAGATCAATCTGTATGCAGGCCGCTGTTTACTATTGATTTTGTTTACTGATATTTTTGATGAGAATGCTCTCATTTTCAGAACCGGTTTGGAAAGCAAAAGCTCCCTCATAAAAAATATCTGCAACCAAAATCGAAAAAGTAAAAACGGCCGGCATTTAGATCAATCTCAGCTATCTGACGCAAAAACATTTAAAATTATTCAAATGCAAACGAGATATATTTATAAATTTCTTCCATTGGATTAGCATAGTTATGAGTGAAAGGGTCTTTTCATTTGACTGAATTAGCCCCTTAACCTGAAAAGCATGTTGATCCATGCAAAATGAATGCACTAATACGTAAGATTGAATATGTTAACCCTTATTTCTTTATTATGAAAAAAAAGAGACTAAATCATGGATGAAGTGCAATATTTTTTTATTAATTACTAAATCCTAAAACATAAAAAGTAATACAAATGCAATGACATACATAAGGTTCATACTAGATTTTGGAAAGAAAAATATGGGAGATTTCTATGTAGAAAATTATAAGGATTTTCAATATTTTATTAAAAATATAGAAAAATGCGTTTTAAATATTTTTTTTTGAAAAAAAAGTAACCAACAAAGTCACCGTCTTTGACAATGATTTCTTTTTCTTTCTTTTTTTTTTTTTTTTTTTTGTGCACGGAGGTTTTTATTCGTCAATATTTAAAAAAAAATACTGCACGCAAAAAATGAAAATTGACGGTATTATAGAAAAATGTTTAGAATCACGCTAAAGCCGACATCTTGTAAATCGACAAATCATTTTAAGAGATATTTCATTCTAAATAATGCAATGGATATTATAATAAATACTTACAATATAGTAAAATATTGAAATAATTAAATAAATTAATGAACTAAAATAAGAAAAATTTAGATAATTTTTAAAAATATTAAAACCAAAGGTCAAGTAAATAAACAATAATGTATAGTTATATACTCATTACAAAGATGAGATCGATTTTTCTTAAATTATTCACTGAAATTTGCAACATAAAGGTGTATTACTTATTCACATAAAAATCATAAAATAAGGAAGTTTTATTTCGAATTTAGCCAGAATTAATACACAAAGATTTTTGATAAATGCATAAATACTAAAATAATAAAAATTGGGATAATTATAAAAAATGATTAAACTATTAAACACAAAGGTCATGTAAATTATCCATAATGTATAATTAAATATTCATTATAATGATGCGATGCATTTTTACCAAATTATTCAGTAAAACTTGCTTTATAAACATGCACTAATAATTTGCATCAAAATCATAAAACAAGGAAGTTTTATTTCAGGTTTAAATATACTTTATAATAAAAAAGCTTGATTAATGCATAAATATATTTGTCTAAATTATGTGTATTTTAGAGTTGCAGATTTTAAGGTTGCAGATTTAAGGGAGCCTGTCATATTTATTGTCATTTAAAAATCCCACCAGAATCTTATTCATTTATGAAATTACAATAAGAATAGGCGATCTTGAAATTAAGAAACTTAAAAGATTACTTAAGCTATCAATAGTGACATAAACAATTAAATTAGTATACTTTCTTTTAATATAATCCTGATGAGAAAATCATAGTTATAAATTTCTTTTACCAACCTTTACATATATATTTCAAATGCCATCAGACAGTAATTATCTTTTAAATTAACAACCGGTGTATCAAACACTATTTTTTCAATATTATGAGTAAGTCAGGGGGCTATTCCCTTTACAAAACTACTTTTTTCATCTTAAATATTTGTAAGAAAATCAATTTTACCATCAAACAACTTTATTGTGGGAAATCAGGTTTACAAAGGGGTTTTTTGCCCACTTAAATACTGTCAACCATTGTGAAAACTTACAAGCTTATAAGTGAAATAAATAACAGATATATGTAATATTTTTCAAATATTATAAAGCAAGATAAAAATAAAATTGTTTTTGTCATAGCTCATGGACTTCTGATCTGCTGGCTTTATACGAAAATTTTTGTGTGCCACTGATCCTTTTCTGCACTTCAATAAATGGAAAGTTTTCTTTCATTTCTGGAATATGCTACTGTTAGTTAACTGCAATTAATAGATTTTAGGAACAAAGCACGTTTAAATAGCTTTTTTGGAGTTTATTTTTATTAATCTCACATAAAAGTTTTCTTGCCACTATAAATTAACAAATGCTTCTTTGAACCGATATTTTGAAAGAATCTCTTAACACAATATCTCTCAATATTGGCAATAATGACAATATCTCTCAAACAAAAGGTATATCTTCAGTATGAATTAAAAGAAATTGTATTAAAGCATATGTATGAGAAAATTTCTTGTTGCATATCTCACACCGAAGATGTTTCTCACCAGTGTGCATTAAGAGATTTTTGGCTAAATCACTCTAATGAAAAAATTTCTTGTTAAATATCTCACACACAAAAGTTTTCTCATCATTATGAATTAACAGATTCTTGCTTGAATTTTCCTTTTGAAAAACGTAATTGTTTCAAATCTCACATACAAAAGGTTTTTCGCCAATATGAATTAACATATGCCTCCTTAAATTATTCTTTCGAATGAATTTCTTGTTGCATATCTAACATGCTAAAGTTTTCTCACCGGTATGAATCAAAAGATGGCTTCTTATCTTTGATTTCTGCGTCTTCCTTTGTTGTGAATTTCTTGCTGCATATCTTACACAAACAGTTTCTCACCAGTATGAATTAAGAAATGGCTTCTTAAATTGCTCTTTTGAGAGAATTGCTTGTTGCATACCTAACAGACAAAAGATTTCTCACCAGTATGACGTAACAGATGGCTACTCAAAAACTGGCTACTGGTTTTTCACTAGTATGAGTCAAGAGATGTTGGCTCAAAGAACTGTTTCGAGAGAATTTTTTGTTGCATGCCTCACATACAAATGGTTTTTCACCAGTATGAGTTAACAGATGCTGGCTTAAAGAGCTCTTTCGAGAGAATTTTTTGTTGCATATCTCACATGCTAAAGTTTTCGCACCAGTATGAATTAACAAGTGCCTGTTTAAATCAATTTTTTGAGAAAATTTTTTGCTGCATATCTCACACACAAAAGGTTTCTTACCAGTATGAATTAACAAATGTGTGTTTAAATTACTTTTTTGAGAAAATTGCTTATAACATATCTCACATACAAAAGGTTTTTCCCCAGTATGAATTAACAGATGCTTGCTTAGCTCAATCTTTCGAGAGAATTTCTTGCTGCATATCTCACATACAAAAAGTTTCTCACCAGTATGAATTAACAGATGGCTGCTTAAACTACCCATTTGAGAGAATTTCTTGTTGCATACTTCACAGACAAAAGGTTTCTCACCAGTATGAATTAAAAGATGCTTCCTTAAATCATTCTTTCGAGTGAATGTATTGTTGCATATCTCACATACAAAAGGTTTATCAGCATTATGAATTAACAGATGTCTGTTTAAATGGCTCATTAGAGAGAATTTCTTTTTGCATATCTCGCATACAAAAGGTTTCTCATCAGTATGAATTAATAGATGCTTCCTTAAATCATTCTGTCGAGCAAATTTCTTGTTGCATATTTCACATACAAAGGATTTCTCACCAGTATGAATTAACAGATGTCTGTTTAAATTACCTTTTTGAGAAAATTTATTGTTGCATATATCACACACAAATGGTTTCTCACCAGTATGCGTTAACAGATGGTTGCTTAAATGGATCTTTTCAGAGAATTTTTTGTTGCATACCCCACATACGAAATATTTTTCACCAGTATGAATTAACTGATGCCTGGTAAAATTGCCTTTATGAAAGAATTCTTTGTTGCACACCTCACACAAAAAAGACTGTTTTGGGAGAAATTCTTCTTGCATAACTTACAAATAAATGAATTTTCTGGCTGTGAGTTAGAACCTGCTTTTTGAAAAGTCTCTCATAAAAAATATTGTGCTGTATTTGTTTCACCCGTTGAAGATATTTTGAGTGATTTGATGTGTTACATTAATGGCTTTGAGCGTCTGCAATAAAATAAAATTAATCAATATCAGTTTTTACATTTCAATAAAAAACAAAACAAAACAAAATAATAAACTTATTACGGAAATTTAAAATCCATGTAGAAAATAAATTGTATTAAAATTTCTACCATAGTATTAAAAACGACAGTAAACCCGCAATTATCTGAAGTTAGTGGAAGAAAAAGATGTATCAGTAACTAATGTAAGTATCCTAACAGTGTAAAGATTAAATTATAAATAAAATAAATAGCAACAATTAAAAAATAAAATAACTTATTATAAATGAAATATAAATTAAATTTAAGGAGAAAATTCTGTAACTTAATATCATCTAAAGAAACGATTATACATTTTACAAAGAATAGAGAAAAAATTAATTATTTTTGTGTTGATGGAATTTTAGTATGCAAATCTGTTTAGTAAGAATTTCTCTAGATTTCAATTTTTTTACATAATTTTAATTTTTATTACTGATACATTCCGTATCATTTAATATAATTTACACTGCATTTAGATAATTTAACCAGTGACATAGCCAAGTGGACGTCATGGACTTCCAAACGAATATCTGGGATTCTAAACACAATCATCATTACGTATATTTAGCATTGTATCTTAATTATTTACTTTATTTTAATATTTTTCTAAATTTTTATTTTACTTAACTTTTTTTGTAATAATCACTTGCTTTTTAACTTATAAATCCTTTAAATATTTAACTTAATAATTTTAATATTTCAATTTATTTTATGCATTCATTATAATGCTTAATTACCAATCAAATTAATGTTTCAAAAATGCAAACAAATCACTGACCAGAAATTAGCAAAATTCAAAAATCCACACAACCCTGGTCCTAAGGTTTGAAGATTTGAGGGAATCTACTGTACTATGAAAATGGAAATCAAAACAAAACATAGATAATTTAATGATGAAAACGTAGTATATTTAAACATGAAATTATTAAAAAGTAAATAAGATATAAATAATCTTAAAATTTAAAAAAATGCCTTATCTTCTCTCAAAAACCAAAAAATTTTCCATTTGTAAAACTATTTTATTTTCTTTAATATAGTATACAGTACATACAATAGACTCCCTCAAATCCACACAACTCGGGATTACAGGTTATGCAAAATTTAGAATTTCACAGATTTCTGGTTATTGCTTTGTTTACATTTTAAAAACAATAATTTCAATGTAATTTTTTGTGTATTAACTCTATGAACTTACGGACTTCTACTGTGCTGTATTGCCTCCATGGTTCAAATGTAAAAACTCTCCTGGTTCGACAGTATCTTTTGTTAAAAGTTTCAGTTTTGATTCGTATTCTGTAATGTGATTGTTGTTGTTTTGTTCGTGCAACTTAGATATCAATTAAAATAATGTTGCAATGATTATCTCGGCCTTCTTCTTCAATTAATTATGCAAGGATCTAATACTTGGCGACGAGCGTTAACCAAAGGACTCAGTTTCATGAAGTAATTATTTCTTATTTAGTTTTTCTGAACTGACTTTAGTTTCGTTTCTTTGTTCTGCTTTCAAGTGCATTGTAATAATGTCTCTCGGGAAGCTAGAAGATTTCCATATAGGGAAAACTAATTGGACCGAGTACAAGGAACGCTTGGGATTCTATTTCACAGCTAATAACATCGATGAAGATGTGAAAAAAAGAGCTATTTTCCTCAGTGTCGCTGGACCGACATTGTATTCATTGATTCGTTCATTGTGTACCCCGAACGCTCCGGATACTGTGACATTTCCGAACCTGTTACTGACTTTGGATGGACATTTTTCGCCAAAACCATCCGAAATTCTGTGGCGATTTAAGTTTAACAACGGGATCAGAGACAAAATGAAAGTATCGCTGATTTTTTAGCAGAACTCCGTAAACTGTCTGAAAATTGTAATTTCGGGACTCAGTTAGATTCCATGCTTCGCGATAGACTGGTCTGCGGAATCCGTAACGAAGAAATCCAGCGAAAATTGTTGGCCGATCCATCATTGACTCTCACAACAGCCATGGATATCGCACTTGCAGGTGAAGCAGCTTTACGACAAGCGTCGGAAATTCGCGGTAACAATAATGATTTGTACAAGCCTGTAAATTTGATAAAATCAAAAACGCACAACAGGAGTGCAAAGGAAAAGCCACCTGCACAAAAAAAAGCCTTGCCATAGGTGTGGGGCGCACCATCCTTTCGGTGAATGCAAATTTCTTAGGGCTACTTGCAATTACTGCAAGAAAATCGGTCACATAGCCAAAGTGTGTAATGCAAAAAATAGTAAAAAAGGTAATAGTAATTCTAAAATCCATGACATAGAATCAGGTAAGTCGGTGCTTGATGATTATTATGATTGTTTGCTCAATATAAATGTTTTAAGTTCTATAAATGACTACCCACCTAATGATGTAAATATAAAATTAAACGGTATTAACCATAAAATGGAGGTAGATTCTGGCTCTTTGCATTCCATAATCAGTTCTAGCACTTACGCTAGATTATGGCCAGTGAACCCCCCTTCTTTACTTCCAGTTTCAGATCAATATCTGAGAACTTGGAATGCTCAAAAATTAAATGTTAAAGGTTATTTCGATGCAAATGTGCAGTATAACTCACAAAATGTTACCTTGCCCTTATTAGTTCTTGAGGGTAGGGGTAAATCCCTAATTGGTCTTAGCTGGTTTGATGCGATAAAAATTAATATTAATGTTGGCACTCTAATGTCCACCAAATTTGTGCTCCAATGTTAAATTCAATTCTATCGGAATTCGACGATATTTTTTCTGAAACGCTAGACATTTTTAAGGGACCTCCCATTTCAATTAGGATTGATGAAAATTGTGCTCCTAAATATCTTAAAGCACGTAACGTACCTTTCGCTTTAAGAAATAAAATAATTGACGAGATCCAAAATATGGTAAACAAAGGGATTCTGGAGCCAATTTCTTATTCTGACTGGGCTATCCCTGTGGTTCCAGTTGTCAAAAAAGATGGTAGCATTCGTTTGTGTGGGGATTATCGCAGTACTGTAAATCAGGCTGTGAAACAATTCAGTTACCCTCTGCCTACAGTTATGGAGGTTTTAGCCACTATGACCGGCGGTACTATTTTTTCCAAATTAGATTTGTCAGAAGCTTATTTACAACTTCCGGTGGATGAGCCTACTTCTATAATTCTAACTTTAAATACAATTAAAGGTCTTTTCAGGGTAACTAGATTACCATTTGGTATCTCGGTTGCTGTTTCAATTTTCCAGAAAAAAAATTGAGGAAGTTCTGGCAGGAATTAACGGAGTATTACCTTACTTAGATGATATTTTTATTCAGGGTAAAACTATAGATGATCATAATTTAAAACTAAAACAAGTTCTAGAACGTTTAAAATCATCAGGCATTCACCTCAAACGCGAATATGTATATTTGCAGTAACTACAATAGAATTATTGGGATTTAAAGTAACTAAAGAGGGTATTAAACCAAGTTTAAATAAAGTTAAGGCCATCCACGAAGCTCCTAATCCGAAAGATAATACTAAACTTCAAGCTTTATTAGGATTATTAAATTTCTATTGCAGTTTTCTAAAAGATAGATCTTCCGTTTTAGAACCTTTGCATAGATTGCTCAGAAAGGACACAGTTTGGCGTTGGACGCCTACGCATCAAAAGGCTTATACCGCGGCTAAGAATTTATTAACAAAAGATTCCGTTTTAGCGCATTTTGACGAAAGCCTTCCCTTAATTGTAACTTGTGACGCTTCATCATATGGAGTAGGTAGTGTGTTAAGCCACATTTTACCGAACGGTAAGGAAACTCCCATCGCTTATCATTCCCGAACTCTAACAACAGCTGAGAGAAACTATAGCCAAACAGATCGTGAGGCTCTTTCAATAATTTCGGCAGTAAAAAAAATTCAATCAATATTTGCAGGGTCGTAAATTTAAAATTATTACCGACCATAAACCTCTTTTAGGCTTATTTAATCCAAATAAACCTTTGGCCAAAATGATTTCTCAGCGAGTTCTTAGATGGGGTTTGATATTGGCCACTTATAATTATGATTTAGAGTATAGAAAGGGTAAGGACATAGGAAATTCAGATGCGCTTAGCCGTTTACCATTGACCACTCCTGATTGTGAAATTCCTCCTCAGGCTGACGTACTATTATTAGAATTTTCCCCAGTCACTCAGCTCAATTCTAAATTGATTTCAGCGGCAACTGAAAAAGATCCTGTACTTTCAAGAGTTGCTCTGATGATAATGAATGGTTGGCCTCCGAAAATGAATGACGAGAAGTTCAAACCATATTTCCATCGACGTAATGAGTTAAGTGTTCACCAGAACTGTGTGCTTTGGGGTAGTAGGGTTGTTATCCCTGGCATTCTTCGTAAAGATGTTCTAAATCTTCTTCATAATGGTCATCCAGGAATAGTTAGGATGAAAGGACTATCCCGCAGTTATGTCTGGTGGCCACTCATGGACAGTGAGATCGAAACAACTGTAAAATCATGTACTTTGTGCCAGGAAAATCAATGAGCTCCGGCAAAAGCACCCATCCACCAATGGGAATGGACCGATAGACCTTGGTCTCGCCTGCATATTGATTTTGCGGGACCCTATCAAGGTAAAACATTCCTAATAGTCGTAGACTCGCATTCTAAATGGTTGGAAGTATTTCCTGTTTCATCCATGTCTTCTTCGGCAGCTATAGACTTTCTTAGATTGCTTTTTGCTACACATGGTATTCCTGATAGTGTTGTGTCCGATAATGCACAAGCCTTTAAATCAACTGAATTTATCGAATTTCTTGTGAAAAATCAAATCCGTCCAATAAAATCAGCACCTTATCATCCTTCCTCAAATGGCCAAGCTGAACGAATGGTTGCCACCACCAAGCAAGCGTTGAAGCGTATAATTCAAGGAAATTGGAAAGCCCGCTTGGCACGATTTCTGTTTTCGCAACACATTTTACCGTGTACAACTACAGGTAAATCACCTGCAGAAATCTTAATGAATAGACATTTAACGTCACTATTAGATAGGTTACATCCCGATTTAAATGCAGAAATGAGGTGCAAAAGCGAGAAAAAAATAGAGGAGGAAGGAAGTAAGAGATTAAGGACATTCAATGAAGATGATCCTGTTTATATCCGAAATTATTCTGATGGATCTCCATGGATTCCAGCTAAAATCTTAGAAACAACTGGTCCTGTTTCCTACAAGGCTGAAAGTTTAATTGACGGCAATATATCTAGACGTCATGTTGATCAAATTCGTGAGCGTACTGTTCGTCCAAACACGTCTGTGGACAGTACTAATTCATCTGATTCCATTCCACCAGTCACCTGTGATTCTCCTGAAAATTCGTCCATTAGTGTTCCCGAACAAATGAATCAACCTCCAGTTCCTGATCATGAAAAATCCATACCTGCAGATCCACCAGCACCTGATTTAAGACGATCTCAGCGTCATCGAAACACTCCGAAACATCTGAAGGACTACGTGCTCAATTCTTAGAGGGGAAGAGTGTTGTGTATTAACTCTATGGACTTACGGACTTCTACTGTGCTGTATTGCCTCCATGGTTCAAATGTAAAAACTCTCCTGGTTCGAGGGTATCTTTTGTTAAAAGTTTCAGTTTTGATTCGTATTCTGTAATGTGATTGTTGTTGTTTTGTTCGTGCAACTTAGATATCAATTAAAATAATGTTGCAATGATTATCTCGGCCTTCTTCTTTAATTAATTATGCAAGGATGGAATAATGGAATAAATAATGGAATTCAGATTACAATGATTGCTAACAATATAGAAAAATATTAAAATAGTTAAGTAAAGTATAATAAACTAAAAAAATAAAAATTTAGGTAGTTTTTTAAATGACTTAACTATTAAAAGCAAAAGTCAAGTAAATAATCAATAATGTATAGTTAAATATATTGATATATTACATTATAAAGATGAGATGCATTTTTCCTAAATTATTCAATGAAAATTGCCACATAATGGTGCAATACTAATTCAGATCAAAATCATAAAATAGGGATATTTTTACAGGTTTAGCCAGATTTAATAATACATAAAAAGCTTTATTAATGCATAAATGCATTTGGTAAAAAGTTTGTGATTACGAGTGATATCAGCAATATCTTGAATTTTTTCAAAAATAAATTTATTCTTCCTTCATGAAAATGCATAAATTTCATTATATTAACGAATATTATAGATTAAAATACACAAAAAATTCATATAATAATAAAAAATTCAAATTTTGTCCCTACATCTGAACTGAAAGTACATTTTTTTACATTGGAATATTATTCATGGATTTAAGGTCCTCTACTGTATATGGAAGGGGTTTTTCTGCACAACAAAACCTTATTTATCAATGTGTAAGGACTTGATCTAATTCTGATAATGTTAACTGCAGATTGCTCTCTCTATTTTCTTTATTTTTCTCTGTAGTTGATTTTTTCTGTGTGATGGTCTAATTTTCTAACAACTAATTACATATTAATAAAATTTTGTTACACAGCCTAATTTACAATTAATGCAAATGCAAAACTAGTTGAAAAATATCAGAACTAAATTTGTCAATTATCAATAGAGATAGCAATTTTTTTTTTAATATTAAGAAAAAAAAGGAAAAAAAAACTAGCTTTCCTTTTCTTTCAATTACTTTTTTCTGTTTGTTTACAGCTAAATATTTTTTTCCCTGCACTCAAGCAATTTAAACTTGCAGACACATTCAGAGAACAGAATTTGAATAATTTCTCATTTTTGTTTGTTTTAGAACGTTTTTAGATTTAAATACAGTCAAAGTTCTATAATCCGCACAAGTTGGGGTCAAAGGTTGTGTGGATTATGGAATATTGCAAATTATAGAACATTATGGATTATGCATCATTTTATTATTCCTAGATGGTGTTATAATTCTATAATCAGTATAATATGAAAAAATATATATGAAATGTAAAAATTAATTTAATAAGCTATCTCAAAAAAAATAATAATTAAGGTATTTTATTAAAAAATGTATGGGCCCTTAAGTAAAAATATTTACATAGTTTGTACAATACAGTTTTTTTTTACTGTTAATAAAATAAAAGAGTTATATTTTTTTAAAAAAAGTTTTATTATGATTTTTTTTCATTATTTGTTTTAAAAAAATCAATTTTGATCACTAATTTGTAAATGTTTTTAACTGTTCATTTCATTGTTTACATTCGTAAAGTAACGCAAATTATAGATAATTGTGGATTATGGGTTTGTGAATTATAGAACTTTGACTGTATTTATGGAATGTTCCTTATCATGTGCCAATTAATTTTTTCAAATATACATTTACATTGAGAATTACTATTAAGGAAATTTTCTTGAAATTTTCATTTACATGCATTTTCTTCCACTATTGCCAATATTTCCGGCAGTCAAAGGTTTGGAAGGGGGCAGGGGGAAGGTATGACCTATTTTTGGAATTTAATGATGCATAAAATATTACTAAAAAGTGCAAGGGATAAAATATAAAATTAAATTAAAGAAATGAAACAAAAATTGCACCACTCTTTTATCCAAAGCTACTGAATTTGACTATTTCTGTCAGGTGTTTTCTGAGAAATTTACACTGTCTCACATGGGTTTTTCTTCCACTATTGCCAATATTTCATGTTGTCAAAGGTTGGAAAATGCAGCACTATTTTTTTGGAAGCTATTGAATTTCTATTAAATTTGACGATTTCTATCAGGTGTTTTCTGATAACTTTACACTCACAAGTCTGTATTCACACTGACTCACATCAGTTTTACTTAGCTTTCTGCCATAAAACAACATTTGACAATTTGATTCAATAAACATCAAAAACATGAGTATCCAAACATTGAATTAATTAAGTAGATAAGAGAATGCAAGCATGACAACACCATGGATAATTCTGGGTTTTAAAAAAAATGTTCCGAAAGATACCAGAAGAGGGAGGGGGGGGGAGGCAGGATCCCATTTTCCTGCATCATCATGGGATGAAATAAAACAAGTGCTGTTACAAGCATATGCATTAGAAAGAAAATTCTTCAGGGATGAAAGAAAATGCCGCAAAGCAGGGCCTGATTAACCTGTTAGTTTAAGAGCCGACCACACAAAACCCTAAGTCATCGAGCACAAGAAAAAATCCTTCATTTTATGGAGAGTAGTAGTAAAGGAATCGAATGTTCTATGTCTGCTGGAAGCAAAATGGTGCATAAGCCAACAATTGATAGCACTAGTGGTTAAATCGTAGAATTAGCACTGTGTTTGCCGTACAATCAAAAGTATAAAAACATGGAAAACTGGGTGCAGGAAAACACAATGCTAATTCTACGAGTCAACCACTAGTGGTATTCATTTTTGGCTTATGCACCATTTCGCTTCCGGCAGACATGGATCATTAGATTCCTTCATTATTACTCTTCCATAAAATAAAGGATTTTTTCTTGTGTTCGATGACTTAGGGTTTTGTGCAGTCGGCTCTTGGACCATCTGAAGCTATGTAAAGCACTTTGTTATTTCACGGCCCCCCTTTTTGTTGAGAAGGGTTTATTAATTTCAACATACCCAGAAACTTACCAATGTTTTCAAATATTATTCCTAAGAGTGGCTCAGTTGTATTCACATATATTTCATTAACAAATTTTTCTTTATGTTCCCCTTACATAAAAATTGGATAAAATCGAGAAAAATATGCAAAAAAGTTTTTGCTGGTATGGTGTAAAAATGTAAGTTGAATAAACAGGTTGAATTCAGAATGTAAACACAACATAAAATACAGTCAAAGTTCTATAATCCGCACAAGTTGGGGCCAAAGGTTGTGTGGATTATGGTATATTGCAGATTATAGAGCATTATGGATTACATGTCATTTTATTATTCCAAGATGGTGTTTTAATTCTATAATCAGTATGATATGAAAAAATAAACATGAAATCTGAAAATAAATTTAATAGGCTATCCCAAAAGATGCCTTTTTTAAGTTATTAAAAAAATTATGTGCACTTAAATGAAAATAATTACATAGATTCTGCAATACAGTTTGTTTTTTACTGTTAATAAAATAAAAGTGTTATATTTAAGAAAAATAAATGTTTTATTATGATTTTTCTTTCATTTTTTTTATTATTTGTTTTAAAAAAATCGTTTTTGAATCACTAATTTATAAATTTTCTTAACAGTTTATTTCATTGTTTACATTCGTAAAGTAACGTGAATTATAGAAAATTGCAGATTATAGAACTTTGACTGTATCAATGTTTTGAAATACTTGAAACTGATCTATTACATGAAAAATTAATTTTTTATGAAAGGTGTTTTTTATGAAACATTTTTAAATATATTATTATAAGATAAATAATTTTAAAAGAAATTAGAATTTTAGAATGAAATTAACTCAATTATTATGTTATCCTTTATGCAACGATAACTCTATTACGCTAGCAGCATATCTGGAACAGCAGTAATTGAATAAGGCTTAAAATAGATTTAAGAAATCATAACATTAAAATAATTCTGGAGCCTGCAAACGAAAAACATCCAGTCGTTTAAAAAATCAAAAACACATTTATTCCACACAAACAAGAACTCTCAAAAAATTTTAACTAAAAAAAACTGAAATTGCCAAAATACAAAAACAAAACTTTTGCTTAATATTTATATTGAGTTAGAGTTACAGTGCGCGGGTGTAGATGCCATGAAATAAACAAACAAAATCTCTGAAGACATGACATAAATATAAAATTTGGGGCCCCCTGTTTTTTTTTCAATTTCAGGTCCATTCAAAATTTTCCAAGGGAAGCATTAGCTTCTCATGCCTATTCAGTAATCAGGGCCTGCCACAAAGAAACCAAATTCGGGTGCAGAAGGGGAACGCAAAATGGCTGCTTTGGCAAAAACATAATCAGAATAACCCATTTGTAGCAGACATTTTCATTTGACACTATTATCAGAAGAGTATGAGAATGCACATAAGTGACAATGATCTAGATTTATTCAAATAACATGATTGGTTTTGCTACTGGAGATTTTACTTGACCCGTTCGCGATGGGGCGTGCATCTCAGGACAGAGCGGGGAAATTTGATTTTACGTTCAGGGCCGAAGAATTTTTCGAAGCTAAGCCTAACTCTTGTAAAGTGTTCTTTAAAAAATTATAAAAAAATCATTTTCCATATAACCATTTGAAATACACATGCATGAAATAAGTTGTTATTATACATATTCACACAAAAAATTGGAGTATTTCCTCTGCTATTTTAGTATAAATATGACTTTTTAAATATATAAAATGTATGTTTTAACCACATTTTCAGGTTAAAAACATTATAATATGATTAAAAAAATACTTATGTGCCTCTACTATAGTAACACATGAAACAGTTTACCCAAGTAAAGAATAATTTTGTTAAAAAAATAATAGGCTAATCTAATTAATTTTTAACACATTCTTAAACCAAATAAGGGTTTTAAAAAATTTGATTTATTCACAAATAAAAATAATCAAATAACCAACTTAAAAAAAACTTTTGGATGTCATTTTTCAATATTAATTAAGCAGACATACATAAAAAATAATGGTAATTTAATTCAAATTTTTGAAAATTCCATATAAATATATTATCAATCAAAAAATATCTTTTAAATAAAAAGTATTCAATAACAATAAGTAAAGTAGAATCGTACTTTATAATAAACATTTCTAAAAAATTGTTAAATGTTAAAAATATTTCTGAAAATAAAAGAACAATATATAGTAATGCATCATAAATGAAATATCAAATAAAGGGTATTTGATAAAAAAGAGTAAGTTTGAATAACTTAAAATACATTCATCAAAGAGTATGTTGAAATTAATATAAATATATATATATATATTACAAATTTTATTTATTTATTTATTTTTGCCAAAACTAACCTTTATACCAGAGGTTCCCAAAGTGTGCTCCGCGGAGCCCTTGGGGCTCCGCCTGAACATCCTAAGGGCTCCGCGGTGTTCCAGGTAAATAATCAAATTATGAAAAAAATTAGCATATTGCAAGTGAAAGATTTTCAAAAGTATGTAGGAATTGCGTGCGTGTCAAAAATAAATATACTTTTAATTGGGATGGAAAATACAATAATACACTCCAAAGCCATTTAAGTGTTTGCATATATATGTATTTATTTTCTGTATAATATTTTTGGTTTGAATTGCTTTATTATATGTTTCTGCATTTAATGTGTTTAAAAAATTCAATTTATGTTAGGCTACAAGAAATAGTATTCTAAATCGAATGCACAACGTCAATCAAAAGAGAAAAGGCCCGCCAGTGCTGTTAACTCTGCTTGCTGAATACCTGTGCTTGAGAACAGTTTTGTTCTTTGAAGCTCCGCCTATTCATATGTTTGTATTTAATTCTTTATTTCTCACACTTCATAATCAGATGAAAAAAAAAAACTAAAATACGATGAAAATTACTTATAAAATAAAATTTATTGAAACCTATGATGATCGGCTTCTCTGTGTGATTTGTGGTAAAGTTTTGAACAACAGTTAAATGTTTTATGTTATTTGTATATTTAAACTTTCTATACTGTTTTTCATTGTACAACAATAAAAAAATGCTCCTAGAAAAAAAAAATTATTTAAAATTACCCTTTTTTGTAATAGCTTGTATCATTTAACAAACCCCTCATTAGATCCATTTAATATTTATATACGTTGTGTATATAGTTTTTTTTCCTTTTCGTAACTTTAATTGGTTTAATCTGTTTGTTTTATTTTTATAATATCTTAGTTCTTTAAATTTTCTATGCTATTTTACATAATTGTATTTTATTTCAGAAGCAATGTATATTGCTGAAAACGCATTTTTTCAGCATTACAACCCCTGTACAATTTTCTTTTAATTGGTCTCTGCTACATTTTCCAATCAGAAATAAGTCAATAGCAATATAAAGAACATATATTGGTTCTTTACATTTGTTATCTCACTAAGAATTTGAAATTTTGCTCAGCTCCACCACTTGTTTAGACGTTTGGTCAATGAGTGCCTGCCCTGATATAAATTTAATCCCACCCATACATTCTATTTTGTTAGTAAAGTTTTTTGTGAAAGCCAGTGATGTTTCCGTTGGGCCATTGGCTATCAGATATGATAGCCTTGGTGTTTCAACATTTCAGGCCTTGGCTATCAAAAACGGTACAAGTTACATGAAAATGGTTTTTGAGTTTGATTATTGGACTCCTTATATAGTATATATGATGTGCCAGACATACGTGGTTTGTGCAAATTGATGTATGTGCCGACTGTATGAGCTAAGTGTTGTAGAAAATGAAATACTTTCCACATTTTTCTCTTTCTTATTGTAATTAAAATTCAAAAAATTCTAACCTAATATAATAGAAAATAAATAAAAATATAGAAAATAAAATAATAGAAAAAATAACAGACAGAAAATCTAAACCAATAATCTCACAAGCTCATCCTTACATATGTTTAAAAAAAATTTCAATTTAAGAGATTATACGGCAGAAATACAGTGAAACCTCTAAATAAGGGACACTCCGAATAAGGGACACCTCTATTTAAGGGACAAAACTTCCGGTCCCAGTCCCTTGGTATAGGACGTGTAATGTATTTACCTCTGAATAAGGGACACTCGATTTAAGGGACACTTGAAAATGAGATTAAAAGGATTGATTTCTGCATTTCAGATAATAAATTATTTTGTGGTGAAAATGAAAATGCAGATTTTTGTAACTTATGAAGCAAGCAGTCATGTAGATACAGAGGCATACGACACAATTATAAAGGATTTATTTACTCACAATTCTGACTCAACATCAATGCATCTATCCCCAATGAATGTAATGTTGAAAATTGTGACGATGATTCTGAATGTGGAGAATAAAAGTAAATTGTGTAATAAAGAACTTTACAGATGCTTTTAGGCTATTCTCAAATCCGGAAAGGCAATTTATAACACATAAGTTTTAATTTATTTTTATTCCGAAATACCCGAAACTAGCAGGCGTTATTGTTCAGAAAATATGTAATCTATCTGCTTGTTTTATTTATTTTATTTTATTTTATTTATTTTTTTTTTTTTGAAAATGTAGTAGATCTTTCAGAAAATATTATCGAAGTGGGCATTTTAAACCGAATTTTCATGCAAAAGAAGAAAAAAATACTCAAGAAAGGGTAAAAACATCTTTGCCACATGATCAAAATCACTTATAACTCAATAGATAATTTATTTATCAAAAATTGAAAACACAATTCAATTCAAAATCGCTTCCATAGTCAAGCGTTCCAATTTTATACCTTTCCATTTAAAAATTAATTTGTAATCGTGACAAAATGTTTTCTGCTAACTGAGCAGAGCAACTGAGAAATTCGCTGCCTTAAAATAAACAAAGCAGTTTAATACTTTTAAGACAATACTGCTGGTAATGAAGAACAAAAATTTATAAGTGTGGTAAATAAACATTTGAAAGGTTTATAGCGAAAAAATTGAAATTTGCAAAACAATCCCTTTTGATTGATTACCTCAAGTAAAATTTTCTTTTAAATGTTTTCATACTTTTTGCATGTACACAGTTTGCATAAAAAAATACAAATCAATAATTCTACAAATCATTTAATAATTTTGAAATGAATTCAAAATTTTAATTAATTTTCTTTTCTTCCTTTTGTGTCAGATTAACGTAATTTATACACTTCAAATACATTTATATTTCACCTTTAATGATTTGTTGTTTATATATTTTTCTGAATGATTAATTAAAAATATTATTTTAAAAAACTCCGAATAAAGGACACCTCTATTTAAAGGACAAAAGTTTCGGTCCCATGGGTGTCCCTTATTTGGAGGTTTCACTGTATAAATCTTAATAAATGATTTTAATGATAAATGACAAATTTAGTTGGCTATCAAATAAGCCTTGACCACTCATGGAAGAATTTACACTAACTTTCGTGGGGTGCTTTGGATATTATTTTTGATAGAAATGATGAAAATCTCCTTATGTGTTCAAGCATGAAAGTGAGAAATGGAAAAAAAAAAGGGTGGAAAAATTTCTTCATCTATTTAGTGGCACCAAACTCGTATAATTTAAGCATCATTTTAATAGCTACGTATACAATCAAATTAAATGTAGCTGCACATACTACTGTTTTTTTTTTTCATAACTTAGAAATTATTAACAATATCGTTTGCTTCAGACATATATCTCGAAAAAGGTATCACAGAAATTACCCAAAAGTGTTGTATAAATAGTACAAATTATTCTATTCCAAAAACACTTCCTTTCACTTTGAATTTTTAAAGTTAAAAAAAAATCATTCTTAAGACATTTTGAACATCTTCATTTATATGACTGACTTTTAGATGCTTATATAAGCTAGTTTTTCATTTTATGTCTTTTTCACAACAATTCAAGAACAAACTCCAAGGGTTTGAATCAACAATATGTCAGGCAATTTTTCAGCCCCCACCCCCTAATAGCCTTCTAAAATTTTCTTTGCATTTTGCATTAATCCAGAGAATGTCCGAAATTACTTTAAAAAAGCTGGATTTCCTCCTTTAGGAGGAACTCTTTCATGCCTGTGTGTTGCAAAATGTGTCAGATTTAAAAATATTGATTTTATGTTCCAAAATACACACACAACTGGCACCCTGGTGAACATTAACAGTTTTCGCTTGGCAGTAAATGTGTCAACAGTATTACTTGAACACCACTCTGGTAAAAAGATTTTGTTTTAATATTTAAGATTTTTAAAATTTCTAGTATGAATTTAGAATTTCTGTATCAGGAAAGGGCCAAACTCAGAATCATTTCTGGCTCGGATTTTTACCCATTAAATTTTTCTGTGCTACATAGGCATAAGAAATTTATTTATAAACCATAGAATATCATTGGGTTCAGGGGCTCCGCCTTAGAAATTCTTCGCAAAAAGGGCTCCGCGAGCCAAAAAGTTTGGGAACCGCTGCTTTATACTATCTTAATTTTCTTATAATAATATTCCGTACTTACTTCAAATTATTAAATTAAAATCTTGTTTCTAGATCTAATCTGTTAATCTTTATGCAGATGATATAAATTCTTAATTCGCCTTAAAAAACATTATTTCAGTAAGCATAAATTTAAAAAGATGGCTCTAAATTAAAAATATTCTTAATTAAACTTTATTTCTTAATATTCCAAATAAAACTCATTTCTTCTATGTTTTTATCAACCCTTTTTAAGAAAGTCTTATTAAATTTATTCCAAAACCATACCTTTCAAAAAATATCATTATTTTATTTTATCTATTTATTTATTTACCCTCCGTCAACCTTTGATAGTGTGCATATCAATAAATTCATTTCTTTTCTTTTTCTTTTAAAATTAATCATCTATAAAAATCGTCTGCCTATGAAACTCTGAGTCGATTATAAATTGGTTAAATAATATTTTTTTAAAAATAAAATTATCGTCTGTGGAAAATAGTCTCATAGCTGGACAAGAATTCTGTTTACATAAAAGAATGATGGTTTGACGTTAGAGAATGTTCTAGAATTTTCTTTTCAGATTTAAAAGAGGAAACTTGAGAGGTGGTAAGGGAGATGGGATGAGAAGAAGATTTTTTGGGTGCACTCTTGCATGAGTACGACTTGATGTAGTAAAGCAGGAATATTTTTTGGATGTTTTGGTAAAATATCATCTGCAACAGGAGCTTTTCCCTCTATTATAGCTAAAGTTTAATAAAATTAACTTGCAGCAGCCAAGGAGTGATTATTTTGACCTTCTACATTTATTTATTTTGTTTTTTTCTCCCTGACCATGACTTCTGTGCGGAGCAAGGAAAACCTGGCGATGATGTTTCTGCCCCCCTAACTTCAAAATGTCACATATATATATATAGGTAATTAAATATATCGAACAAATCTATTCAATTATTACTATTTTGGGACAAAACTGACAATTAATTTGAAATATACATACTACTGTATGAGTTTATTTGCCAAAATAATCAGAGTTAAAATATATTATTATAATTACTAACTCTAAAAAGTTTTACTTTTAATGACTAAATATTTTTTTAAATCTCTGTCATTTTATTCTTTATCAAATCCTTCATTTTTTTTTTTTTTTGACATTTTAATGAGTATGGAAATATAATACATGGTTGTATGTAACTTAATTTAAAATGAATTAATTTGAAATGATAGATTAAAAGATTGAAGATTAAAAAAAAAAACTAAAATAAAAAACAAAAAGTTCTTTGAAATTTTCTTTACCAAAATAATTCTAAGTATTAAAGAAAGCAAAACATCAGAATCAGAAACTTGCTTTTGTTTTTCTTTTCTTTATTTTTTCTTTATTATTTACTGAGCAAATTAATTTGCCACAATAAAATAAATTATAAATTAGACACATCCTTTTATTTTTAAACAGCAGGTCTAAGGGTCCAGAAACCACAACAATTTATATAGATCGTTACAATGCAGATCACACCAACACAGATTTTAGGAAAAAAAAAACTTAAAGTATTTATTTAATCTACCTTCAACTAAGCAAATTTCCAATCCAGATAAAAGTAGAAAAAAAAGAGATATAGAACAACGCAATCAAAAGAGTTAGTCATAGGCACCCAGATTGCATGATGTTTATAGTTCATCAATTCTTTCTGTTCTTCCTCCCCCCCCCCCCACCCTTTACAAGTACTGCAGAAAACTTTATGATAAATAAAAAATAAGGTTTTACCAGACGTGTTAAATACTTATGATCGAAAAGAGAGTTCATTTCCTAAACTTCATCCAGAAACGCAAATAGATGATAAAATAATCACAATTTCTTTTCACTGCAATATTTTTTTCAAAAAATAAATTAACAAGGATAAAAAAAAATCATTGATTCCATTTGCTTTCCACGTTAGAAGTAAATGTTTTCTTCCTTAATATAAAGTCAAATACGATTAAGATAATTTTTTTATACGTTATATTCATATATTTAAAACATTCCAAATGGTCAGCACGAATACTATTCGCTCACAACCTGGGTGCCAACAATGCTGTCGCGTATACCAGTTGCACGGGATGTGAGTGCCAACAGTGCCAGCACATATACCGGTCTCTCATCCTGAAGGGGTTAATAAATGCAATGAAATAAATGTATGACATAGAAGCAAGACACATTATAGTAATACAGTCGAACCCAGTATATAACAAACTCACAGATATAATGAACGAAAATCTGGTTCTGCCATTTTCCTATTGTATTTAATGAAAATTTACTCTTTTATAACAAAAATTTTTTTCCAGTCGACATTTTTTTTTAAAAACTTCTCTGCAGTTATGAAAATAGGATTTCGCCTCTAATTTTATAAGAAAATGCATGCCGGCTAGTGAAACATAGTATAAATTATTGATAAATCTTTTTTTTTAATAGTGGAAAAAACTGCATTCTTTCTTTTTTATAATAGCCATTCTGTAAGAGTGATCATGCACACCCACCAGTTATTTTCCATTACTTATTTGAAAGTTACTTCCAATAAGTAAGCTTATTTTACATTGCTTATCTGATCCAGGTTTAGTCTCTACTTGATCGGTAATTGGCGCTCTACTCTATTTCTATTCGTCTTCATTTTAAATTAATATTTTTATCAGTTTAAGCAGTCGATTTTAATCAATTTAATTTATTAATTGATCTAATTTAATAGATTTTAAAATTTTCCTTAATACATCATTATTGAATATACAGGTAACATCTAATAATATACACATTTTGGGAATTCTAACATTCTTTTAATGGTTTGGATATAGCAAACCACCGGATATAGTGAACAAAATATTCAGTCCCTTGAAGTTCATTATAACGGGGTTTGACTGCATATAAATTTTCTATGTTTGTTCCAACTGAAAAAAACAAACAAACAACAACAACAACAACAAAAACTCCACAAATTATATCATATTAAATAATTTGTGCTGCATAATAAATACTTCTGTATCTGCCTTTAATAAGGTACCTATATAAGATTAAAGATGGCATTGTAAAGAAAATAAAATGTTGTAAGCAATAAACATTGTTGGAACAATGTATCTTCCTAATAATGGCCTTTTTAAAAAAATGTAAGTAAAAAATATAACTTTTTTTTTTAATTTAAATTACTGCAATTACAGCACTTATTGTTGTCACAATGTGTGGTGCTCTTTATATTATTAATTAAATATACATAATAGTATGCTAACTACTTTTAATAAGATTAATTTAAGCTCATAAAAGATACACCACACAGGCGCTACATATTGCGCTATGAAAACTTTTTAAACTAAACTTTAGAACAACAACAGTTACAATTACAGTGGAAGTTGAAGTAGCAGTTATGACATATTATTACATGCCCTTTCTTTTAAAAACAGCAAAAATGAAAAATACATATATATAAATTTAGAGTTCAATGAAAAGTCTTTAGATAAAATAATATTTTTAAACATAGTCTTTGAAGCGAGCAGGTGGTCTTATATTTCTTCTAGGTCTCTCTATCTTTGGTGTATTTGTAGTAGACAGTTCTGGGGAAGCTGGTTTGAAATTAGTGGTAACTACTTGATCAGATGAAGAATCATCACAGACTAATGGGCTTCCATGGGATTCAGCAGGCCTTGAGATTTTCGGTGTCTCCGGTTTAGTCAGGTCACAGGTTTGCGTTGCATCAGCACTTTCTTGTGAATTTACAGGATCTTCCATCGCTAACTTTCTTGGTCTTAAATGAATTCTGTTGCGACGAAGAATGCTTCCTTCTGAAGATTTCACAATGTAGGATCTTGGACTGTGTTTCTGGACAATAGTTCCTGGTGTCCATTCTCGATGACCAGTTTGAACATAGACAGGATCCTGAATATTTAATTCTTTTAATTTTCTAGTCGATGAGTTATAATAAAATTTCTGTCTGCTCTGATTTTCCTTTAACTGATGTTGAGTTTTCTTTGTTGGGAACCTTGGTCTTAACAATTTCGTCTTACAAGGAATGAGCGTTCTCAAAGATCTTCCCATCAACATCTCTGCTGGAGATGGCAATTTAAATTTTGGAGTGTTATTATACTCCAGAACAGCTAGATTTGGATCTCCTCCCGAAGCTTTCACTTTAAAGATAAGGTTTTTCAATGTCCCAATCGACCTTTCAATCATCCCATTGGATCTTGGATACTTAGGTGATGACGTGACAGGATGAATATCATAAGACTTAAGGAATGAAAAATATTCCCGACTATCAAATGGTGGACCATTGTCAGAATGAATTTTACGTGGGATACCATGAGTACGAAAAATTTGTTTTAATGCACTAACTACTGAAGAAGCTGTTTTAGCATTAACTTTTCTCAATTCAACAAATTTAGAGTGGTAATCAATTACTTGTAAAAAATCATCTCCTTGGAGGTACATAAAATCTATACCTACTTTTTCCCAAGGTAGATTAGGAACTTCATAAGGCATCAAAGGTTGTTTACAATTAGCACGCTGATGTTGCTGACAAATTTGACACGTTTCTATATAATTCTTGATGTCTTCCATCATATTAGGCCAATATAAAGCTGTTTTGGCTTTTTCTTGACAAGAAGTAATGCCTTGATGAGCTTGGTGTAATTTAGATAATACATAAGTTTGCATTGTTTTAGGTACGACTAACCTATTTCCAATAAAAATTAAATCATCATAACAATGTAACTCTTCTTTCTTATTCCAATAGGGTTTTAAATTTTCGGGCAATTGATTACACTGTTGTGGCCAACCATTCTTAATTAGCAATTTTAATTTTGAAAGACCTTCATCTTTTAGTGTTGCATTCTGCATTTCTTTTGTGCGTTCTTCAGTGGTCGATAGAACTGTATGTACAACAGCAGCTCCATCTTCTAAGAAACTTGTATCTACACTCATGGTAGTGGGACTTCTGGACAGGGTATCTGCTACATAAAGCTTTTTCCCTGGAACATGCACAGGTTTAAATCTATATTTAAATAATTCAATTATCATTCTCTGTAATCTCGGAGACATATTTTCAATTGGCTTCTGTAGTAAACCGACAAGAGGTTTATGATCGGTTTCCACTATAAAATCAGTACCATACACATAGTAATGGAATTTTCTACATCCGTTGACAACAGCTAACAATTCTTTCTCGATTTGGCTATATCTTTGCTGCGTGTCGTTTAGAGCACATGAAGCATAGGCAATTGGATGTTCTTCTTGAAGTAATACTGCACCTAATCCATACTTACTAGCATCAACAGAAACAACTGATTTCAAATTTGGATTATAATAAGCCAGAACAGGTGAATTAACTACCAACTTCTTCAAATTTTCAAAAGCTTCTTGCTCATTAGCCGTCCAAATAAATTCATTTTTCTTGCTTAAGAGTTTTCTCAAAATTCCTGTTTTATCTGATAAATTGTTAATAAACTTCCCTAAATAGGTAATCATGCCTAAAAACCTCTGTAGCTCTTGTTTATTAGTAGGAGCTTTGAAATCTACAATTGCTTTAATTTTATCATCATTTACTGAAATTCCTTTACTTGTTAAATTATAACCCAAATATTTTACGGAACTTCTTTTAATTTGACTTTTTTCTAAAGATAATTTTAAACCAGACTCTCGAGCTCTTTGAAGAACTGCTTCAAGTCTTCTATCATGTTCTTCTTCTGTCTTACCAAATACTAAAATATCATCTATATAAACTAAAGTTCCATCTAAATCAGCAAAAATATTATCTATAGTTCTCTGATACACTTCAGGAGAACTATTTAAACCATAAGGCAAACGACAGAATTTGTATCTTCCAAACGGAGTGGCAATTGTACATAAGTCAGAACTCTCTTGGTCAAGAGGTATTTGCAGGAAAGCAGATGATGCATCAAGTACGGTGAAAATTTTTCCTTCAATTTGTGAAAATAAGCTCTGTTGGGTAGGAATTGGATAATGTTCTCGCTTTACATACTTATTTAACATACGTGGATCTATACAGAGTCTTATGCGATTATTAGGCTTCTGTACTATAACTATAGGATGTACCCAATCAGTTGGTTTTACAACTTTTTCTAATATACCTTGATCAACCATTTTAACAATCTCATGCTTTACTTTCAATTTTAAGGCATGTGGAATAACTCTAGAGGCAGATATTTTAGGTTCGGCTTTGGCATCTAATTTAATCTTATACGTATACGGCAATTTTCCCATTTTGCCTGAAAATACATCTTTAAATTTCTCTATAAAATTTTTAGCATGAACAGAATCAACATTGATGTTTCTATTTACAAATCCCAACTTCTCACAAGCTTCCATTCCCAATAAAGCACTCGAATTTTGATCAATGATATAAAAATCTAGTAATTCGGATTTATTTTTAACTTTACATTTTAATCTACTGACCCCAATTACGTTCAAATTGTGCCCTGTATAAGATGTCAACTTTTTGTTAGTTTCTCTAATAACTTCATTATTTCTCACATCATTAAAAATATTAAGGGGCAAAACATTGACTTCAGCTCCGGTATCTATTTTAAGTGATACTTCTGAATTATTTATTTGAACAATTTCTCGCCATTCAGACTTTAAAGAATTTACTTGGCACTTAACTGAATCTAATTTAACAGAACTTTCATCACTTGATGGGTAAAAATTATCAGAAATTCCATGCACTTTTATATTTATTGCTTTCCCTTTCTTTTTACACGCGATCCAGTAATGGTTTAATCCGTTGCAATTGCGACACTTTTTACCAAATGCAGGGCATTTACCATAATCATGGAAAGTTTTACATTTAGAACAGCTTTTATTAATTTTCTGGTTAATATAATGACGTTTTTCCTTATCGTATGTTTTCCTCTGAATTTCGGTTTTATTTGAACGAACAGCATTTACGGCGGTGGAACAATTATTTTTGTTCATTATTTCCATTTGTTTACCACTGGACTCTTTAGCTCTACAATATTCTATAGCCTTAACAAGGGTTAACTCGGTTTCCATTAACAATTTTTCTTTCATAGTGGGATCTCTAACTCCAATAATTAACAAATCTCGAATTAAACTGTCTTCTTGATCCTCAAAAGAGCAATCTTTAGACAAATTTTTCAAATTTGTAACAAACGAATCAACAGATTCACCTTCTTTTTGGCGACAGTTAAAAAATTTATAGCGAGCAATAACTGTATTCCTTTTTGGTTGAAAATATTCATCAAAAGAATTTATGACAGTTTGAAAATTATTTGCGTTTTCATCACTAAGTTTAAAACTATTAAATATGTCTATACATTCTTCACCCATTATTCCTAATAATAGCGCTACTTTAAGTTTATCAGGTTTATTCATTTTCTCGGACGCTTCTAAATAAAGCATAAATCTTTGCTTGAATTTATTCCAATTCTGGGCTAAATTGCCATTCAAACTCATATTTGAAGGTACCTTTAAATCCATTATAACGGATACAAAGTAATTGTACGCAAAAGCATAAACACGAAATCTTAAATATAAGAGTAAAAATTTCTAACCTTTACGACGCCAAAATTAAGCTGCCACCATGTCACAATGTGTGGTGCTCTTTATATTATTAATTAAATATACATAATAGTATGCTAACTACTTTTAATAAGATTAATTTAAGCTCATAAAAGATACACCACACAGGCGCTACATATTGCGCTATGAAAACTTTTTAAACTAAACTTTAGAACAACAACAGTTACAATTACAGTGGAAGTTGAAGTAGCAGTTATGACATATTATTACAATTGTAAATGGCTATAATATTAAAAAGGTATTTTAATTTCAGATACTGTTCTTGGTTTCATATATTGTTATAAGATTTTATGTAAACTTTAATATGCGATTAATCATATAAAAAGTATTTACATCCAACAGAGTAGAATAAAACCAAATTCAGTCTATGAGCAATACAATATTTTAAAATTAAACATTATAAAAAAAATCAAGCGAATTTGCTGTTCTGAAATTTTTATTTCAATAATATTCGCCAAACTAATTACAAATAAATAAATAAATAAATAAAATTATGTGCGCTAAAAGTAAAACATTTTAATAATGCTTTAAACTATCAACAGAATGAAATTACGACAGATGGAATTTCGTGTAGTCACGTTATCAAACCGCAAATAGTGTAATTTTAGTTGAAGATTTACTATAGAAACTATGTTAACATTAACTTATTTTAATAAAGAGAGTGAAATTAATAAACTGATGATTTAAAAGTTACCTGATATTATAAACAGGGCGAGACGCAAGACGCCAATACAATAATGAATCTTGGATATTCTACATCATGATTCACTGAAAATGATTCATTTGTTCCAAAAGAGAATGGTGAAATTGTTTTAGTGTAATTGACAAATTACTTATACTATTTATGAATAAAACTATTGCAGAGGCAGTATGACTAGCATTTTTTTCCCCTTGTTATCAGACTGCCTGCTCCTTAATGTTTTATTTTGTGAATTAAAGTTATTTATGGATTGAATCATTATTCAGCAATGAATTATTCCGATGTGATTCATTCAGTGTGTTGGCGTCTGTACTTTAGTTATGAGTGCACTCTGTAACAATCACTAATTTTTAAAATCAATTTACTGAATTCATATTCTTTACTAAAATAAATTGAAGGTAAGATATATTTTTTTAGTTAATCTTTGAGCGAATGTTTCATGCAGCTTTCATTTTTGCTAACATTTATAATCATTTAAAATGTTCTGCACACAGGTAAGCTGAATGTTTGGCTAATCAAATAGCAACTATCAGTTAGTAAATAACATACACTATGAAAATTATGATTTGATATATTACTTAAGAAAACTTTTTAATTAATATATTTATATTTTAATTCAAACTAGTGAACATATTTTTCGTATATTCTAAAACAAATACAGTAGACTCCCTCAAATCCACAACCCTAAAATCTGAAAATCTCTAAAATCCACATATAATTTACAGATGTAAACAATGAAACATTCAGTTTTGATGTAGGGACAAAATTTAAATTTTTTATTTTTATATCAATTCCATATATATTTTAATTTGTAATTTTCATTATTAATATTACTGAATTCAACTGTTTTCATGAAGGAAGAATAAATTTTTTTGGAGTAAATTAAAATATTGCTGAAATCGCTGGTAATCACAATCTTTCTACAAATATATTTATGTATTAACCAAACATTTTTGGTTATTAAGTCTCGCTATATGTGAAATAAAATTTCCTTATTTTATGATTTGATGTGAATTAGTAATGTATCTTTATAAAGCAAATTTCATATGAAAAATGCATCTTATTTTTATAATAAATATTTAATCAAACATTATATATTATTAACTTGACCTTTTCTTTTAATATTTTACTATGTTAAAAATTTTCTAAATTTTTATTATTTTAGTTCATTACTTATTTTAATGTTTTATTATATTGTCAGCCTTCATAATAAGTTTCAATTTCATTGTTAATTACATTCAAATTACTGTTTAAAAAATGTAAACAAAGCAATGACCAGAAGTCTGTGAAATTCTAAAATCCACAAAACCTTTGGTCCCAAGCTGTGCAGGTTTGAGAGAGTCTACTTTATTTTTAAATTAAAGTGGAATTTTAAAATATTGAAATTTGAAGAAAAATTTTACTGTCATATACAGTTTATTTGTCAGAGAGTTAATAAAATAATAAGTAATACAATTAATTCAAATGATGGTAACTTGCCAAGTATATCAGATACGTTACACATTATCCAAGCCAGGTCAAATAGAATTGTACCAAAAATGACCTCAATTAAACTAATTACACTAAACCTTAAAAATACAATTACATAGAATAGCACAACTAATAAGAACTATAATGCAATGGTAATAATATGTAATAGGTACTGTTTTATTTATCCTAGTTTATAGGGTGGGGGGTTAATAGTTCATTTAAATTTTTTTAGCTCTTTATTATTTATTTGTTATGTTCATTGATTATGTTTTTTTATTTATTTACTTTTTATTATTGACCATTTTTAATAATTTTCTGGCTATTTAATGATGCTAAATTACTCTTTTGAATGTGATTGGCAACAATAAACAAGTTTGATAACCCTTTTCGGTAATTTCAGGGCCTGATTAATGCACGGGCCTCCAGGGCCTCGGCCCTGGGCCCACCAATTTCAGGGGCCCACAAATTAAGTGGCTGATTTTTTTTCCTTAATCAAATACTTTTCAAATAATATTGTTTTATAAAATATGAAATGTAAAATTTAAATATTCTGAATGACTCAGTAACATTATTAGAAGCTTTTAACCTAAACACTTTTTATCCAAACAACTTTGTCAACTCATCAAATAAACCTTTTTTTTCTGAAAGTGTCACCGAAAATAGATAGGTAGGGGGCCCAACTTTTTAACAGGCCCTGGGCCCAACTTCAGCTTGATCGGGCTCTGGGTAGTTTATCTCCTGGCCCAGATAATACGTAAGAACCAAATAATGTTCCTGTTTTATTGATAAATAAGAAATTTCTACAAATAAATTTTACACTAAAGAATTATTTGCTTTATGTTATTTTAAGAAAAGGGTAATTTGAAAACTATTTTACTTTATAAAATTTTTAATTTCATGGTTTCTCTTACTTGTTAAAACAAATTACAGTAGACTCCTTCAAATCCTCCACCCTAAACTCTGCAACTCTCTAAAATCCGAACATAATTTATGGATATAAACAATGAAACATTCAATTCAGATATAGAGCCAGAATTTGACTATTTAAGGTTCTATATCAATTATATATATGTTTTAGTTGGTAATTTTTGTTAATACAATAGACTCCCTCAAATTCGCACATAATTTACAGATGTAAACAATGAAACATTCAGTTCAGATGTAGGTGCAAAAACTGACTTTTTAAATTTTATATTCCTTACATATTTTCATTTTTGTTGAGGTTATTGAATTCATGATGAAAGAATAATTTATTTCTCAAAAAAAAAAAAAAAAAAAAAAAAAAAAAAAAAAAACAAGATATTGTTTATATCATTCCTAATTACATTCTTGCCAAATATGTTTATGTATTAATCAAGCTTTTTTAGTTATTAAGTCTGGCTATACCTGAAATAAAGCTTCATTATTTTATAATCCTGATGTGAATTAGTAATGTACCTTTATGAAATAAGTTCCATCATATAATTTAGGAAAAATACATTTTATGTTTATAATGAATATTTAATCATACATTATTGATTATTAACTTGACCTTAGCTTTAAATATTTTAATTTTTTTAAAAACTATCTAATTTTTTATTATTGTAGTTTATTACTTATTTTAGCAATTTATTATATTGTTAGCATTCATTATAGTTTCAATTGCATTTTTAATTACATTCAAATGACTGTTTAAAAATATGTTAACAAAGCAATGACCAGAAATCCACAAGATTCTAAATATGTCAATATGTATAATTTGGCTATTAGTTTGGCAATTTGTATAATTTGGCGAAATTGGTCGATGGGATAACAGAGTAGTACCCAAAAATTTAAATGGATGTCTGACACTTACAATCGTGCAAATTGGGACTTACAGGGGTAGGGAGGAGGGGAGACACATATGAACAGTACATATTTCACTCGGTTAATCTGACGTAAAAAATTCAAAACATTACCAATAGATGACAGTACTAGTGTCATTTCGCTGAATTATCAAAACAATCAGCGATTTTGATTGTTGGTTGTTGTAAGTTATTTGTTTTAGAAGGTGTTAAATAGAAAAGTCTTCCAAAGTTATTAATGTAAAAATTCATTCAAGACATTTTTTTAAAGTACGTAGAATATCAGCATTAAATTCTATAGAGGCATTAATAGGGTAAGTCTACAAATAATTATGTTTCCTTATTTCAATTAAAAATATCTTTTTTTATATAAGTTAGACGTAAGTTGGTAGATGGACACTTGCGAACAGAACATATTGGGACAGATGTGAACAGTTCACAAGTATATTTTTTAAATCTGTGAATGTTTCTTTTTAGTTTAAAATTTAATTAACCTTGCCAAACATTTGGCTATCAATTCAATGTTTTTAGGATTTCTTCACAATTTTAATTTACTGGAATTTAAATAATATTTAAAAGTAGTGGTTTTCTGTAAAATGTAAAAGCCAATTTGATTGTTATTCTTAAATGATTTCCAATTTTAAACTTTTTTTTAGCTCATATTAAAGATATTTTATTTTATAAAAATAAAATTTAATTAGTCAAAAAAAAGATAAAGAGTGTTTTAATAATCATCAAATTTTTATCAAATTATATTATTTTAAAATTATATCACAATTTTTAAAACCACAATGCACAATTTTGTGATCCTCATTGCAAAAGATTTACAAAAACCTAAAAACATGGTAACAGAATTATTCAATAACTTTTTAAAAAGTAACACAGTTTTGCCATGCTTGATTCAAAAGGAGTAGGTATAAAATTAGTGTATAATTTTACGAATAATTACTTGTATCTTGTTGAAATATTTATTGACTTATTCATGCAAGTAGAAAGATGGCATCTAATAAGTTTTTATCCCAGTTTTTATTCACGAAAAATTAGTTTTATCTTACTCATAAATGTGTTTGCATGTGCCCCAACCATGTTCACAGCTAACCTTCCAGTGGGACACGTGAACAAATTTAGACAATATTTAGAATGATGATATAAGTTAGAAATTCTTGATAGGTGTATTCAAAATTTTCATTAAATAATAAACATAGTGTCATACAAATCAATTTTTATTCCAATATCTCATAATAATAATTTTGAGAAATATTCAAAAAATGTAAGAATAGTTCACATGTGCTTACCTTGTTTCCCTACTAATATAAATTTTTATAATTTTATATGTTTCATGCTGTTTATATATTTATTGTGTTTGTGAAATTAAAACATAACGTTATATTATAAAGGTTAATGTTATATGCACATAGAAAAATATGAATATGCACAAAATATATATTTACATAATACACTACAGAAAAATTTCATTTTTAAAAAATTCAAAAAAATCGAAAATTATTCAAAAAATTAATTTTAAAAATATATGCATGCAAAATCATTTATACACCAACAATTTTAAGTGTTATTGTGAAAAATCCTTTCAAATGTTGCACAAAATTTATCCTTTAAAATATATATTTATATTTCTTGGACCACTGATACTAAAAAAATGTTCTGAAATTGAAGGTGTTTCCCCTGAACTTCGTTAAAACCAATATAGAATCCTACTTTGGAAGGAATTGATTCACTGTGCTGGTCTGCAAGACAACTTTTATAAAAAAGGGAATTAAAAATGTATGAAATTCAGTTTCAGTGCATTTGATTTAAAAAGTTAAAAAAAAATTATGAAAAAAAAGAAAGAAAAAAAATTCATAACTCAAATGCGTGACAATAACAATAGGTTTAAGAAATGGAGGGGAAATTGAGTTGGGGCTGAACGTATGGACAGCAAAGAATTAAAAATCTTGTTTGGATATCATTTAGGAATATGCTAAACAAAAAGGTGTATATATAAAAAAACAACTTTCTTCTATCTAATACACATTAACATTTTTAAAATGTAAAACAGGAATTCAAAATGTATAAAATTCAATTTAGTACATTAGCTTTAAAAAGTTAAAAAAATTATAAAAAAGGAAAATAACTCAAATGTTTGACAATATGAATGTAAGAAACATTATACAGTAGACTCCCTTAAATCCGCGTCCCTAAAATCCGCGAACGCCAGAAATCCGCGCATTTTTTCAGATGTAAACAAAGAGATTAAAGATGGCGCTGAAGTCAACGGCTAACACAATACAAATAATTCTTTAAAGATATATATTTTTATTAATCCTTTTCAACTTCTTCCTTTTCTCAATGTCTTTCAATTTAAATTCTGCAGTGTTAAATAATACGTTTTTTAGACGTACGATGATCGATATTTAATCGAATTAATCATTATTGTATCGCATTTGCAGCGTAATATAACTTTCAATGGTTGTTTGGTAATGTTTGCAATTCACATGGCAGGATATTTTTTGTTATATAAAATTATTATTTTAATAGTTCTATTACTATTTTCGTATCCCTGCTAGTTACGAAACGAATTTGAGATTTACATCCCGTTTACAAATTACGATGATCGATATTTAATCGAATTAATCATTATCGCATCATAGTTGTAGCGTAATATAACTTTCAATGGTCGTTTGGTAATGTTTGCAATTCGTGTGGCAGGATAGTTTTTGTTATATAAGATTATTATTTTAATAGTGCTTTTACTATTTTCGTATCCCTGCTTGTTACGAAATGAATTTGAGATCTACATCCAGTTAACTAATTACGATAGTTGATATTTAATCGAAATAATCACTATCGTATCGTAGTTTTAGCATAATATATCTTTCAATTGTGTTTATAATTCGAGGTGTAGGATAATTTTTGCTGTATAAAATGAATATTTTTTAATTAATCAAGCTTTTTTTGTTTATTAACAAAGGCAAATATTTTTCTTTATAAATAAGATTGATTTTTTTCTCATCATTATTTATATTTAGTATTGAATCTTAATTATTTACTTTAGTTTAATATTTTTCTAAAATTTTATTTTACTTATTTTTTTTTGTAATAATAACTTGCTTTTTAACTATTTATTTATTTAATTATTTTAATGTTTTAATTTATTATATGCATTGATTACAATGCTTAACTACTAATTGAATTAACATTTCAAAAATGTAAACAAATCAATGACCAGAAATCCGCAAAATTCTAAAATCCGCAGAACCTCCGGTCCCAAGCTTTGCGGATTTGAGGGAGTCTACTGTATATGACAATCAGAAAACAAGGTGAAATTGAGTTGGGGCTGACTATATGGACAGCAAAGAAGTATAATTCTTGTTTGGCCATCATTTGGGAATATGCTGAACAAAAAGGTATAATTAAAAAAAGTAGTTGGATGTAGCAATCCCAAAACTTTCTTCTATCTCATAGACATTAATATTTCCATAAAAATGAAACATAGTACCATCATCGGTTTTTAGTAAATG
This sequence comes from Maratus speculifer, assembly GCA_964019185.1. Lineage (NCBI taxonomy): Eukaryota > Metazoa > Arthropoda > Arachnida > Araneae > Salticidae > Maratus > Maratus speculifer. The sequence continues at coordinate 929,876 of CAXHSM010001080.1, read as the reverse complement.
AACATTTCGAGTCCTGGAGGTTTCCTCAGAAGATTTACAGTTTTTTGAATAACTGAAATCTGTAGTAACATTTTATGCATTGTGTAGCACCATATTTTCTTTTTATCGTCAGAAAAATACTGTAGAAAAAAAACTTTGTGAGTTACTCTATTTATTGTTGTAACAACTTTTGTTGTATGTCTATTAATTGTTTTAAATAAAATTTTGTGACACCTGTATATTATGATAAACTCTGATTAGATTTAAAAACGAGTCGGATGTGGCAATCCCAAAACTTTCTTCTATGTCATACACGTTAATACTCCTAGAAAAATTAAACATAGCAGCGTCACCGGTTAAGTAATTTACATTAAAATCTAATCTGCAAAAACTTATTTCATATGCTAACTGAATCTGAAATGTGATAAAAAAAATCTGTATATTAGTATTTGATATAGAATCGTCATAGAAATCGTAAAAAAACTGGACAGAAGCGCCATCTGTTCAGCGATTTACTCCGACAACTAAAGAATACTAATTCATAATAGGAACTAACTGAATTTAAAGTTTGGTGAAAATTTGTGCAATAGTTATTGAGATTGAGCTATTCCCATAGTCATGAACAATGCCTCGTCATGGCGCCACTTGATGAGCAATTTACTCTAAAAACTAAAGAATACTAACTTCATATGAGGGACTAAGTGAAACTGAAGTTTCATGAAAATTCGGGCATTAGTTCCGGAGGTAGAGCTATTCTGATAATCGTGAATAATGCTGCATAGTAGGCCACCTTCTGACCAATTTACTAAGAAAATTAAACAATATTAATTTATTTCAGGGACTAACTCAATCTGAAGTTTCATAAAAACTCCCTGAGAAAGAGCTATTGCGATAATCTGAAATAATTTCACATAGCAGTGCCACTTATTGGGAGATATATATCAAAATATAATCAGAACCATACTATATCAAAGACTAACGGAATCTAAAGTTTTATGAAAATCCGACAAATAATTCTTGAGATATAGCTATTGTGGAAATCGAGATAAAGCAGCATAAAAGCGCTACTTATTACGCCAAAAACTACTCAGCACCAATCTATATCAGGAACTACTTGAATATGAACTTTTATTAAAGTTCGTGCATTAGGTCTTGAGATAGAACACTCACAAAATTTATGCAACATGCAGACAGACAACCATCAAACTCTCAGACAGCCATTTTGTACAAACATGTTTTGTTGGAAACTCTGCCCCTAAAACGTGTAAATCCGTCGAAAAGCGGAATTCGTAGTTTTTCATGAATCCATTACTATCTTTTTCTAACGATAGTAAAAAATAAAATTGCAAGCATTCAGTGAAATAAATTTTTAGTTTTTATCAGTCCAAATAGAGGAGTGTCCCGATATAAGCCCATGACAGTGTCTACTGTATCGCATGCACAACGACACATATATATATATGCATGTGTGAAAAAAATATCTCGAGTTAAGTCATACTTAAGATTATATATTGTGATAATTTAATGCATTAATTTTGTACTGTTTAAGAAAAAGAAAACTGTAAAATCAGCTTCTTAAATTGTAGTTAAAACTCAGTTTAATTTGTCTAAAAATGTCTTGTTTATTATTTTTCTTTCTGATTTTTGTTTTTTTTTATTCTCAGTTAGATAAAACAGTTTTTGCTGAAGATCAGTAAGTGTCCTTGGATGAAAATGGCGACAATCTTGATGCTTCGAAAAAGAATGTGTTGTCATTCGAAATTAAGCTTATTCATTTGAGAAAATGTCATCGATTACAGAGGAGTATTCTTCCTCCGGTGAACAGCACAATGTTCCTCAAGATGGGGATAAGGAAAAACATTGCTCCACTGATAAAGGAGAAAAAAAAATTATTTGTGACGTGTGTTCAAAAGGATTTTCTCGGAATTTTAATCTAAAAATGCATCTGTTGACGCATACAGGTGAAAAACCTTTTGTTTGTGAAATATGTTCCAAACAATTTTCTCAGAAGGGTAATCTAAGAAAGCATCGCTTCAGGCACACAGGAGAAAAACCTTTTGCTTGTGAAATATGTTCCGTAGTGTTTTCTGAGAAAGGTAGTCTAAGAAGACATCTCTTGACACATACACACGAAAAACCTTTCGTTTGTGAAATATGTGCTAAAGGATTTTCTGATAAAGGCACTTTGAGAAAACATATCTTGACTCATACAGGAGAAAAACCTTTTGCTTGTGAAGTATGTTCCAAGAGATTTTCTCTGAGTGGTAACCTAAGAAGCCATCTCTTGACCCATACAGGAGAAAAACCCTTTGTGTGTGAAATATGTTCCAAAGGGTTTTCTCTGCATAGTGATTTAAGAAAACATCTCTTGACACATACAGGTGAAAAACCTTTTGTTTGTGATATATGCTTTAAAGGGTTTTCTGATAAAGGCACTTTGAGAAAACATATCTTGACTCATACAGGAGAAAAACCTTTTGCTTGTGAAGTATGTTCCAAGAAATTTTCTCAGAGTAGTCATCTAAGAAGGCATCTCTTGACGCATACAGAGTAAATTCCTTGTGCTTCTGAAATGTGATCCAAAGAATTTTCTTGACATTTTCAACTAGAAAGATATCTCATGATTCATGCTGGAGAAAATATTTTGTTTATGCAAGATGTTTTCCAAAGGATTATCTGATAACCATTAATTAAAAAAAAAATTGTCTCATACTAAATAAATACCTGTTAAAAATCGCTTGCATTTTTTTTAATTGAGTAAGAACTTTATATGTCATTGCATTTAGTGTAATTAATTCAATTCTGTTTTAGCATTTAGTAATAAAATAAAAAATTGTAATTTTTTTCCATAACTGTCACAGTTGTCATTTTGATAAAAAAGTAAATAACTCCAGACCTGTTCATTAGTTTTCAATAAAATTTTTGGATAGTTTTAATTTTTGTTGTTTTACTGTAAAGTAGTGTTCACTCTAGAAATAAAAAGGGCATGGTGCTATTCACTACAAAAGGCACTACTACAGCAGAAAAGGGCACTTTTGCTAGAAAAAATTGTTATTGCCTTTAGAAGGGGAAAAAAGAAAGCAATGAAACACATAATTTTTAAATATGATAAATCAAGTAACATTAATTTCGAATGATTTTATGATATGAAAATTAAAAATACAATTAAATTAAAACATGATTCAATAGTTTAATGTTCTTTTTCTTAAAGAAATGAAAAAAATTTATCATTTTTAGGCACACAATTAATGCACGGATTCAGTAATTCCTTGATATGAAGTGAATTTATTTACATTTTGGGTATCAATCGCCCAATAAATCTTGGGCGATTTATTGGGCCCGATTGATACCCAAAACATTTTGGGTATCAATCGCCCATTGTTATGAACATGGCATTGTTATGAGCAATTTTTCCCGATTCCCGTAATAGCTCTATCTCAAGAATTTTTATCAAAATACAGATTCAGGTTTACCTCGATAAATATTATTGTTGATTATGTTTTGTTACAAATTGCATTACAAATGGCGCTTTTATCGATGCTTTAGTTCTTCCTAGGTAGCAATCAGAAGGAACTTATTCCATGAAAAAAAAGTATTAAAATCGAATCATTTGCTCCAAATCTTCTCATTGTTTTTCATTAAGGCTCCCTATTCCTGCGAGCGAAAACACTCACAAGCTAATGCTATTCCTCTGGGGAGGTTATTTTCGAATAACTCGTTCGCACTTCGACTTTTTTTAAAATATGAGAAAAGGACAGCTGACGTCACTGTGGGCAAAATTACTGTGGATTCCTGCCCGTCTTTAAGACTCCTACGTACACAAGAAGTCAAGGCGATCTGATTTGTCTGCGATTAAAAGCTCTGTTGTATGATTGGTCAACGTCGCCATGATGATTTCTGTAATGATCGTTAAAGCAAAAATGTAATTGGTAGATTTGTTGAAGGAAGTATTTGTTTGTAAACATGCTCTTTCTTTATATGCATTGGATAGCTGAGGTGCCTATCCACATCGCTCCTTTTTTAATTTTTCGATTTTGGTTGAAGATATCTTTTTCAAATGACTCCTTCATTTTCGGAACTGGTTTTGAAAGTAAAACTAAATTTATAAAAAACATCTACAACCGAAATCGAAAAAATAAAAAAAAGAGCGACGTGGATAGAGACCTCAACTATCCAATGTAAAAAAAATAAATAAATAAATAAATAAAAATAAAAAAAATAAAAAATAAAACTGTTGAAATGCAAACAAATTATTAGAATAGGACCTCCCATAGGAATAGCATTAGCTCGCGAGCATCTTCGCTAGAAGAGACAGGAGTCTTAAATACTGACGTTTTCCTAAAAACCAGTTGATAAAAAATGACAATTTTTGGAAAATCCCCTATTGTTCAGTGGCTTTTAGAGAGCACAAAAAAGCGCACTGTATGACGATGTCTTTCTTAAGGTGCAACACTAGACACAGAAAAAGACCCGGATGATAATGTAAAGTCTATGGGGGCGTTCTTTTCAAATATTTCGCCCAAATTTTAATATTTTTACATGATTTTTGTGCACAAGATAGCTGAGGACGATCCATAACCGGACTAGTTTTTATTTTTTCTGTTTTGGTTTCAGATTAAAAAAAAATAAGTTACCCTGGGGTAATAACGCCACGTTAAGGTTCTACCAATTTTCACGGCTTAGTTTTAGATTGTATTTTTCAAACAAATATAGGATCTGATACAGCAACTCATTGACTATCTATATAAAATAAAATAATTTAACACATATGTATTCATAAAATGTAATAGCGTTTTTTCTTGACCAATGCTATTTGGCGTTAATACCCACCTATATGGGTAATAACGCCATGCAAACAAAACTATAAAATAAGATGGAATAATGGCATGTAGATTGCCCAATTTTAAAAATACTAACTCTACAGCTCTAGAAATTGGCAAATTGCAATCTAAGCTATTGAAAATGTACAATTTTTTGTGACTCTGAAAGAAAAAGAAAGCTGTGGTGGTGGCGGGGGCAGAAGGCAAAAGAATATCAGATTCTAAGCTACGTTTTGCTTAAAAATGACCATTTAAATACAATTATTAGAAACATTGCACGGATTATTTGAATAAGCATTTATATTCCCATGTATGCATTCTATGCGATAGAAAATATTGATTTTTTTGTGAAAGTGAAAGAAAAAGGAACGAGGGGGAGCTTCAACAGAATATAACACCCTGTGTTTCTCTTTGCTTAAAAAGTCCCGCTTAAATATGATTATAAGAAACATTGCATGGTTTTAACCATTCATAATGTAATATTTTAATCATGTGAAGTTTAATAATAACTAGAGTTATATGTAATAAATATTTTTGTTAAACCTTAACTGCAGTCAGCGCCTCACATACCGCTGAGTTTTTCAAGTTTCAGAGTTTAATTTGCAATTTTTAGTTTAACTATAGATACCGGGAAATTTTTGTTTCATTTGGAGTCCTATTACTATCGCTAGAAACTTTTGAATAGCTAAATTTTATTTATAATAGTCCTGTATATAAGGTTCAATACAAAAATAATATTCTAAAAGTTAATTTAACATTTTATTCATCGTTAGATTAAGCGGTCTGACAGGCCGCTCACAGTAAGTTATGCGACAATTTTTGTCACAGCAGTTAAGGGTTAATACTATTATAGTAATCTAGTAAATAGTTTTTAACCCATAACTCCACACTAATGCGGATTCTCCAAACCTACAGTTAAATTGTCGACGTTTTAAAGAGCATGCATTAATAAATTTTTAGTAAATTGAATAAAATTTTTGATTAAAAAATATTATCCCAAAGAGATCTCTTATTCAATTTTATACATAATTCATATGGTTATATATCATTATCTCTATATTAGCAACAAAATTAACCTTTAACTCCTGTTAGCAATCTGACTGAACACTGTACCCCCCCCCCCCCCCCCCCCAAAAAAAAATAGCGTTTAACTTGTATTTTCCAGTTTAACTATAGTTACAACTGAAATTCTATTTCGTTTGGAGTTCTCGTAATATTGTTAGAAATATTTGAATAGATTAAATTTAATTAGAAATAATTCTGTACAAAAAGTTTAGCGTAGGAACAGTATTCTATGATTTTTAATCATGGATCGCATTTTAACCTTTAACTAATGTTACCGGTCTCGTAGACCACTATTTTTCTTTTAATTTTTTAGTTTAACTTGTAATTTTCAGTTTAACTGCAAACACTACCTAAATTTTCTTTCATTTGGAATTTTAGTACTATCACCAGAGACTAAATAGGTGAATATTAAGTATAATACTCTTGTATAAAAAGTTTAGTACAAAAACACAATCCTATGAGTTATTCCCGCCTTTTATTCATCTTTCAAATTTGTGGTCTCGTAAACCGCATCACATTCATACGTTAGAATTTCTGTCACATCAGTTAAATGTTAAATTTATAAAGTTTTAAAAAACCGAACGCTGAGAAAGCGGACAGTTAAAATTTCGAACTCAATTGAACAATCCAGTGGAAATTTAATAGAAACCTGATTTTGAAGATGTTCGAATTTGAATTTCGAAAACATTTTGATATAGATTTATCTACAAGAGTTAAAAATTATTTTTTACATTAGTAAAAAATAATAATAATAATATAATAAAAAATAAAATAGAGAGATTATTTTTAAGTATTGGGCACCCCCCCCCCCTTAATCTTACCATTTCAACAATGATGATAATGCTGTCCCATATTAATATATAAACTCCCTTCGGATATAGTTCGGCCACTGTTGGGAATCAACCGGGGTAATAACGCCAATCCCTGGCGTTATTACCCCGGGATACTTCTGGCGCAGTAAATCCTAAACTACAAATTATCTCGAGAAGTTATCCAAAATCTTCTAGAACAATTTGAAAGTACATGAAATACACTACAAATTTATGTAATAAACAAAGTATTTCTGGATAAAAAATATAGTCTTCGGATCAAAAACCTTATCTCGCAAATTTTAGATCAAGCGTTAATTTTAGTTGCTTGTAAAAACAATAAGACCTAAAAATGAAACAAATTAACTTGAAGCTGTTTTTTGCGATTTATATGACTCAAAACTCTTCTGCGCAGAGCACATGGGTGTCATTTACCTGATTATTTCATAATTATGCAAAATATAATCACTTGGCGTTATTACCCCGCCTGGCGTTATTACCCCAGGGTACCTTACTTTAACTTTCGAAACCGGTTCTGAAACTGAAACTATCGTAATATAAAAAATACATAAGCAAAATCGAAAAAGTAAAAACTAGGCCGGTTATGGATCGGCCTCAGCTATCTTGTGCAAAAAAATCATGTAAAAATATTAAAATTTGAGTAACATATTTAGAAAGATCGCTCCCATAGACTTTACATTATCATTCGGGTCTTTTTCTGTGACTAGTGTGGGGCTTTAATTTTTATGATATTTGACTGGATTTTTTTATGAGTTGTTCCATTAGAGTGGACTATTAAATTATGTAAAAAGATCATTGTTACCGTTCGCGCATGAGCAGGTAATAATTTTTCCATACAATTACTCATATTTCATGAAATATTTTATACATTTACATTCCAACTACATTATATTGTTTTTATTCTATTTTGCGAATTTTTCTGAAACTGGCGATAGATCGGGTTGAAAATCCTCCATGATACAAGCTAAAAAAATCCCTGTCGGCTTGGCCTATAGGCGGAGATAGATTTCGAAGAGTCTTCATTTCAACAATAAAAAATAAAATATTATTAAAGATAAACCCAGATTAACTACTTTATTTGGCCGCTTTAAAAAAAAAATTAATTTCATTTTTCTGTAAGAACTGATTTTTTCAAAATCCTTTTAAACGAAATTCGGCTTAAATGCTCACTTTGAAAACATATTTTGAATATATATTCTCACTTTATTAAAAAATCGACCAATACGCGCATTATATAATTCCTAAATAACAAGAATGTGTTTGGGGGCAAAATTGAATCTAAAAAGAGTCATAAAATAACCAGTTAGTTATTTGAATATATCCAAAATTCTTTAATCAAGATCGCTTTGGGAAATTTTGTGCGAAGAGCCCAATTTGACAGCTTTCTTTAAATATACATATGCCTTTATCAAAAAAATGACCAATACGGCCCATTACACAGTTCATAAATAATAAATAACTGTCAACTGAATGCGTTTGAAAGTAAAATTGAATTTAAAAATGAGTCATAAATTAAAGAATTTGTTATTTAAATACATTCTCAATTCTTTATCATGATCGCTTTGGGGATTTTTTTTTTTTTTTTTTTTTTTTTTTTTTTTTTTTTTTGCGAAGTGCCCAGTTTGACAGCTTTTTTAAAAATTATATTTAGTCTCTATGAAAAAATTGATGAATACGCACATTATATAGTTTCTAAATAACAAAAAACTGTCAATTAAATCCATTTGAGAGCAAAATTGGATTTAAAAATGAGTCATAAAACAACCAATTTGTTATTTGAATACATCCTTAATTCTTAAATCATGATCACTTTGGGAAATTTTGTGCGAAATGCCCATTTTGGCAGCCTTTTTTGAAATATATTTTGCCTTTATCAAAAAACTGGCCAACCCGTCTCATTATATAGTTCCTAAATTAGAGGACCTGTAAATTGGATGCGTTTGAGAACAAAAGTGGATTTAAAAATAACTCAGAAAAAATGCAATTTGTTATACTTCCTCAATTTTTCAATAACTATTATTTCGGGAAATTCTTTTCAAAATACCCTTTTTGGCAGCCTTTTTTGAAATATTTTCTGCCTTTATCAAAACACTGGCCAATATATCACATTATATAGTTCCTAAATAAGAGGATCTGCCATTTGGATGCTTTTAAAATCAAAAATGAATTTAAAAATGAGTCAGAATATAAGTAGTTTGGATTTAAGGTATTTTCTCAAACTCCTATTTTTGTTTAATTTATTTTTGATATAAGAATTGGTCCTATGAAAAACTTGTTAATATAAAAGTTGTAGATATTATTGAGAAGATGTAAAATAAATTTTATTAGATTTGATTGCTTAAGAATTGAGTAAATTATGGATTTTTTTTCCTCCCGCCCTTTTTCTTTTTGTTTTTAATTTTTTTCATCGATAAAAATTGGTCCTATCGAAAACTTGTTAAAGCAAAAGTTTTAGATAATGTTGAGTACATTTCTAGAAAATTTAGTTGGATTTGATATTTTGAGAATTGATGAAGTTTTGAATTTTTTTTCACCCCAAAACCCTGTTTTTTTCGCCCCTTGAGCCCATTTTTAACTTTATCAAAAATCTGTCAAACATAAACTTTTAGCCCATTTCTTAGAAGTAATATAAACTTTAAACGGATTCGATATCTATTTTAATTAAGAAATTATCGCGTTTTTTCGGTTTTCACAAAAACCTTCCCTATTTCAACTCCCTTGGTCCGATTTTGCCCATTAACGAACTCGACCGAGATTTTATGCCCTCTGATTTTATGTAAAAGTTTGAAGAAGATCTGAGCATAATTATGGAAGTTATCGTGTCTAGAAGAAAGTGAAATATTTATATGTATATATATATATATATATATATAAACTTTTTTACTGATGGTAGTTTTGGGGTCTAGGAGTCATGATCGGTGTAGATCTGCAAAAATTTTTCAGAAATTCCAACATGGGAGAGAATGCAATAGGTAGTATTTCATACGAAATCTACCTAAAAGTGGAAGAATTTTTTTTTAACTTTCCACAAAAATTGCTTTTTCACATGATAGTCTAAGAGCCGACAGCACGAAAACCTATGTTATCATTTACAAGAAAAACTCGGTACTACTAGGTTATCCCGTCGACCAAACAATTATCGCCAAACTATAAGATTAAATGCCAATAATGGATGATCGTGAATGTCACATTCAGTGAAATTAAATACGATTCACGTGTTTAAAATGTCATTAAGTGATTTTTATTTCGACTTATTTTTTATATTTTTATTAATATTTTACTAAATATTTGTTTTTTCGTTATTAAAAATAAAAATTATTTCAATATGTGTAATTTGGCTCTTAGTTTGGATTTAATTTGGAATAGTTTGGCGAAATTGGTCGACGGGATAACAGAATAGTACCAAAAACTCTTTATTTTCTGGAAGAGTAGCAATAGAGGGGAATCTGATGATCCATGGCTGCCGGAAGTGAAGTTGTGCATAAGCCAAAAATTAATGTCACCAGTGGTTTACTCCGAGATTTAATATTGTATTTGATGTACTATGAAGGGTATGAAAACTAACCACTAATGGTATTAATTTTTCGTTAATGCACCACTCCACTTCCAGCAGACATGGATCATGAGATTACCCCATTATTACTCTTTTATAAAATAAAGGATTTTTTCCCTTGTGCTCAATAATATAAATTTTTGTGTTGTGAGCTCTTGGACTATGAATATATGTGCTATTCTTAGGAAAATGATTGGACACGTTGTACAGTATTCATATATTTGTGTTCTGCAGAGATCGATCATTTCATTAATATACAGGGTGATCCCAAATATTATTATTTTTCTTGGATTTTTTGTCAGAGACTTAAATGTCCCCCTTATGAAATGGGCATTGATAAATAGGAGGTCAAACAATCTTCATAATCCTGAAGTTCTAGAAGAATCCGACTAGTGTTATTTTAAAAATATTTTACAAAATGTTGAAAGCTGAGTGTCCGGTCATTAATGGCCATATAGAAAATAAGTTCAATTTTTTAGTCTGATAGTTTTATTTAAAAATATCGAAATAAGATTTCTTAAAAATTCGCCTGTTTCATTAATTCTATGAATTTAAAAAAAAAAAAAAAAAAAAAAAAAAAAGCAATGAAATTTTAAAGAAACGATTTGATTACGAAAAAATAAAACTTATGACTTTACAAATTTGTATTAAAATTATTCCTAGTTTTTGTGGATATTTCATAAGTGCTTTCTTTTTATGAATGTAAGATGTTTCTTCAATTTCTATTCTCTAGACTTTTCTCAAAGACCCTGTTTTTGGGAAATTGTAAAATTTTTCTAACAGTGTTGAGACTAGAAGTTTTAGTCTAGTCATAATTTTATTTTCTCTCATTTGCTTTTATCCTTTTCTATTTAGAGTCTAATGAATACGGGTCGTAGGTAAAGATTTTTGATGATATTCGTGGGATATTCAGTGACAGCACTTACGCCCAAGTCTTACTATTCGGGACGTATAGAGGTCGCCGACGAAGATGAGCTGCTCGCCGGGGCGGTTAATTAGATTCTATCTTTCATATATAATAAAGCTAAATTATATGTTCTTTGGTCAATTCAACTTTTTATTTACAGGCCAGATTTTAGTTTTAACTGAATAAATTTGTGAAAAGTTGAAGGTGAAAAAAATTCTGTGAATGGCCTATGAGACAAATAATTTTGTGAAGGGTCTTGTTTTGGTATACAATATTTTGTGAAGGGTTCTTTAAAGGACTTAAAAGTTTCTTAACCATATCATTGGTTAAAAGTAACACTTTCATGGAAAGTCCAAATGATTTCTTATTTCTTTGAGTTTATACATTGCTTGATATTACAACTGAATGTTTTAAATTTAACCTCTTCAGTCCCTGAATACCCAAATGGGTACATCAGTTTTGTCCCATTTTATTAATGATACTCAAATATAAATGAAATTTCGATGTAAGAATAATATGTTTCAAATTCTAAGATTCGCGCTAATGAAAATAAAACAAAAATCTCGCTCTGAAGTCAAACGGGAGAAGAAATAATTCAGTAATAATTAAAAATACTGTAATAATCGCCAGTAGCGAAAAGGTTAAAAATAATTTATAAGTTGGATTGGTACTTTAGTTATAATAATTCAACTTGTGTTCAAAATTATCTAAGTTTTTCAATTATATTTTTGAATTCAATAATTCATTGTTTGAATTTCATATTAATTATTTCTTGAGAATTATCCACCCAGCTGGTAAAATTCAAATCATACATTTCAGTAAAGTTACAGAAGCGCAACTATTTTTGTTTTAAAGGAAATCTCAACTCCTATTCTTGGATCACAATATTCACAAATGTTTTAGAGACATTCCTTAAGATACAAAACGGTGATTTTGAGGTGCTCTCTTAATTATGCAATGCACTCGAATACGCCATCTGGTGGATGAACGATGTAACTTCTCGTTTCAGGAGAATGCCGTGCACAGAGTCCCTTAAGGTTCCTGTTCCTGGCCGACAAAGAGTTCGCGAGCTAATGCTATTCTTATGAGGAGGCTATTTTCTAATATCTAGTTTGCATTTCGACATTTTTAAATAACTCTTTTTGCATTCGGTAGTTGAACTGCATGCTCATTCGTTCCTTTTTTACTTTTTCGATTTTGAATGAAGATATTTTTTATAAAGATAGTTTCACTTTCAAAACCGATTTCAATAGTGAAAGTGTGTTTTTCAAAAATATCTTCAGCCAAAAACGAAAAAGTAAAAAAAGAGCGGTGTCGGCATGTATCTGAGCTATCCAATGCAAAAAAAGTAAGAAATATTATGCACTAAGCATAGATTATGAAGTACTTTCTAACTGAGACTTTCCAACACTTCTTGAAATCTTTAACAAAACTTGATTAGCCAGGGAAATAACGTACTATTGTCCATATCCAAATATGTATTCCAGTATTTTTGAACAATCCTGTATATATCGTGTAAAATACCTTTTATACATGAAAGTATTTTGCTAAAGTTTAGTTTAAAAATGACTTCTTTTTAAACTACTTAAATCAAATTTACACAAATTATTATCCAAAGGTGACCATGTAACCAGTTCTTTGCGTTACCCTGTATATCATGTTATCTATATTCTACAAACATTTCCTAGTAAACTAAATGCAGTTCATGGTAAAAAGCAGGGACCTCGCTAAGGGGGGTGACAGGGGGGAAGCCTCCCCCCCCAAACATTCACAAATGTTATTACACTTGGCAAATTTAAAACTTTTATGGCATATTTAATTAAATTTTTAATAAAAACTGCAATATATTTCCAATTTTTGATGGAACTTGCAAAAGTTACAACTCTAATTGTGAATATTATTGAACTTTTTTGCAAATAAGAAATGTGTTACATTTTCTAACTGTGATAACTTGGCAAAATTATAAAACGAGTTGGCAAATATGAAAATTTGACTTGGTAATTTAAGATCTTTTCCCCCACCTATAAAAAGGCTTAACGATGTGGTAAAAAATCATAACATATTTAAAAACCACTTTTAAGTAAATTATTCTCATATTCAGTAACCTTTTCGAGATCTTTTGTGTACCCCTGTATATCTAAACTGTGTAACAATTAGCAATTATATAAATCATATAATATGCATACATCTAGTGAAACATAAGCGTTTCTCAAAAGAGATGTATTTAAAAAAAATATCACTTAAAAGTCTTTTTTTTTTTTTGGAGAGATTACCATGTTGTTCCTCACTATAATAAAAGTCACTCATCTGAAAGTTTGTTAAATTTAATTTTTTTTTCTACAGAAACAATGTTGCAACAAGTTCATGAACCCACAACATAGCCATTTTGAAAAAAAAAAAAAAAAAAGTCAAATGTTAAGTAACCTGCACATTTTAACATTTGTATAAAACACCATTCACTTTGAAAAGCCTCTAACATTACAAAAAACAGTAAACAGCTTAAAAAATAGTGCACAACACATTATGTCCAGAAATAATTAAAACCACATAAAAAATCTCATTTGGAGAGGAAGGAGAAATGAATAAGTTCCTTCTTGAAAAGTCGAATTTCAGTTAACCCATTAGTGCCTAGCATCCCTTTTTAGGGACGATTGTAAAAAAGGCATTAAAACACTTTTCACACCAGTAAATAGAAAGATAAATAAGCACCCTTTTTCAAGAGACAGATTCCTCAATAAATTAAGATAAAAGCTATTCATCTTTTAAAAGTGGTGGGAAACCCAAAATTTCATTTTTAATGAAGAAAATAAGTTGGGCATTAATGGATTAAAGAAACAGTCATTCCCCCCCCCCCTTCTCCTCTTATCACCACAGTATATTTACAGATATTCATCCCAATTTCGTCATAAGCCGTTTAAAAAAAAATGCTCAAATGTTCAAGAATTCAATAACTATTTTAACGTAATTTTTTAATTACTATTGACCTGCAGTGATGCCTAAATGATCTACTCATTCAATTTCCTGGAGCAACTGGGTCTAATTATAGAGATATTAAAACTATATAACTATGCAGATTTTGAATGCAAATCTTCAGTCTCATTCTTATTTGCTAACTTAATTGCTGTTTAGTAAACTCAACGTTACATCTTTTACAAATGAACAGTTAAATCTAAAAGCCCCATGCTTTTTGTAAAAACCTATTTTCTGAAGATGTTGATCTAAAGGAGGTATGGTATATATTTTACCTTTCCCAAATGATATTTCTATCCCAAAAATTATGTTTAATTATATACAGTTTTTTGGTATTTTATATTTATAAGATTATCGTGTTTTGAAATTGTAACAAATAAAACTTGTTATTTCACAAATTAGAAAGAATTTTATACTTAGTTATTTTTTAAATAAAATATACCTGTTTTGAAATAATTGTTACACTCAGACTGCAAACATTTATTTCTACATGGTTATGCACTATTAATGAAAAGAAATGAAAAAGGAAATTTCATCTTGTCACGAGAAACTGTCTATTTCATCGTTGGAGAACAAGACATAGTTGCAAATTAATTGCCATCAAAATTAATTGACAGCGTTAATTAGACTAAAGAAATTAATTTGGGTTTTACGAAATATAATATAACATAAAATAAATGTTGTGATTAACCTAAGGAATTTTAATGAAACACTGCTTTTATCATTTATCAACCTCATTTTTGAAAATTAAATATAAATTTCCTTTTTAAAAATGTGTCTCCTCCCTCCCTCACATGAGGGGAAAGGGGAATGGGTCATTTTTGTTATTAATTGACTACTTAATCTAATTTTTTTATTTTTATCATCAAACTAATATATTTTGAATTTCTTAAAGTGCTTCAATTATGAAAATTTGTATTTTGTACTATTGAAACATAATTTGTAAACAATATTTTTAATAATTAATATAATTGTCCAATCCCTCCCTGCTTTCCCCTACATTATAATGAGATATGCTTCACCTAAATCCTTGGAAACAATTATTTATTTATTACCAAAATGGACATTACATTAAGCCATGAAAGAAGTGTAAATTTTTAATTTGGTATGAGGCACATGTTTTCTTAAACAATGATTATTAGATATTCCTCTTGGAAATGCATTGCAAAAACAAGTTTTGCATTATCTATCATTAAGTTTATAGATAACAATTCTGAGAAAATTCTTTATAGAAATCTATTACGAAAGGTTTCTCTCCTGTATGTGTCAAAAGATGGCTTCTTAAACTACCATTCTGAGAAAATCGTTTGGAACATATTTCACAAACAAAGGTTTTCTCACCTGTATGCGTCAAGAGATGTCTTATTAGACTGCTATTCTTAAAAAATTCTTTGGAACATACTTCACAAAAGATTTTCATTTTACATACATCAAGAGATGGATTGGTGGATTACATTTCTCAGAAAATCCTTTGGGACATATTTCAAAAGCACAAGACTACCTTGTATGTATCAAGAGATGTATTCTTAGACTACCATGCTGAGAAAATCCTTTGGAACATATTTTGCAAACAAAGGGTATCTCTTCAGTATGTGTTAAGAGATGTCTCCTTAGATCACTATTCTTAGAAAATCCTTTAGAACATATTTCACAAATGAAAGTTTTTTTTACAAAAAAGAGCTTTTATCCTGTATGTGTCAAAAGATGTCTTCTTAGATGACTGTTCTGAGTAAATCGTTTTGAACATATTTCGCAAACAAAAGGTTTCTCTTCTGTATGTGTCAAGAGATGTCTTCTTAGAGCACTATTCATAGAAAATCCTTTGGAACATATTTCACAAATAAAAGGTTTTTTTCCTGTGTGGGACGAGACATGTCTTCTCAGATGGGTCTTTTCAGAAAACCCTTTGAAACATGTTTCACAAACGAAAGGTTTCTCTCCTGTATGTGTCAAAAGATGGCTTCTTAAACTACCATTCTGAGAAAATCGTTTGGAACATATTTCACAAACAAAGGGTTTCTCACCTGTATGCGTCAAGAAATGTCTTATTAGACTGCTATTCTTTAAAAAAATTTTGGAACATACTTCACAAGCAAAGGTCTTTTTGCCTGTATGTATCAAGAGGTGTTTTCTTAAAGTAATGTTATTATTAAATCCTTTAGAGCATATTTCACAAACAAAGGGTTTTTCTCCAGTATGAATATTTTTTAGATGTCTTCTCAGATTATTACTCTGAGAAATTCCTTTGTAACATATTTCACAAACAAAGGGTTTCTCTCCTGTATGTGTCAAGAGATGGCTTCTTAGATGATGATTATAAGAAAACCCCTTGGAACATGTTTCACAAATAAAATCTTTATCTCTTGTATGAATGGAGGAATGTTTTTCTTTATCCCCAGTTTGAGGAACAAATTGTTGTTCATTAGAGCAAGAATTTTCTTCTGCATTCGATGACATTTTTGTATGGGAAAAATTTTTGTTTTGGATAACAGAAACTTTTTCAAAGGATCAGTATTTATGAAATTGTTGCCATTTTCATCCAAGAAAATGACACTGAATTTCAGCAAAAAAGTTGTATCTATGTTGAAATCTAAAAATAAAAATAAAAATGATAAGTAACACACTTAATAAACTGATATAAATTTTAATTGTCAATTAAATAGTCATTTTGACAAGTTTTATTAAACAGCAGAAAACTCATGCATTAAATTATCACATTATTTTTTCTTACATAAGGGTGAATGGGGTACAGTTGACTTAAGTACAAAGTGGACCACCCCTAATATTTTATTTATTTTTAAATTTTTTCTTTTAGGCTAATTGATTACAGCACTGAATAGATTATTAATAGCCTTCAAAACATGTTTTTAGCTCATAGCAATTGATTTTATTCTGACTGGTTGTTTTGAGCTTCTAAAGGTAAAATTTTTCAACATTGCACTTTTCTTTATTATCAGTTAAAGGTTATATATAAATTTAAAAAAAAGAAGCGTTTTTGTAAATAAAAGGTACCTGTTTTTATTTACCGTTAAAGTTGATATGCTTAAAAGAAAGCTTTAAATTTTAATTTTATGAAAATGTATTGAACTTGAATTCATGGGGCACAGTGGACTGTCTTGCTGGGGTGTAGTGATCCACAATCCACTCTGTTACTGTGCTGTAGAATTTTCCAAAATATTAGTTGCTTATTTTCTACAGAGAAATACTGTTTTAATGTACTTATTTAGCTGTTAAATAAAGTAAACAAAGAAAAATGTTGATTTATTTAACATAAGAAATATTTTAGTTTGTATTTATTGCTTTTAGAAACAATACAAATATCCTATTGACTGTAGCCTATTATTACAAAAACAATTTCTTTCAAGTTCTGAAATTTTATAGGTCATTTTGAATTTAACATATAAAAAATTGGGAATCAAAACTTTATGGCTCTTAATTTGCTGTTTATATCGGTGTTATTGTAAAACCACTCTCAGACCTAAAATAATTTCAGGTGTATTTTTAAGTTTCATTTTTAACTTTGACTATATTTTATTTGAGCATCATTTATACTAAAGTACTAGAGATGTAATTTTTCCAAAAAAATTTGAAGTGCCGGAAAAAACTGTTTTTTTATCTTTTTTTTTTAAAACGGAAAAATTGATTTTTTATAATAGTTTCTCCCATATAAATTATACTTTCTTAGAGAATATTGAATAATAAACATTTTTTTTTCATGTATTTGTATTTAAAGAATATTATTTCCACTTTATATGACTATACTACAAAAGAAAAAGAAAAAAGGCCGGCTTTTAAAAGTTGTTTTTTTCCACATCCTCAGAATTTTCATAGTGCATTCAGGCTTTATTTAATGCTATTGTTTGTTATATCATGTCTCTGTTGAAATGATTTTTTTATTTACATGTTTAATTACCAATTAACCTAATGTAAAAAACTGAGTTAATATCTCTACAGTTTGGAATGAAATGAACTATACATCCCATTTACATAAGTATTGTTTTTAGGTAAATTATACTAGTTTAAAGAAACAAATTATTGCAGTTTTGTCATGATTATGAATACCAGTATTTAGGTCTTCTATTATTTAAAAACTGTGTATTTTTACATTCTTTCCTTACACTTATAATTTTCATTTCTTTTTTAAAATATATCTAGTTTTGGTATAGCTTTCCATTCCAATATCAACTGAAAAAAGATTTGATTTAGTTTTATAATCTAAACTCAAACAAAACTAAGTTTTAATTTGACTTACTCAGTTCTGCAACCAAGAAACTGCATAGGATTTACTGACTGTTAAGTTTTTGCTTACTAAAAGTGGGAAAAAAAAGAACATCAGGTTTTCACAGAAAAATAATATTTTTAGCTTAATTAAACGTAAAATTTCTCGTTTTATTCTAAAATCTGGTATCCCATTCTTGTGTTAAAAACCATATTCAATAATGTTTCCATATCGTAATATCATAATTCTAGAGTGAAACTCATGAGAAATGAACTATAAAATATAACACCACAAAAAGAAAATGCGAGGAATTTGAGGAACAAACAAAAGCAGTTACAAAGAGAAATAAGCTTCTACAGTTGAACCTCGAAAATCCGGACCTCCAAATTCCAGAAATCTCTAAAATCCGGACATTTTTCTGATTTCAGTTTTATTAATTTTTAAAATAAGACATTCTTGTAATTTTCACCAATTGCAGTTAAATTTTGATAACTACCGTAAAATCTCGTTAATCCGCCCTTCCCGATCAAACGCCCCCTCCACACTTTATAAAAAATTTGAAATTTTCAAAAAATCCCAAGAAAACGCCCTCCCTCTGAAAAAAATCGCTGAAAACGGATCGTTTGAGAACGGCTGAATCATGATGAAATGAATGAATCATGAATCTTTGATGAAATGTGCGTTTTTTCGAGATTTTTCAAGTGATTTCATGCTTATTTTTTACAAATTTCTACTTTTTTATGCTTTTCTCCACAGAATTTAACTTAAAAAAAAAAACGCATTTTTTTCAAGTATTGCTTCAAGTATCAAAATTCATGATTCATTCATTTTATCATGATTCATCCCTGCAAATTTTGGGAAACGGTCGCGGAAAAATCCCGTTTAAGCGCCCGCCTCTAATTATTATACGATTTTTCGTCACGTTTGGGGGGGCGGATTAACTGTATTTTACGGTAGCCACAAAAAAAGATTTTTTAATAAACCTCCAAAATCCGGAAAATTCGAAAATCCGGAATCGCCGCTGTCCCGATGTTTCCGAATTTTCGAGGTTCAACTGTACTATGCTCTTCAGACAACTAGTATAATTCAAAGTTTAATCTCAGAGAGAAAGTATAATTCATAACATAGTTACTTGTAATAAAATTGATTTTTTTCATCGCAGTTGTATATCTCTAATATAAAATTTCCATGTTTTGCAATAATACTGTATATGATGGAGGGAAATGAAGGTCATTTTTAGATTTAGCACCCCGAAAAAATATTCAATTACCAGCTATCATGAAATCATGAATAATGCAGCATACTACAGTAATCTGTAAGGTAATTTACACCAAAATTTAATTAACATTAATATGTATCAGGAAATGACTGAATCTGAAGAAAAATCGTCCGTTACTTCTTGAGATAAAGCTATTGCGATAGTCATGAATAATTCAGCATAGCAGCGTCACCTATGTAGCTATTTGCACCAAAAAGTAATCAGCACCAGTGTTCGGCCGTATTTATTCTGTATTTTTGGCAACGATTTTTATCGTCTGCTTTTGTTTTTATGAGTTAATTGAGTGTTTTAACAGAACGTAGCCATGAGCGGCTGAGTTGTGAGCTAGTTAAATAAATATACAGTTCATAGAGTTTTTTTTTAAATATGAGTTTTTATTGAGTTTATGAATGTTTTAAATGAGTTATCGACATAAATTGTGGTCCGCCGACCACGAAGGATCAGCGATAATAAAGTGCAACGCGTAACTTTCTGAATTATTCGAATTCAAGATGTATGATTGTAATGAGAAGTTGAATACGAGAAGAATACTTTAAAGTAAGTGAAAGTGATTTTTCTTATCTGTACTGTTATATATATAAATTTAAAACAATGTTTAAAGGAGCAAAGAAGGAGGATTTAAGGCAAATAGCCACTGAAATAAATCTGAATATTAATGATAAAATGACAATAGCTGATTTAAACGATATTATAGAAAATAGCGAAATATATAAAAATAAACCGGCTTTTGTAACAGAAATAGCTAACACCATAATTGAGAATCGCAAAAATGAAGAGCAAAGGCAATTTGATCTTAAAAAGTTTAAACTTAAACGATCAAAAAATGAATTGGAACTAGCTAATATTAAATCTGAAACTAAATCTGTTATTACTGAAAGTGAAGTAAAAATGGAATCGTTAGATCAAATAATAAAAAGTATTAAAACTTTGACTGTAAAAGTTCCAACTAAGTCTGAAGGATGGGGTTTTTTCTTTTCTTCTTTAGAACGGGCTTTCAAAACTAAAAATGTTTCGGAAGAAAATAAAGCAGAAATTCTGCTGAATTTATTAGGTGACAAAGCGTCTAACATTTTAACTTATTTACACGATACAGATATCGATAATTATGAAAGAATAAAAGAATTAGTCTTAAAAGAATTTCAACCAACACCGTATTTTTGCCTAGAACAATTTAGAAAAGCTTTTAAACTACCAAATGAGACTCATGTACAATTCGCTTCACGACTGATGACCAATTGGAATTATTATCTAAATTTAAGAAATGTGTCCGATTTCGAGAGTCTAAAACAATTGATTGTGTCAGATAAATTATATGAAACATTAGATAAGGAGACTGCTTCTCACATTAGTGTGAGACAAAGAGATAAATGGTTTTTACCAGAAGAATTAGGCCGTGAGATTGATTTATATTTTATATCACGCGGAAAATCTCTTACTGAGAATTTTAGTGTTAATCGAAAGTATAATCCCAAAAGTGTAAATAAAGTATTTTTAACTGATGTTAAAACATTAAACTGTATTTTGTGCCACAAACAACACCATCTGTCAAAGTGTCCAGATTATTTAAAGTTATCTGTTATTGAGAGAGTAAATGTAATAAAATGTAACAAGTTATGTTTCAATTGTTTAAATTTACACCCAGTAGCCAATTGTACATCAAAGAACATTTGTTTCTGCAAGAAACGACATCATAAAACTATTCATTTTCCCAAAACAAATAATAATACATATGTGAAAGAATTTGTTTCTTCAGAACATAATACACAAAGTAAAATAAATGTAGGAGAATGTTCAGATTCAAGAATAGCAAATTATGGCACATCAATGTTAAACGTTAATGCGGAAGAGTTCGTTCAGAAAACTTTTATTAGTAACTATTCGAATAAAAAGAATAAAGTTTTACTTTCAACGGTTATGTGTTATCTAATTGATGAATCGGGATCTAAATATAGAGTAAAGTGTTTGTTAGATGTAGGCAGCGAGTCTAATTTTCTATCCCGCCATTTAATAGACATGATGAATTTGAAAAAAGAGAGAACAAACATTTTGGTGTCAGGTTTAAATGATGCCACCTTAGTAATAAATCATAAAGTTAATGCATCAATAAGCAATAGAGATGGAAGTTTTGTAAAAAATTTAGATTTCTTGATAGTTCCAAAAATAACTGCAGATTTAACCCCTTCGCGTCCAATTGAAATTTCAGCACAGGATTTTCCTAATGTAATATTAGCAGATGAGAGATTTAATATCCCAGAACATGTAGATATGCTTCTTGGAGCAGGAATTTTCTATGAACTTTTAAAACCGGGACAGATTCGTATTAATAATTCTGATCTTATTCTGCAAGACACAGTTTTCGGTTTTGTAGTATCTGGAAGTTTTCCAATAGAAAATGAAAATAAAGTTCATTGTGGTTTAATAAAAAAAGAAACTAACTTAGATAAAACACTTCGAAAATTCTGGGAAATAGAAAATATCGAGATAGAAAAACCAAAAAGTAAAGAGACTTTAATTTGTGAAAAACATTTCGTAGAAAATTATACCCGAGAAAAAAGCGGTAGATACGTAGTTAAAATGCCCCTAAAACAAGATCCAACTACATTAGGAAGTTCTAAACAGATAGCAATTAAAAAATTGAATTCTTTATGGAATCGCCTAGCAAGGGACCCCGAGTATTTAAGATTATATTCCGATTTTTTAAAAGAATACCAACAGTTAGGCCACATGGTCGAAGTTAACGAAAGCGAGGAAGAAAATGGATCCTATTACATTCCCCGCCTTGGAGTGTATAGAGGAATAGAAAAAAGTATGTCAACACCTTTGAGAGTAGTTTTTAACGCCTCTTCTTTAACGACAAAAGGAAACTCACTTAATTCTATTCAGTATAATGGGGGTGTAATACAAGATGATTTATTCTCAATTATGCTGAGATTTAGGAAATATATTATCGCTTTCACTGCAGATATTCAAAAAATGTATAGAGCAATTTCTATTCATCCAGATCAAAGGAAACTACAAAAAATTTTATGGAAAGAAGGTGTAAACGAACCAATAAAGAATTTTGAACTAACTACTGTTACTTATGGTACTGTTAGTGCACCCTTTTTGGCCATGAGAACACTACTTCAATTATCTAGGGATGAAAAAAGCAAGTTTCCTTTAGCAGCACCCGTGTTGAGAGAAGACATGTATATGGATGACATCTTATCTGGATCTGATTCTTTAAGTTCTGCATTAGAGCTCCAAAATCAATTAATAGAAATTTTAAACAGCGGAGGAATGTTATTACATAAATGGTGCAGTAATGCTCCACAACTTTACCAAACAAATGACAAAATATATCCCTTTGGTGATTCAGAAGAATCCAAAACATTAGGTGTCTTGTGGAAATCGAGAAAAGATTGTTTAAGTTTCGATGTAAAAATTCATAATGAGATAAATGTCACTAAAAGACAAGTGTTATATATCAAGTTTGTTTGATCATCTTGGATTAGTATCTCCTATTATAATTAAAGCGAAAATATTTATGCAGAAATTGTGGTTATTGCAATTAAATTGGGATGACTTGTTACCGGAAAAAGAAACTAAGGAATGGGGAGAGTTTTCAGATAATCTACAGTTAATTAACAAAATTGAAATTAGTAGGTGTATTTTATTGAAAAATGCTATTATAATCGAGTTACATGGTTTCAGCGATGCTTCCGAAGCAGCCTATGGTGCAGTAATTTACTGCAAATCAGTATCAGAATCTGGAGAAATGTCAGTGAAATTAGTGACAAGTAAATCAAGAGTTTCCCCCTTAAAGCAATTAACTGTTCCCAAACTTGAGCTGTGTGCAGCTGTTTTATTATCAAAACTAATTAAACGTGCGATTTCTGCTCTCAAGATCAGCATAAACAAAATCTTCTTATGGTCAGATTCTATGATAATATTGTCATGGATTAAAAAAGAACCGTACATACTAAAAACATTCGTTGCGAACAGAATTTCAACGATACAAGAGCTAACTGAAGGGATGCAGTGGCGGCATGTGCCTTCTCAACATAACCCAGCAGACCTTCTAACAAGAGGAATTAATCCTGATAAGCTAATCTCAAATGAGTTGTGGTGGAGTGGCCCAATGTTCCTAAAAGGAAAAGACTATCCAAATACAACCATACCTGAAGCAGTTGATTCCAATGACTTTTCAAAAGAACTGAAAAACTTTAAAACTAATGACTTTAAAAACATGTCTTTTTTTACAGTTTCTAATAATACCTTTGTGCATGATATAATTGATTTAAGTAATAATTATTGTAAGATAATTCGTATTTTAGGATTTATTTTCAGGTTTCTTAGCATTTGTAAAAAAGAAAGTAAAGAGGGTCCTTTAGACCTCGAGGAGCTCAACAAAGCAGAAACTTTTTTGTTAAAAAGTGTTCAACGAGAATTTTTTGACAAGGAAATAAAATCCTTGCAAAAATCAGGTGAGGTAAATAATAACAGTCAGATAAGAAATTTTCACCCATTTCTTGATAAAGCAGGTCTTCTTAGAGTAGGAGGTAGGTTAGCAAACAGTAACTTAAATGATAACCAACAATTTCCTATTTTACTACATAATAAAAGTAAACTTACTCAGATGATAGTAGAATATTATCACAAACGATATTTACATTTAGGCCCACAAGCTTTACTTTTCCAGTTAAGGCAGAAGTTTTGGCCTTTAAATGGTCGTGCAATATGTAGAAAAACAGTTCATAACTGTATTATTTGCTTTAAAGCAAAACCCATCTCATGTCAACAGTTCATGGGAAATCTACCAAAAGAAAGAGTAATTGAGAACTATCCATTTAATTGTTCAGGTGTAGATTTTACTGGGCCTTTTCTCATAAAATATAAGTACCAACGTAAAGGGATTTATCACAAAGTATATGTAGCCATATTTATTTGCTTTGTAACACGTGCAATCCATTTGGAAATTGTTACTGAATTAACTTCGCAAGCCTTCATAGAAACTTTAAAAAGATTTTTTGCTAGGAGAGGTAAAATTGCTTGTCTTTTTTCTGATAATGCTCAAAATTTTGTAGGCAGTAATAATGAACTCAAACGATTACATAATTTAGTCACTTCCAACTTTGAGGATAGGCACGCCTTCCTCATATTCCTATTGGCCAATGAGGTGCTTGCTCACTGTACCTCGGCTATTTAAGACATTTTCTTCCCCTTTTGGCTCATTCTACCCTCGACCGCTGGTGTGTGAGGAACTCGCCTCTGGCAATGGTCGCCAAATTCTCTAGTCACAGCTAAAGCTTATTTCAGAGTTCAGTTTTTAATTAATTTTCAAAATTTTATTTTCCCCCTTTTAGACCAGGCATGAACCGAAGAACTTGTTTACTGGAGTTGTGGACCTGCGCGAGCGTAGTGTGTACAGGAACTTCGTTTGGTAGTGCGATCCAGGTGGCCGATAACATATGCCAGTAAAACGCGGGACCTGTGCCGCTATGTTAGCCGATGGGAAACTTCGAAGGTGAACGGGTTTCAGGTGATTGTCACCAAAATTAGTGAGCTATGTGGCCCCCTTTTTTGGTTCTTAGAGTTAGTCGTGGGCTGGGATACCTTATGCTATGCCTTTTCTGTGCTTCTTGGTACCATACTGCCTTTTCACTCTCTGTTTTTTGCCGACGCCAGTTGGTGAAATGACATCGAAGTATGGGGCAACCAAACTCGTTTGGATGCCACATGCGCCCCTTCTTTTGGAGGTTATATTTAACCTCGTGCTTCCAGCTCTGGAATAATCTTCGGATTTCCACCAGAGACTCTAAATTATACCTTTTGACCGTGCTTTGCTTCGAAATTCATCTTTTTATGTTCATTTTCTTATATTTAGTTGGAGGTTACGCGCAATGGACCCACATTGTGTTGGAACTCCGTAAGCACCGCGATGTCATGTCATAATTTAGTTAGAATTCCTGACGATAATTTATCTGGATACTTGAGTAGTGCGGGTGTTAATTGGAAATTTATTCCTCCAAGGGCTCCAAACTTTGGAGGTCTATGGGAAGCAGGAGTCAAATCCTTCAAATATCATCTGAAACGTGTGATAGGAAATGCAAAATTAACTTATGAAGGATTTTTGACAGTAATAACACAAATTGAAGGAGTCCTAAATTCGCGTCCTCTTGTGCCTATCTCATCTGAACCGGATGATTTGAATGCTTTGACTCCTGGCCACTTTTTAATTGGTAGGCCAATCAACTCTATTGTTGAACCAGAAATAAGTAATGTTCAAGATTCCAAACTAAAATTATGGGAAAAAACTACTAAAATGATTCAGTGTTTTTGGAAAAAATGGTCCAAAGATTATTTGAGCTCATTACAACAAAGAACAAAATGGATGTTTGAAAAACAAAATGTAAAAATAAATGATTTAGTAATTATAAAGGAGGACAATGTTGCTATTTGCAATTGGCCTCTAGGTAGAATTGTAGAGTTGTTTCCAGGTAATGATGGAATTATTAGAGTAGTAAAAGTGAAAACACAAAGAGGTTTTTTTAAGAGACCAGTGTCAAAAATATGTTTATTACCCTTGGAAAAGTAATTGTTATTCATTTTAATTTGCTATTTATTGTTTAATTAGTATGTGTTGTATTATTTATTTAAAAATTTCATGTGTAATAATGTATTATAATTGTGGTTGAATGAAAATCACTCAACGGGGGCCGGTATGTTCGGGCGTATTTATTCTGTATTTTTGGCAACGATTTTTATCGTCTGCATTTGTTTTTATGAGTTAATTGAGTGTTTTAACAGAACGTAGCCATGAGCGGCTGAGTTGTGAGCTAGTTAAATAAATATACAGTTCATAGAGTTTTTTTTTAAATATGAGTTTTTATTGAGTTTATGAATGTTTTAAATGAGTTATCGACAACCAGATTATATCAAAGATTAACTGAATGTGAATTTTTATGAAAATCTGTACTATAGTTCTTGAGATAGAGCATTTGTGGAAATCATGAATAATGCAGGATAGCAGTCAATGATGGATTTAAGGGGGGGGGGGGCGATAGGGCGATCATCCCCCCCCCTTGAACCCAAACGGTCTGCAAAACGACATTAGATGCCCACATGGAAAAGTGGTTGAACCTAAACTGGAAATCGGGGTCGCACCATCTTTAATTTACTATACAGGGATTAAATCAGATATTCAAACTCTCAGAACCGGGGCGGGACGGATCTTATTTTTTTCTGCAAAACTAGACCGAGCCACATTGTTTTTTCTGCACAGGTCTGGTGCGAGCTTCCTTTTTCCCAGATGTATATATGTACCAAAATTTTCAAACCCATGATTTCAGTCATTCGTATAAAAGTCAAACGCTCGGTCTGGGGTCGACATGGTCCGTATGCAATGGTGAATCTAAAGGGCAGGGTGAGGAGGCTAAGGAGCAGTCCCGTCCCTTGGGCTAATAAAGGATTTACAAAGTGACATCATGCATCCCAAAGGCTGATCTAGAATGGGGGCGAAGGGGCAATCGCCCCCCCTCCCTTGGGCCAATAAAAGTTTCCCAAAAAGACATGCATTCTCCCAGGAAATGAGTTGAAGCCTAACTCGAGTCCGGTGGGGAGCGGCCCGCACCTTTTAAAATTCACATGGCTCGGGCTGGGTCAGGTCTTCTCGCTTTTAGAGCCGGACCTTATCGTGATCATTATTTTTTTGTCGTGTTCAGTCAGGCTCATTGGCGGGTTTGAGTTTGGGGGCGAAGGGGCGATTGTCATCCCTTCTTGTGCTATTAAAAGTTTCCCAAAAAGATGTGCATCCTCGCAGATAATGAGTTAGATCCTAACTCGAATCCAGTGCAGCCCACCACAGGCTGCACTATTTTAAGTTCCAGAGGCTCAGGCTGTGTCTAGTCTTGCCGCTTTCAGAACTGGGGCGTTATTTATTTGATACTATCATGATCATTATTTTTTGTATATTTGGGTTGGCCCTGACTTATTTTTCTTCCAGATCGAATCTGACCTGGAGTCATTCTTTTTAGATGTCTTTATTAAAATGAGACATGTCCAGACTGAGCCTGTATCCAATACAAGCTCGGGATCTATTTTTATGCTGGTCCACGGGCTCGGACTCATTTTTTCTGAAACCTGAAAACTTTATTTATCGATGAAATAGAAAAAAGTAAAAGAACTTTTTCCCCCTTAAAAATTACTTATTCCTTTTCAAATTAATGTCTTGCTATTTTGATCAAAATGAAAGTGAAGCACAATCTTTTTTCTATTTTAATATTTGAATGCTATTAAAAAAAAAAAAAAAATTAGTCATATCTACAATTGCAGATTTATGCTCAAACACTGCCAACGACGAACATTTCGGCGCCTACGAAAAAAGGCGGGAATAATAAATCTGTCTTTAGTTCTATTTTTGTTTGTGGCAAAGATTATTTTGCAATTGGATTGTTTATTATTATTATTTTGTCATGTAACGCGAAAAGAATATTTTCTTCTGATTTTAGTTTGTAGTTGAAATTTCTAGTGTAGACAACGTATACTATCGTAATCGCTCTTCATATGGAAATATCTGGTAGTAATAATCATTTATCTTAGGATCTCTCATGATGCCATAGCTATAAGTAAATGTATTTACCATATTCTTCCTATCAAGCAGTGTTTCCTCTGTTCCTATAAAAGTGTTTAACTTTAAAATTTTTAATTTAATGTTATTTTTTGGGTCATGCCTATAACGAAGGCTTGTTATGAACAATGAAATGGTTATAAATTAAAGTGTGCATTTTTTACAGAAAATTTAAAAATGTTGTTCGATTTGACAGATAACAGATAGTATTTTCTACAAGTTCCATGCATTTATTCATGAAACACATATGATTAGCATGTCCATAATATTTTCTTTTTAAAACAGAGACAAAATATATAATCTTTTTATGTGTAAATTATATTTTTTATATAAAACTATTCGTTTGATAATATTAAATTAAAGTTTTTGTACAGACATTTTTATATAAATATTAGCTTTAAAATGATAATTACTTTAGGAACATTTTTTATAAGTATTATGCAATTTTTTTCTACTGTATAAATTCATCATCGGGCCTTTGCTCTTGATACTGCAAAATGTTTCTGGCTCAGGCAAGACCAGGCTGTGGAATAAGAGCCCAAATTTATCTCTAGTGTGCAGTGACCAAATTTTCCCTAGTTGGGGTTCGTCTCGGAATAAAAGCTAAATTTCGGTCCGTGTCTGACCCAGCCTAGAAGTATGCAGGGCCCGGGCCTGGCCAAACCGGCGAAATGGCTCCAAATTTTCTAATGGGCCTATAGCGGAGATTATCGCTACATATCTTTTCCCCTTCATAAATGCAATAATTATTTCCCTTTAATAAATTCTTAGTTTTATTTTAGTTTCCCTTTTCACTAATAAACCCATTAGTTTAAATTAATTCTATATTTAATAGTTAAGTTTTAGCTTTCATACTCCCAATAATAGAAGTAAAACCGTTTAACTTTTGGAGCTCTCTGTAGAAAATAATAATGGAACTTCCTTTCTCACAAATTTTCTGTTGTGTCTGTGAAAAACATCTGCCCAATAGAAACTGCACTTATTAACAAAATAAAGAAAGCTCTGGGCTTAGTTCATCATAATCTTTTATCCGTTACATTTTTATTAACATCTGCCTTACACACCCTGTTTTCATTCTCACAATTAATGCTTAAACCTAGAAATACTTTTATCTCTGTTTATCCTGACTGTGCTTTCTTTCTATTCAATTGCGCATCTGGATAATATAATTTTGGTCAGCAAAACTCCAATTTAAGTATCGGCCTGCTTTGCTTTTGTCTATTTCCCAGGCTTAAAATATTTCTGTAACCCTAATAGATATTCGCAGATGTAAAAATAATCCTTGGGTTCCCAGACCGCAAAAGTTAGCTGATACTGAAGGTGTGGTCTATCAAATATCGCCAAAGTCTTTGTATAAAAAATCTTCTTACATCTCTTGGCGATAAGGGCTATGACGCCGTGCAGCCACTTCACTGATTGCCACCACACCGTTAACATGTAGCTAGCTCACTTGAGCTCTCAGAATCCCCTCCCCTTGTGGGGGGATTGCAGTTGTCGTAACTCTACTTGAATAAATGTATCATTAATGTAACTCTCTCTCTTTTCGGAGTTTTTTTGTGTGTGCTTCTTCTTGGTAAATCACCTGGGCCTTTGAAACAACACCTTCACATGCATGATATGCAGTTACATTGTCTGCAAACTGGGTTTAATATTTTTTTAGCAGACTCGTGCTGGTCCGACATCAGGTTTGCACTGTCTTTCTACATATAGATGAACTGAGCCGGATCTAGACTTAATTGCTCTCAAGATGTGTAGGGCTAACATGATTTGTAAAATTATTAATAGCGATAAATAACTTATGTTAACGCAATCTTTGGATATATATACATTTTGGTCATTCTTAAATTCCCCTCTCAACAAAAGTTTGACACATTTTCTGACTAATTTTTAACTTTAAAAGTATAAAATTGACAAGACTGACTATTGAAGGGATTTAAAATCGAATAGTGATTTTCATTTTTGGTAAATTAAATACTTGTACAACCTTCTTGAGATATAAGAAATTCATCTTAAATGGTTGCAGATTTTTCTACCTTCTCATGCTGTCGCTATTCGAAATTCTATTCAAAATGGTAACTTTAACAGTCTTTTCTTATATTGCTTATATCAAAAAATCAATAACACCATAGTTTCTGAATAAAAACACCTGCTAATCCTTCTAATGCGATCCACAGCATAAACATTAGTTAACCTGACCAGCAGCAAAAAAAACAAAGCCAACCGGACCCACACCTGACCCGCAGCAAAAAATAGAAGTCAACCAGACTCAGACCGGACTCACAGCAAAAAATAGAAGCAATGTGACCTGCAGTGAAAAATTATCTCGGACCCACGCATTAAAGTTGAGTCTCCAAATTTCTAAAATCACCCCCCCCCCCCTGAGGACTCACCAGATCCACCCTGGATAGCAATGCCATCTGTTGGGTGATGTACACCAATAACTAACAACTCCAGTTTATATAAAAGTATAACTAAATCTAAAGTTTTGTGAAATTATGCATCAGTTCTTGAAATAGAGCACCCAAAGAAAAGAAAAGAGTGTGATTTATGTCAAGAACACATTTTTAATATCAGAAAATGATAAAATTGGTGCAGATATTTTAATAGATATTTTTTTGTGTAAAAAATGAAACTATCTACATCGAACACCCCCTTTCCCTGCAAATTATTTACATTAAAAACAGGTTTACAATATTGAAGAAAGATACTTAAAAATAATAAAACTAAAGTAGATATTTGAGATGATTTTTTATTTTTTTAAAGTAAAATATAAGTTTTAATAAAAGTATCTTTAGTTTTGGGGTGATTCTGTTACTGATTTTCTGAAAAATTAAGCCAATAGTTTCTGGAGAAAAAAAAAAAAAAAAAAAAAACGATAAATTCAAACATAAAATCTAGTGAGAATTTCGACAAATGATCGTCGAAAAAAAAAAAAAATCATCAATCTTCTTTTAAAATTTTGCAAAAATCATCCAAGGATAGAAGGAAAATGGCAGATTTTCTCAAAGAATCATGAAATTTTTTTTTAGAAGGGGCTTGTCCCAGTAACTAATTTGAATGACTTTTTTTTTTTTTTTGTATCAAATGGACTATTTTCCTTTTTTTCTTACATGTTGTTAAACTTTATTTTCATTTTTCTCTACATTATTTGTTCGACAATTTTTTTTTATTCTTTAATGAATGAACCACTATTACACAATATTTCTTTTTTTTTTTCAGGGATCTCTAATGCTTCTCTTAAAGGAACTGCCTCTAGACTAGACGTACAGTTGCTATGCAACTAAGTCCAATCCTATATAACAAGGCCATCCAGAATGATCTTACATTGTTCCACAGAATCATGAAAAAACGCAAATTTCATCCACAAATCACGAAAACAACTAACATTTCTACAAAAAAATCGGAAATAAAGTCAAAGAATCATATAAGAGGTTATGCAAAAATAAGATTTCTGCAAAATTGTTATTGCAAAAAAAAAAAAACATATCTCACCATTAACTTAATTTAGTAAAAAGCTTGGTTCAGTGCATTGGTTTAAAAATTTTATAATTGTTACAATCAGAACATACTTATTTCCTACATGTTTTCACTCCTCGTTATCAGAAAAATAAAGTGACGCCAACACAGTGAATGAATCCGAAGAAATTAATGGTTTGAAAGAATTCATTCATGAAAAATGAATCATTCAATGAATCACTGCAACAGAATTGTTCTAGTTTGATTTAAATAACTAATACGAAAATTTAATGGGGCAGTTTGTTTATGTTATTGTCTGGTCTGATAGCTAAAAATATAATCAAGAATAAAAAAAGAAAAGATACTGTTATATTGACATGGTAACATTTTTTTAAATAAATAGCAGTTTAATAAGTAATTAGTTAACTACAAAGGAGTTTATCTAAGGAATGAATCCCGGTTTATAAATCACGATCTAAAAATCGACGGATCATTCCTACATTTGCCGTCTTGTCTTTAGCCCTATTTATACACAGGCTTCTTATTTATATTATCAGGTAACTTTTAAAGAATCATTTTATTTATGCCACATTCATTATTAAAAAAAGTTTAAGTTAAGATAGTTTCTTTAAATATTCCTCTACTAAAAATTCTACCAGCAGGGATTTGATCCTACCACTGCACATAATTTCATCTGTCCCAATTTTCCTTTTTCCGATAAATAATCCCTTAAAATATTATTGTAACGTGTTATTTATTGCAGATAATTTCGTTTATTTATTTATTTGTAGTTAGTTCGATGAATATTGTTCTCATTTAAATTTAAAAATAACAAATTGGTTTGATTTTTTCATTTTTTAACATTTAAATTTTTAAAAATTGTTTTGCTCATAGACTAGTTGTATTCTGTTCATTTCAGAGTAAACATTTTTGAAATAATTGATCACATACTGATGTCCTATGTAAATTTCATCAAAATTTATAGAAAATATTAAAACAATCTGAGAAGCCAATAATGTGACATTCCAATATCTTCATAATATTAGTTGGATTGACAATAGGTGCTGTGATTTGCAATTATTCTTTCAAACATTTTTTTTTTTTTTTTTACATTTAGGGCAATGGTACCTAATTGTGTATTCTCATGCTAAGAAGAAAAACAATCTACCAACAATAACGCTATTTGCAACATTTTATTTTCAGTGCCGTGTCATATTTCATCTTATAGAGTTGCAACATTAGAAGCAGTTGAAGGAGTACAAATTAGGAGATAAAAACACAGAAAATTAGAATGTTATAATTTGTCTTGTTTCTACATCACATTTTATTAATTAAATAAAATTTCCTATTCAAAAAATGCTAAAGCCATTGAATAAAACTTGTCGTTTATGTGCCTACTTACCCTATTGCACCAATGTTTTTGCAATTTTCTTCAGATAAATGTATGACAAAAATATCTGCTTTGCCTGTCTTTTTGCCAAAACGACCATTTTGTTCCTGCTTCTGCACCCAAACGTGATTTATTAGTGCCATTTTCTTTCTTGTCCAAAGAATTTTCTCTGAACTTGTAAGAGTGTTTGTCTCATTCCATCTCATGACATATTTCTTACTGTTGAAGACTTTTTAAACATTATTAACTTTTAACATAACTAGTTTATTTCAATTTTTTTTTTCTTTTTCAATGTTTTCAACAAATTATATTTCAGCATTGTTTGGAAACACAATAAGATAATTCTCTTCAATATGACATGGAAGTATAGTCAAGGATTGATGATCCATGCATCTGTTATATTCAATTTTCTATAATCTCCTTTCCTTAACAAAAGTAAATATAGGGAATTTTACCAATCTGTTGCTAAAAAATATTGGTAAAAAAAAATTGAACAACTGGTTAGGAATTTCATGAGTCCATTGCAGAAAAAAAACTTAATTTTCATAATACATTAGACTCCTCAAATCCACAATTTCTAAAATCTGCAACTCTCTAAAACCCACAGATAATTTATAGATGTAAACAAAGGAATTTTCAGGTTAAATAAAAAGACAAAACTTTTTTTTGACTTTTTTTGTTTTTATATCAATTCCATATATTTTTTAATATGAAATTGTCATTTACAGTCAAATTAAATTGTTCATAGAAAACTTCATTAAAACAGGACCAATATCTGATATTCATATAAAAAACACGTTAAAAGCAGAATTAAACCTTATTACAAATAACAATGTTTTTATTTTTAACAGAAAATATTACAAGCAATTAGAGGGAGCTCCAATGGATTCACATATTTCTGGATTATTTGCTGAGAGGGTTGGTAAAAAACCGGTTTAAAAAAAAAAAAACCAAAAACCATGGTTTTTTTTGGTTTAAACCAGTTTTTTTTAAATATGATTTCCTATTACATATACATGCATATTTATCAGTAAAAATAAATATTTTTGAATATATATAAGTAATAACTTGATTTAAAAGTAATTCTAATTAATGTAATAATTTAATATACAATTAGTTATGTAGAAAATGGAAATCATTTAAATATTAAACATTTATAGAAAAAAGCTATTTTTTTTAAAAAATAAAATGTTTTACATAATGAAACATTGACACCTTGAAAATCCTAATGTACAATCTTTTAAGCACTATAAATGATAAAGAATATAAATATGATGCAGTTTCATATATATTTTTTTCACAAGGCTATTCAAAATAATTTCTTTGAAATACCGTATTTTCGGGTGTATGCGCCGCACCTCCGAAAATGCATTAAAATAAAACAATTATTCATCAGAAGCGCCGCACCGCCGTATGCGCCGCACTTAAGAGGCACATACTTTAAAATACATCAAATTGTTAAAAATTGCGTTAAATTCAGTGTTTTTTTCGCGATTTTTTTTAACATTTGTAATATAAATCCAATTTTAAATTTAGTATATTTTGTATATTTTTTATGATAAAATGAAATTGAATTCGTGCGGCCTTTTTTTCGCGATTTTTATTACGTTTTATAGTTTGTGACGAAATTGGCAGGGTGTTATCGCGATATTTGACGAATTTGCAGTTTTTTCGCGATACTTGAAAAAAAATTGCATTTTTTATGGGGATGAGCAAGGGATGATTCATGAATATTTGGATGAATGAATCATGAATCATGAATGAATCATGAATTTTGATACTTGAAGCATTACTTAAAAAAATTTGCGTTCTTTAAAAAAAACTTAAATTCTGTCGAAAAAGCGCAGAACAAAGGAGAAATTCATGAAAAGCATGAAAAATGAAATATATTTAAAAAAAATCTCGAAAAAACACACATTTCATCAAAGATTCACGAACTATTCATTTCATCATGATTCAGGCCATTCTCATTCGCCTTTGAAAACGGAATGAATCATGTTGAGATGAATGAATCGTGAATCTTTGATGAAATGTTCGTTTTTTCGAGATTTTTTAATAGATTTCATGATTTTTTCCAAATTTCTTCTTTTTTTGCGTTTTTTGGCCTGAATTGTCGTTTTTTCTCGTTTTTTTTTTAATGTTTATTTATAGATACGACATAGTTGCGGTTTTTCTATAAAAGTTTTTGACAATTCTTTTTGATGTTATATTACCGTTCCTTTGAGAAATTCACGATTTTTCTGCGATGACATAATTTGTGTTTTTTAAAGATTTTTTGACATATTTCGCGTTTTTACTGCAATCTTTCGTCGAAATGTGGGTTTTTTAGCGATACTTCGGAGAAATTCATGATATTTTTGCTATCCTTTCAATAAATTTGCTGTTATTTTTCGTGATTCTTTGGTGAAATTAGCGTTTTTTTCAGCGTTTTTTTTATAGCGGGGACTAGCTTTTGATTGGCAAGGGCGGATTAACGGGATTTTATGATAATAAAATTGTAGTTTTTCAAGTGATCCTTTCATGAAATACACATTTTTTTTCTTTTTACATATTCGCGCTTTTCCCGCGAACCTTTGATAAAAGTCGTGTTTTTTTCTCCCGATCCTTTGATAAAATTCTTGCTTTTTCTGCGAATGATTGACAGAAATTAGGCTATCATTTGTCGAAATTCGCAATATTTTTTATGCTTCGCATTTTCTTCCTGATGATTGACTTTTCACAATTTTCAGAAAAATTCTGATCAGAATCACCTCTGTAATGAATATCGCTGCAAGGGGAAAAAAATATATCGTATCCGCCGCCCCGGCAGAAGCGCCGCAGTAAGCATAATTTTAACTTTTAAACTCGTATGCGCCGCGGCTCATACGCCCGAAAATACGGTACTTGTTATATGAGATGTCTGATTTTTTTGTTAGAAGACTACATGAATTATCTTTTATTGAAAATAAAGCTTTTTATAAAGAATTTTCGGAATGATTTGAATTAGCAATAGCGTGTACACACTTTAAGAAGTATTGTGTATTGCTATTTAACATTTCTCCTCTAAAACTACCAGGTTAAAAGAAAAAAAAAAATCTTAAAATAAACAAAAATCCCTATTTAATAACTTTTTAGACTATTGAAAACATTGATCTTAAAATATAAAGCAGTTTTATAAATACTGTCTTCTACTAAAGCATTTAAATAGCCATCAGACTACACACTCTATTTTAACGCTTAGTACTTTTAAATATCTAAACAAAAAATTACTTCTTTTTACTTTCTTTCTATTATGTCTCAAGCAAATCTTGCCTTGTCCCTTTCTCCCCAATTTTCTCAGCTGATCTAAGTTGGTTATGCAATAGAAGATTAAATATATCTTACTGCATATTTTAATTAAATGTAAACAGGTGCTTCCCAAGCACTAAATTCTTCAATGTCTTCTTATTTCACTTTATATCTTAAGCTTTTTATTATTATTATTATTCTTAATGATAATCCCTCCAATCAAGAAAATTTTCTTTTAGAGTTTGATTGAAATCTTAAAGGTCATTTTATGTTATTAACTGTAAATCTGTGTTTCTCAAAGAAAAACATTTTTTTTCTAAATATTACATATTTTTAATCCATTTTGTCTTTTCCAACGTAACATAATTTGTTTTCTTTATAGCTTCAAATATGTTCATCATTGCATGAAATTTGCATTCTACATGTATACTAACATGGCCTAGACTAGACTCACTATGTCTCATGGTGACTGCTGAGATAAGACTTAAAAATAGAAATTACTTGCATGCAATAATTTAATACACTTAAATTACAAAAATGAGAAAATATTATATAGATTTGTTTTAAAAAACCAATTTGTTTAAATTATGCCAACCCAATTAGTAACAGAATAAAATCATAATGCAAAATCCCCATTCCCAATGTAAGAATGCAAGAAAAACAAAGGCTGAACCAATAAACACAGAGCAAAAATCTGCCAATTATTTATTAGCATACATAACAAAAAGAAATCAATGGAGAAAATTACTTAAGAATGTTATATTCGAGGCTTTGAGGAATGATCAAATCCTTAGTAAATATTAACTATAATCAAGCAATTTAAATAATAAAAGTGTTTTTTTAACTCAAGTTTGCCTTTTTGGCTATGAATTTTTTACAATTAATGAATTAATGTTATATATATATGTACATACATATATATATATATATATATATATTATATTTATATATATATATATATACATACAGTAGACTCCCTCAAATCCGCACAGCTTGGGACCAGAGGTTTTGCAGATTTCTGGTCATGGTTTTGTTTATATATTTTTTAAAGTAATTTGAATGTAATTAATAATGAAATCAAAAGTATAATGAATGCTTACAATATACTAAAATATTAAAATAGGTAATAAACTAAAATAATAAAAAAAATTAGATAATTTTTAAAATGATTAAAATACTAAAACCAAGGGTCAAGTTAATAACCTATGTACAATTAAATATTCATTATAAAGATTAAATGTGTTTTTCCTAAATTATTCAATAGAGCTTGCTTCATAAAGGTACATTACTAATTCACATCAGGATAATAATATAACAAAGCTTTATTTCAGGTTTAACCAGACTTAATAACTAAAAAAACTTGATTAATATTATATAAATATATTTGGTAAGATTGTGATTACCAATTATATCTGCAATATCTTGATTTTTTTTTCAGAAATAAATTATTATTTCTTCATGAAAAAACATGAATTCAATAACATTAACAAAATTACAAATTAAACAATGTGTGGAATTGATATAAAACTGAAAAAGTCAAATTTTGCACCTACGTATGAACTGAGTGTTTCATTGTTTACATCCATAAATTATGTGCGGATTTTAGGGAGTTGCGGATTTGCGGGAGTCTACTGTATATGGGTCATTTTCAAAAAACTTGTACATTCTATGTCCCCCAACTTTAACAATTTTTAATAACTAAAATAAAGTTTTAAAAATAAAATTTAAGCATTTACATTACTTGTCTGACTGTTTAGAGTAAATGTGGGCTAAATATTATCAGAAATTAAAAATAGTATTAGTGTAGTTATGGTTTCAATGTGTCAGCTATAGCTAAAATGCTATGTCCCCTCTTCCCTTTTCACTTTTTCAACTGCTGTAAAATTATAAATCAGTTGTCAAAAGTGTTAATTTTTTCAGTTGTGATAATTGTTGTATGTCTTATCTGTAGCATAGACCATATAATATATTTTTAAAAACTTGTTCTTTTATAAAAATGGAACAATTTATTGTTGTCCCCAGATTTTTTCCCCTCTGTTACTTCCACTCTGTTACCATATTTATTGTAATAAATTATTACTACTAAGTGTAAAACACAAGGTTCTGCAGTTCTTCGAACAGTCTATTTTTAGATGAGGCCACCATTTTTTAAATTATTAAGTTATTTTCACCGTGGTGTTGAACTAAAGCATTTACAAGATAAGGATGTTTTATTCAGTTTCCCCTCTGTTACCAGCTTATTTATGTGAAATTTATTTTTTTAATACTTTTATAAAATTTTAACCATAAGATCAAATGGTGCTTCTTTAATAAATAGGCTTAGTTTTTCTTATTTTTAATTCACTTTGTGCTGATAAAATTATTTGTAGTTTTTTTCCCCTCTGTTACCATTCCCCTCTGTTACCATGCTTATAGTAACAGAGTGGAACAAAGTGTAACAGAGTAAGAAACTACCAAAAAAACAAGTTTATTTAAACATTGTTCTTGAAGGCTGCACATTCTCGGTTCATGTTCTTAGAACAGAATTAAAAATATGCATTTTTTTTTTTTATTATTATTATTATAAAATAATAGTTTTTGTGGTGAGCTAATTGCCATAAACATTAGGCTTTAATTTTCGCAAACAAAATGCTTCTTTAATTGTAGTCATTTATATTTATGAATCAATACTACTTATTTATGAAAAAATAATGCAGCATGAAATACCATTATTTTCGAATATTAATTTTTGCAAAAGCCTTTAATTCTGGCTTGGTCTGTTTCAAATTTTAGGATATCTTATAACACATGATAAAAATGTATTCAAGAAGAAAAGATAATTATTTAAGTAGAAAAGAGTTTATAAAAAAGATACACCGCGTCAAATACTAATATTTTCAAATAGTAATTTTTATAAAAATCGTTATTTCTTGGGTTAAAGCGTCATCCTGTTGGCACGCGAATTTGTTAAAATTTGAAAATCTAAGGCGAGCTGTTATAAATTCAAACACAGATTATAACATATGATAAAAAATTATAAAAACAATGCCATGTGAAATACCAGTATTTTCGAATAGTAGTTTTTTTGCAAATATCTTAAATTCTGCCATGATCTGTTGGAAACATTGAAACTTCATGATAGCTTATAACACATAATAAAAAGTCTGGTCTAATCCCACTATTTTTTAATAGTATTTTTTGCAAAAATCTTAAATTCTTGCTCTAAACCACCATTACCTCGACTAATATATGATGAGATTTTTTTTTTAAACTAAACAGTGTGTTTGTCATAGCACATGATATAAATTTACAAAAAAGAATGCTTTACCAAATACCATTATTTTCCAATAGTAATTTTTGTAAAAATCTTAAATTCTTGCTGGATATGTTTGAAACATTAAGATCGTATACAATACATGATATAAATTTATAAAAAAAATATACCACATCAAATATCACTCCATTATCAATCAGCGTTCCCTTCGGTTACTTTTTTTTCACTCTGTTACCGTCAATTTAAGTTGGTTTATTTCACTAAAAAATTTATCAGTCGTCATTTTGAGTAATTAATTGTGTAACTTTAACTAATATTTAATTTATGGAATATTTTTTTATAATTTAACTGAAAAAATGTGAATGCACATTTAATTAAAACTTATGATTTTTCCAAAAAATAACAGAGGGGAAATCCTTTGTATTTTACAAAAATAAAAATAATTATAACAAAACAACAGTTAGAATTTTCTGAAAGTAGCAATCATGTAATTAAAGGAAATGTGATATTTACTGTTTTAGGTGTTTTATTTTTTTAAATAAAAATTTTTGACTGTTGGTAACAGCGGGGAACATTTTACTGTTGCAAGTTCATATTTTATTTTTTATTTGACGTTCCAAATCAAAAAGTGAACTGCTGACTTCAGTTTTATATACAAGAAATGTTTTAGTATCATCTAATATTTTTATAAGTTGCATCTAAAAAAAAATTTTTTTTTGTGAAAAAATTCCCAAATGTACAAGTTTTTTGAAAATGACCCATATATATAAATTTTAACCTTAAAAAAAATGGTAGAAATGATTTTTTTTTTCTAACCAGCTAATTTTTAAAAAATTGGTTATTCTGCCATGTAGACTTATAGTTTATATGAAAAGCTGGGTTGATTAAAAATATTTGTCATTTTAGAAACTTATCAATTCATCAGTTTTCTACAACTTAGCTCGTAGCTTTTGCATAATTTGGATTTTGCATTTTTAAATGTGTAAAATAAAACAAAAAAACCAGATAAAAAAAAAAAACAGCATGTTTTTTAAAAAAAAAACATTCGTTTAAACCACTGTTTAAACCAACTTGGTTTAAACCAAACAACCCTGTTTGCCGAAATTAAATTACGACCATTAGAAGAAAGAATATTAACTGAATTTGATTTGAAACCTACAGTCTATGGTATAGATTCATAGACAATATTTTTATTACAGTCAAAGTTCTATAATCCACACAAGTTAGGGCCAAAGGTTGTGTGGATTATGGAATATTGTGGATTATAGAGCATTATGGTTATACGTCATTTGATTATTCCTTGACAGCATTTTAGTCCATAATCAGTATAATATGAAAAGATAAATAGAATAATAAATTGATTATTAGATTTCATATCTCAAAAAATGTTTTCTTTTAAAGTTACTTTATTACAAAATTAATATATATGTGCATTTAAATAAAAATAATGATGTTCCGTAATACAGTTTATTTTTTACTGTTAATAAAATAAAAAGTGAAATTTAAAAAAATGTAGATGTTTTATTATAATTTTTTTTTAATTTTTTTATTATTTGTTTTGA
Source organism: Maratus speculifer (assembly GCA_964019185.1). NCBI lineage: Eukaryota > Metazoa > Arthropoda > Arachnida > Araneae > Salticidae > Maratus > Maratus speculifer. The sequence goes on along the minus strand of CAXHSM010001080.1, from coordinate 888,718 downwards.
AAAATCATTTTTGGATCACAAATCTGAGAATTTTTTAAAAAGTTTATTTAATTGTTTACAAAAGCAAAGTAACGCGGATTATAGAAAATTTTGGATTATCGATCTTTGACTGTATATTGCTGAATTCATGCTTTTCCATGAAGGAAAATTAAATTCATTTCTGCAAAAATTCAAGATATTGCTCATATCACTGGTATTCACAATCTTTTCACCTAATATATTTACATATTAATCAGTTTTTTTTTTTTGTTATTAAGTTTGACTAATCCTGAAATAAAAGTTCATTATTTAATGATTTTGAAGTGAATGAGTAGTGTATCTTTAAGAGGAAAGTTTAATTGAAAAATTTACAAAAAATGCATCTGTTTTTTATCATGAATACTTAACTAATCATTATTAGTTATTTACTTGACCTTTGCTTTTAATATTTTAAAAATTGTTATAATTTTTAATATTTTAGTGTATTACTTAGTTATTTTAATGTTTTACTCTATTGTAATCATTCATTATAATTTTGATTGCATTATTAATTACATTCAAATTGCTTTTTAAAAAATGTAAACAAGGCAATGACCAGAAATCTGCAAAATTCTAAAATCCATGCAGACTCTAGTCCGAAGGTGTGCTGATTTAAGGAAGTCTGCTGTATATGAAATTTCAATGTATCAATATATAATGTCTGTAATAAATGAGCTGTTATGGGATAATATATTAAATTATTAGATTTCACGTTTATATTATACTATATTGAATATGGTATTAAAAGGTTCCCCCCCCCCAACAAAAAAAAAGACTCATAATCCACATAACACTCTGTAATCTGCTTAACCATTAAACTTATGTGGTTAAAAGATCTTTGTCTGTACTTACATTTTATTTATAAATGCAATATCTTAAAAATATCTGTTTGTTTATAGTTTAATTAAGTTTGTTTATAGTTTCTGCATTTAAATGTGCAAACTATTCTTAATAGTTTTTTTTTTTTTTTATATTACTTGAATATCCAGTCAACCACATTTGCTGGATTACAAAAATCAACCTATTTGACCAATTATGCAAATTGACATTAATTATTATTTTAAATAATGGAAGAACAAATAAATTAGTAAAACATTAATAAAAATGCAATATAAAGTTTAATTAAATATCACTTGATGACATAACAAACAAGTATTTCCTATTTAATGTCGATTCCACATGATATTTACAATTATATCCATTATTAGCACTTAATCATATAGCTTGGTGCTTTTTTTTGGTCAATGGGATCAGTTTTTTGTTTAAGGTTTTTAAAAAAACCCAGCTATTTGTTAAAAATTTAAGTAAGGGCTAGGCAAGTGTCCTTGTTTTTTGAAAGTTTATGCATTAAATTTAGAAATCTTATTGTGTTTTTATGTAATTAGCTTATTATGCAAGTAATTTAATTGAAATAACACAAATAAATCAGTGTAAAAATCAGTAAGAAGTTTTAATTTTTGACATCATATAATATTATAAATTAATTACATATCACATACAGTCGAAGTTATGCAATCCACACACACTGCAGCCAAAGGTTGTTCGGATTATGGAATACTGTGGATTATAGAGTATTATGGATTATACCTCATTTTATTATTCTTAGATAGTATTTTAATCTTTTAATCAGTATAATATGAAAAGATAAAAATGAAATCTAATAATTAATGTAATATGCTATCTGAAAAAAATGCCTTTTTAAAGTTATTTTATTGAAAAATTTATATATAAGTGCAATTAAATAAAAAGTAACTACATACGCTTCGTAATGCTGTAATCCGTTTTTTACTGTTAATAAAATAGAAGAGTTATATTAATTAAAAATTAATGTTTTTTATGATTTTTGTTTCAATTTTTTTGTTATTTGTTTTAAAAATCATTTTTGGATCACAAATTTGTAAATTTTCTTAACTGTTTATTTCATTGTTTATATTCGTAAAGTAACGCAAATTATAGAAAATTGCAGATTATGGGAGCATTGATTATCGATCTCTGACTGTATATAAAAGTTTCTTTAATAAATTACCTTTTATCTGTATTAGCCTCTAAGAACAAACTTTTAAAACAAACATTCCATCTTTTATTAGTAATTAATCAAAGTATGCTTGATAATATTTTAAACATGTCTGGTGTTAACTGGAGTAGTTTATTCTTTGAAAATAATACATAGCTGTTACTAAAAAAATTTAAATTACAAATAATTTCAACTATCTACTTAACTTTTGTTAATTTTAAGTAGAATACTTTGAAAAGAAGTTCTAAAACTTATTATAATAGCCAACAATGCTTATTTTTTATCAAGAAACACCCATTTATAATAAGAAATGATGTTTAAAAAAATCTGCTTTAAACCAATAAAAAACTAGTTTAAACAACAACAAAGTTTATTTAGGGTTTTTTTTTAAATAAACACCCCCCCCCTTTTTTTTTGTATGTGTATCAATCCTCATCAAAAGTGAATAAGTCAAATTTGTATCCAATTTGAAATTTATATTATGAAATTTTATATAGTTAAATCTTGTCATTTCGGATCTGTGTGAAAATGTTATGATTAGCTATGTACATTGATTTTAGCCTTTTTTCCCATATTATTAACAGGCTCTTAAAAAACTTAAGGCTCCTGTCCCTGGCCGAGGAAGTGCTCCCAAACTAATGCTATTCCTATAGGGAGGTTATTGTCTAATATCTGGTTTGCATTTTGACATATTTAATTTTTTTTTTTTTTTTTTTTTTTTTTTTTTTTTTTTTTTTTTTGCATTGCATTGCATGCTGACATCACTCCTTTTTTTCTGATTTTGAATGCAGATATTTTTTATAATTTTAGTTTCACATTCAAAACCGGTTTCAAAAGTGAAAGTGCCTTTTTTAAAAAAAATTTGCTCGAAAAAGTAAAAAAAAGGAGCGATGTCGACATGCACCTCCTCTATCCAATGAAAAAGAATGTTTAAAAATATCAAAATGCAAACCAGAAATTAGAAAATAATCTTCCCATAGGAACAGCATTAGCTTGCAAATGCTTCATTGACCAATGACAGGAACCTTAAACACATTATTTCATTTTGACAATTTCAACTTTGTCACATTTGGCAGTTCATCAACACGGTGTTTTAATAGGATAATGTAACTCTTTAAACACAAAGACAAAAATCTAATATTAAAGTTACTGAATATTAGATATAAATAATAATATCACGGATTAGAAAATTCCACATCAAAGCAAGTTTCACTGGATTTTACCCCCCCCAAAAAATCTGGGTAGGTCTTTTGCAACCCTATTTTTGCTTGAAATCATTTGAATAAATAAAAATTTTCATGTTGTTTGTTATTACGCTGTAAGTTAATGCCATCACTAAAGTAACTGTATTCTTTAGTGGTTTTTTTTAATTTAAATTTATTAATTTTCCTATCTTAAAATTTTAGAATGTTAACATTCTTCCCTTTGTATAATTTTTCGATTCGAAAAATTGTGAAATTGTTCGACAGTATAATCAAATAGTTTGTCATTGATATTTATTGTGTTTTTAAATAAATTCACTTATTGCATTTAAAATACATTTTATGTATAGATCAATAGTATTAATATTCAAATATATTGACAACTGAAACATTTGCTAATCTTAAATTGCATTTTCTGATTCCATTTTAATTTATCTGTTTATTTTCTTTCTTTTATGTAAATGTCTAATAAAATATCTGAATTTCTGTTATAAGCATTTACAGTATGTTAAGAAATTATAAGACTACCTTGATTTGAAGAAATAAATGAGGATTTTAATTGTTGTTTTAACATATAAGTAGGAACATCATTTTTACAATTAGCTTTCATTAAATTTAAATAATGTGACAAAGAATTAAATGAATTAAAATATTAGAAATGAGAGTTTTCTGGAGCAATCAATGTTGAATTTTTTCACTCGAAAATAGAATTTATTGCCACTTCAATGACATAAAATTTGTATATAAATTTAATCTTTCCTCAGAATGTTTTTTTTAAATTAAAACCATATTTTTAACATTTTCCATTATTGTAGTTGAAAAGCATTTCTGAGTTTGGTTTGTCTATCTGTCTGGACCCTAACTTGCATAAATAGAGTCAGATTGTTATGAAATTGATATATGCTATGGCAAGAGTGGCATTAAAATTGAACTGTGGGACATTTATGATTTGCATACAGAAACATTCAAAAGAATTCCATTTCATGGCGATTTGTGGAGAAAAATCATTTGCAACATATTTTAATGATATTACACTACTTCAAACAAATTAGTATTTATGTACACCACTGAGATTTACTGCAAGGTACTTACTATAGAATTGGGTGTCTTTACAATAGATCATTCATTAACAGAGATACTTAAAAGAATGTGACCACAGTACTCTGCTTAAAAACATAATTACTGTAAGTATAATTTTCACTTGTGTTACACATTTGAAAACTTATTTATTTGTTTTTTGCCAATTACTGGGTTTGGAGAAATTTTATATATGCTAAACAGGGTTGCATGAAAAATTTCTAATACATTTCCATTTATTAAAACTGCTTGATAAGAATTTTTAACTGTTGTAGAAAATTGGGATTCAAAAGAACGGTGCATTTTATAAACTGTTTATTTGGACATTCTCTTTCACCGTTTGTTACGTTATTCAAAATAAGATGAATGAAAATCTGCATAACATACTGGGGAAAAAATTAAAATCTGCATGGCTTCATCGACGACCACTACCTATGCCCAGGACAGTAAGGCTCTCTTGCAAAGCAGGGTGCTTCATATATGAGATAACTGTGGTGGCTTCGAGTTCTGCATAGTCTCAAAAATATTATTAGCAAGGATTTTACATTTTAACACTGGTCTCAAAAGTTCAACTAACTTTTTGTCTCATTTCTACTGTAACCTGGTTTAAGATTCATTGCATTCACATATGTGTAATGTGAAAACAAAATAAGTTGATTTCCAAAACACGCTTTATTCCAAGATTTTAAACAAAGATCTATAAATTAAAATAACAAAAATGAAAATGATTCTAGACATTTTATTTAATCTTTAAAACAATTTTCTGGAGTTAATTTTCTGAAATATAAATCTTAAAAAATTATAAACATTATACATGACCAAAATTATATTCAAACTAAAAAAGTTCAAGAAGTAACAGAATTTTCATGAAAACATTTAAGATAAATTCAGTGGTCCCATCTAATAACAGATTAAACCAACATTATTGGAAATATTATGCAATAGATCACATTCCTATTTAAAAATACAGATCCAAGCATCCAAAATTGAAAATGAGTCCTTATCATTACAGATTTCCTGACCTCAAAATCAAGTCTCTAAAATTCCTGAATAATTGCTTTAAAAGGATGGTCTTGTTTTGAAAGAATCTTGGTATTGTCAAAGTTAATAAATCAAATATTTCCTTTAAGGAAAGTTCTTGATGATGCAGTGGAGAGTTTATTGTATTTTAAATCATTTTTACATTTTTTAACTTTTCAAAGAGGTGACGCTTTGTCATTTTTATATGCAATGCATCTATACCGATAGTAAGCTTAAAAGTTTTCTGTACATACAGGGTGTTTTTTTTTTGTTTTTATTAACTGACACTATTTAGAGCCACTGTTCATTCTAATCACTGGAATGACACAATTTTTTTTAATGGACTAATAAAACCATGGGAAAAAATTCCAGCAATAAATAAATAATAGTTCCAGTCACCGTCAGTAGCGGGAAATTTGGCCCTGTACATGAAAAGAAAACATAAAAAACTGTCAAAATTAATAATTTGGATAAAATGCCATGGTTCATTCCTCATATTCACTTTCCTGATGAGGAATTAGATCCCATTCAATGTGACCACCATTCTGTTGTGCCACACCTTGCATTCTTCGTACAACATTTTTGACGGCCGAGCATAACATGTCACACTGTGTCGCATTCCCTCACTGGTGATTGAAACTAATTTTTTTTCTCAGAATCTTTGTTCCCTTGCTTTAATTAGTCCCCGTATAAATTTTAAAGCAGATTCGGTTACTAAAATTAGCTACAGCAAGCTCTAAATAGCGTCAGTTTAAAAAGACACCCTTTATAAAACGATATTACACTTTTGGCAATTTTTGACCCCCTTCCTCCCATGTTATCATTTCTTGAAACCCCACACCTTTCCCCCTAAATTATATCAATATCAGTGTCAAATCATTATTTTATTATTTTGTTTGTTTTTCTTTTTATATGTTTGCCGTGGTATACAAATAGGGTTATATATTTTTATTCACATACTTTATTGATTTAAATGAGGAGAAAATTTAACAAGATATCAATAATAATAGAAAACTTAATATCAAAAAGCACTAAGAAATGCTTACTGCATAAAAGTACTTTTTGTTACATAATAGATTAAACAATAATGTGATCTTGCATTTTCCCCTTGCACGAGGACAGTACTTCTTATACACAAGAAAGACGAACAAAATTGTTCACTATTTTTTGCTACTACCAATTTTATTATAATGTTATAATTTAATGTAGGATTTTTGTACTGTTTAAGGAAATAAAAATCATCAAATTCACAATTTAATTCAGAATTCAAATTTAGTGCCATTATTTTTAAATATGGTGTTTATTATTTTTCTTTCTCTTTTTAGATAAAAAGGTGGATAAAACTTTTTTACTGAAGTTCATTAAGTCATTTCCTTGGATTAAAATGGCAACAATCTCTTCATACTAATGCTTTACAGAAATTTCTGTTATTATTAAATACAAAACTTTTTCACTTATGAAAATGTCATCAATTACAGAAGAAATATCTTCCTCTAGTGAACAGCACTTTGTTCCTTTAAATGATGATAAAGGAAGAGATATACTTACTGATACAGGAAAAAAACTTATTCGTGAAGTATGTTCTAAAATGTTTTATAAGGATAGTAATCTAAGAAGACATCTCTCAACTCAAACTGGAAAAAAACCTTTTGCTTGTGAAAAATGTTCCAAAGGTTTTGATGAAAAGCGATATCTAAGAAATCATCTTTTGATTCACACAGGAAAAAAACCCTTTATTTGTGAAGTATGTTCCAAGGCGTTTTCTCGTAAAAATGATCTAAGAAATCATTTTTCGACTCATACAGGTGAAAAAAGATTTGTTTGTGGAATATGTTCCAAAGAGTTTTCTTTCGACAGTAATCTGAGAAGACATCTCTTGACTCATACAGGTGAAAAACCCTTTGTTTGTGAAAAATGTTCTAAAAGATTTTCAGATAATAGTAATCTAAGAGAACATCTGTTGACACATACAGGTGAAAAGCCTTTTCTTTGTGAAATATGTTCCAGAGCATTTTCTCGTAAACGTGATCTAAGAAAACATTCTTTGTCTCATACTAAATAGACACGCTTTCTAAAGATCACTGATAATTTTATTGTGAAAATTGAGTAAAAACCCTGTATATGTTTTTGCATTTATCTTTGCAGATGTTTTTCTATATTTTAGCTATTAGTAATTTGAAAAAAAAATGTGCACTTTTTGTTCAAAATCCTCAAAAAATCTCCAATTTCATATTGTGTTTTTGAAAATAAGAAAATAACCCTTGTACATGTTCATTAGGTTACAATAAACATTTTTGTTATGCCTCTATGACAGTTATTTTATTATATTTTTACTTTCTTCTGTCTTCAATAGAAGAAGGTGTTGTAATCGAAATTTTTTTCGACTTCCGGTTTTCGATGGATTTATAGACGTTTTAGGGGTCAGAGATTCCAAAAAACATGTTTTTACAAAATGTCTGTGTGTATGTCGCCATTCTATCATCAAAAAGTGTATGAAGACATGCATAGAATTGAACCAAATTTTTTGTGACTGTTTTTCGCTATATCAAGCAGGTCCTCCTTCAATTTTAAAATATTCTGCCGGAAGGGGGCGCTGCAATCGCGATTTTTGTGCCATTTTTAAAATTGTACTGACCAAAAGTATATGAAGTTATACATCGAATTGAACCAAATTTTTTGTATAAGTGTATGGCTATGGCTTGTTGGTTCTCCCTGAATTTGAAAAAAAATCCGCCGGAAGGGGGCGTTTGATTTTTGTGCCATTTTCAATATTATACCGACAAAAAGTATATGAATTTATACAACGAATTGAACCAAATTTTTTGTGTAAGTGTATGGCTATGGTTAGTTGGTCCTCCCTGAATTTGAAAAAAATCTGCCCGAAGGGCGCGCTGCAATAGCCAATTTTATGCCATTTTCAATTTTGCTCCACCTAAAAGTGTATGAAGTTAGTCCTAGAACTGAACTAATTTTTTTTTGTATATATATATATATATTTTTTTTGGTAAGGCAAATAAGTCCTCACTGAATTAAAAAAAAATCTGCCTTTTCATTCTACTGTTCATCGACTCGTGCAGGCACGAAAAATTCGTTTTTACTCCGATTAATTGATTGAAGCAGAAATTTAAGATGAAAACTAAAGCTTGTATGGTATTGAATTAAAATTATTAAAACATTAAAATGAGTAACTATTTTTTAAAAATATTAAAATGTACGTATGAGATAAAAGAAAGTTTTGGATTTGGTACATCCAACTAGTTTCTATCTTCAATAGAAAAAAGTATTGTAATCGAATTTTTTTCCAACTTCCGGTTTTTGATGAATTTACACATTTTAGGGGTCCGAGATTCCAAAAAACATGCTTTTACAAAATATCTGTCTGTCCGTGTATCGCCATTCTACCATCAAAAAGTGTATGAAGATATGCATAGAACCAAATTTTTTGTGAATATTTTGGCTGTAGCAAACAGGTCCTCCTTCAATTTTGAAATATTCCACCGGTAGAGGGCGCTGCAACCACGATTTTTGTGCCATTTTCAACATTGCACCGACCAAAAGTGTATGAAGTTATGCATCGATTTGAACCATTTTTTGCGTAAGTGTTTGGTTATGGTTAGTTGGTCCTCCCTGAATTAAAAAAACGCCGGAAGGAGGCGCTGCAATAGCGATTTTTGTGCCATTTTCAATATTGCACCGCCTAAAAGTGTAGGAAGTTATGCCTAGAGCTGAACTAAAATTTTTGTGTACGATTTTTTTTTTGGTATGGCAAGTAGGTCCTCCTTGAATTAAAAAAAAAATCTGCCCATCATTCCGTTTTCCATCGGCTCGTGTAGAGACAGAAACTCATTTTTACTCTGATTAATTGACTGAAGTAGAAATTTAAGATGAAAATGAAAGATGATATAGTATTGAATTAAAATTATTAAAGCATTAACATGAGTAATTATTTTTTTAAATATTTAAATGTGCGTATGTGATAGAAGAAACTTTTGGGATTGACGCATCTAACTATAGTTAGATGCGCCAATCCCAAATATTTATAGTTAAATTAATAATCCCAAATATTTATAGATAATTTATAGTTAAATTTTACTATAGTTTTATCTTAAAATTATATATTATTTTTATCGGAAAGGAGAAATTCTTCATCGTATCTAATACAATAAGAAGGGGGTTTATTGAAGTAATACTTAAAAAGGAGAAGTATGATGAAAATATATTTGTGTGCAAAAAGAATACTACTCATATATAAAAAAAATTTCTGCGAATTTAATAGAAGATTATTTTATTTTCATGACATAAGAAAACACAGAGTGTCCCATCAAGACCTTCTTTAGACTCTCCATAGGTAGATAGCCTGCTTGGAATACACAACGAATACAACCAAAGAACCATACCTCAATGACCCTTTATTTCCGAGACTATGTGGGAAAAAAATGACATTGTGTCCAGTGCAAAAAAATACTTTAAACAAGAACATTTGTATGACTTGTGCATACTGAGACATTGTAGTAAATGGCTGACTGCACATGTTCCAGCAGCATTTTTCCCAGAAAAGAATATTTACTTAATTTATTCATTTAATATTATTCAAAAAATGCTTACCAATATTCAATGCCACGTACATTCCATGCCTCAATATACACAGTGGATGTTTTCCGTATCTTCATCTGCTAATGCATGCAAATACAGCTGTTTATGTTTTCAGCAAATTTTTTTTAACTTGCGCCAGATAAAACTGTCTTTCTTTTTCAGTAAATCTGAATTTTTATTCACATTTCTAACTAGGTGTGAAACAATAATCTGCAATTTTCTGCATTTGTTTATACCTCTCATTGATTTCTGTTGTTTTACATTTCCTTGTATGTAAGTTTCTGGAAATAAAAGTATTTTTATATGTAATATCCTGTGTCATTATTATTTTTCAATACATTTATGTTAAAAATTAATTTATTTTCATTTGTTGTTAATTGGAATAAGGACTATAAATACTACTTCATAATTGTAAACTTCACTGTTTACAATTTAAAATGCAAGTGCATTTTAGGAGTGCAGATTTTGGAGACTGTATTGTGTGTGATTCATAATAATTTGACTGAATTCAAAGTTTTTTATGAAAAGAACATATGTATATATTTTTAAATCAATATATTGCTGGTATCCCTGGTAATCACATTCTTTTTACCAAATATACTTATGTATAAATCAAGCTTTTTGTTTATTATTTCGATGATTTTAATGTACATTAATAGAGAGTACCTTTCATAAGGAAAGTGTCATAGAATATCTCAAGGAAAATTTATCTCATCTTTTTTATGCAAATTCAAACATACATCATTAACTTGATATTTACTATCAATATTTCAATCAGTTTTAAGTTATCTTACTTTTTGTCCTTTTAGTTTATTATTTTACTTAATTATTTTAATATTTTTCTAGAATATTATCATTCAAAATAATTTTGATTGTCTTATTGCATTCAAATTGTTTGAAAAATGTAAACGAAGTAAAGACCAAAAAATCTGCAAAATTCTAAAATCTGCACAACCTCTGGTCCCAAGCTGTGTAAATTTGAGAGAGTCTACTGTATTTAAATAATTAAGTAAAGTAGTAATAAACTAAAATGATAAAAAGAAAGATAATTTGTAAAATTATTAAAAATAAATTTACCGTGAAATCCCATTAACCCGCCCTTCCCGATCAAAAGCCCCCTCCCCAATTAATAAAAAAATTGAAATTAAAAAAAAACGAGAAAGCGCCCTCCCCCCCCCAAAAAAATCGCTGAAAAAACACTAACTTCTCCAAAGAATCACGAAAATAACCGCAAATTTCTTGAAAAGATCGCGAAAAAATAATGAATTTCGTCAAAGTATCGCCAAAAAACCCACATTTCTACGAAAGAATGCAGTAAAAACGCGAATTATGTCAAAAAATCTCTAAAAAAAAACACAAATTATGTCAAAAGAGCGCGGGAAAATCGTGAATTTCTCAAAAAATCCGCCTGAAAGAACGCCCATTTTGTCAAAAAAATTGTTAGAAAAAACGCAAATATGTCGTGTCTATAAATAAACGATCAAAAAATCGTGAAAAAAAAACGAAAATTCTGTCGAAAAAACTTGGAAAAAAAGGAGAAATTTGTAAAAAAAAAGGGCAAAAAAGCAGGAAATCTATTTAAAAAAATCTCGAAAAAACGCACATTTCACCAAAGATTTATGAATCATTCATTTCATCATGATTCAGTCCGTTCTCAAATGCGATTAACCCGGGAGAACTCGCTATGAGAATTTTTCTCATGGTGCCCAATTCTTTTCTTTTATTTTAGAGTCACTTAATATAAAATTTTTTGTTTTGCTTAGTACTTTTATTCAAAAAAGAGGTAAAGCAATCGAAATCACATTTTGAAATTTTATTAAAATGAAAGATAGTCTTAAAAAGGGTACTATGGAGAAAGGAAATCTCATGCGCGAGTTCTCGCGGATTAAGAATGGTCTGAATCATAAATCTTTCATGAATTTTTGATGAAATGTTCGTTTTTTCGAGATTTTTTTTAATAGATTTCGTGCTTTTTTGGCTTTTTTTTTATAAATTTCTCCTTTTTCTGCGTTTTTTTCAACAGAATTTACGCCTTAAAAAAAAAAATTCAAGTATCAAAATTCATGGTTCATTTAAAGAATCATGAATCATTTATTTCATTATGATTTATCCCGTGCTCATCCCTATGAAAAAACGCAAAATTTTTTCCAAGTATCGCGAAAAAACTCTGCAAATTCGTCAAATATCGCTATAAAACCTTGCAAATTTCGTCAAATATCGCGACAAAACCCTGCAAATCTCGTCAAATATCGCAAAAAAATCTTGCAGATGTCTCGCAAAAAAGTCAATGTTTGAGAAACGATCGCGGAAAAATTCAGTGTAAGTAAATAAAAATTGACTAAAAAAACACTCATATTAAAATTTCTATAAATAGCTTTTGCTCCCATAAATCTCTTTCAAAAATTATTTTGTATCTTCAACATAATAATGCTTAAAATATTTCCTCTCAGAACTCTCTGTTTCAGCATAATTATCAACGATTTCTCCATAAAACTACAAATTTCCGTATCTTTACATGCAATAATTTCCTTAATATAGCTAGAAAGATTTAAATCCACAATAAATTCTGTTATGTTTGCAACAGAGGTAGCTAATCTTTTTCTCTTAAAAAAAAATTATTTATCGAAGTTTGAATATTATTATATGCATTAATAGAAATACTTGTTTAATTTAATCATCTACCAATGAATGTTCTACGTGAACTGCATTTTATTTAAGGATTTTAATGTTTTGATGTTCTGAGAATTATTGTGAGATATACAACATAATTTAAATTACAATTTTTAAAAAAATGTTATGCAAAAAAAGGTGGATATTTTTTAAACAATATTTTGAAGATTTTAATATTATTTTTATTAAACAAATAATTAATTTACAATTAATTTGGAAAGAATTGTTCTTATGACAAAAATCAAATCGACAAACTAAATCTTACAAACAAACTAAAAGGATTTATAAAATTTACTTTCATTAAAATTATACCTGGTTATTCCTGTAAAATTTTAATCTCAAAAGTTTCCACATAACAATTTAAAAAAAAAAACTGTTCTACTAAAGCAAAAAATGAGCTAAAACCAATAAGTGAAAAGAGACAAAATATTGCAAACAATACTTTCCAACATATTTTAACGATTATACTTCGTAGGATAAAATTTATCGTTACTTGTAATGCAAGTAAAATTTCGATTCAATGGATATATGCTGAGCTCTTAAAAAACCGACAAAACTATGTTAAAATTTCATGTAAAAGTAATAATAATATTCCTTATGTAGATATTAAAAGAGATTTTAAATTGTGCAGCTGAAGCTGAAGCCTGTAAAAATAACGACAAAATGAATACCCGTATGGTATCATTATTTTCGATTTCTCTACACGTTAGAAAATATTCGTTACGTTACTCGTTATTTTCGTAGCTGTTCAGAAACCAAGTATTAACGAGCACCGTACATGCTACAAAATGCAACAACTCGTATTACATTCCGTACATAGCAGTGTTTGAAAGGATTAGTTACTACTGTGCTTATTATGTGATGCCATCAATACGTGAAACTTTCATGTCATTAACAAAATTTATGTAAAATGCAACCTTAACAACACTTATAAATAATTTTTTGTATTTATAAAAATATAAGAAACGTACTTGCACGTTTTCTATTGCTTGATGTCTGAATGAAATCTGTAAACTATATATTTTTAGGAATACTAATGGAAATGTCTTCTATTTTTAAATAAAAATGAATTGGATAAAGTATCAGAAAAATCATCATTTTCATTTTAAGAATAATTTTCACTATAGTAATTGATCATGAAGTGATGTGGACCCCTCCCCCCATCTAAATTGAGGGCGGGGTCCGCTTTTGCATATAATACTTTTATAGAATGCTTTTGTTACTCTTTTGATAATAAAAGTAATCGTAAATACTAGCAGGGCCGTGCGAAATGGGGGGACGAAGGGGGCGGACGCCCCAGTCGTGTATATAGAGAGGGCGCCAAATTTATACTACCATCCTCATTTGTTTCTTCATTTATTGTAAAAAAAAATATATATAAACATATTGAGATTTTTTGTGTGTGTATGAAAAAGACATACATTCTCAAAGTAAGATATTGCTTCGTTCTTGGAATTCAAAAGGGATTGCAATCTGTTTTACTGTAGTGTTAGATACATTTTATTCTACATGTGTTTTTAAGATCTCCTTCCCCTTTGCCAAAATGTAAGTACAATGTTCTTTTATATTATTTAGTTGTTTAAATGAAACCTTTTAAAATTCCAAAAATAAATGCTAAATATGTATCTAATAGAATTTATTTGTGTTTTTAAACTTTATAATTTTGTGACACCTGTTTCAAAGAGAAATGGTGGTGGTATGGTGTGTGTGTGTGTAGTGGTGTGTGTGTGTGTAGTGCAACATCTCTACTCTTTAACTTTCATTTTAGTTCTTTTTTATTGTCTATAGGGGGCGATTTTTCACGGTTTTTTTTTTTTTTTTTTTTGCTCAGCTCTTGTTTTTTTTAATATAGAGTTTATTTATAAGTCTTCAATTTTCATTTTTTGAAAAAAATAATTTTCCAAATGATGGTTGTAATTTGTTACATAACATTTATTTATTATTACTTTTTTATTACCTGTGAATCTCATATAAGGTTTTTTTGTAATTATGTAATAAATATAAATTAAAAACTATGTTAATATTATTATTATTATTATTATTATTTGCCAAAAAGAATTCTTGCAGTTCAATTATTACATTTTTTTTCTGCGGCATACAAACACATTTCTACCTGGACTTCAACCGATTGGTTCATCACTCTCTAGAAAAGTTTTAGAATTTTGAATGGTTCAAGAATTACTCAGTAAAAAGATTCATTATTTGGTTAACGTGGTGAGGAAAAATGTCACCATTTTGTATCTTAACCCCTTGCGGCGTGGTGGTATATCTATGATACCATTTAATTTTAATTCCCAAATGCCTCGCCAAATTGGCACTGGAATTTTGGTAAAATGATTTACGATTTACTGAAAGCGTGAAATACAGAATATTTTACTTATTTACAAATAAAGTTGTTTTCAAATCCCGGTGTCAGTCATTAAATTTAATATTTAAACAATGAATTTACCTTGCGTCGCAAAGGGTTAATGAATGTTTCTAAAACTAACCTACCTAAAAATTTTGCTAATAATAAGGTGAAATAATAGGATTGCTAAGAGTTGAAATCCCCTTTAAACAAAAGGATGCATTTCTGTATTTTAACTGGAATATATAAATTGAACTTTTCCAATTGAATGAAAAATTCCCGAAGTTCTGTGAACCACAGGACTGCGGCGTGGAAGTCGTTGAGTTGGATCTATTTTTTTGAGCAAAACAGTCAGAAACACTAAAGAACATGTCGACTCCCACTCCGCTTTTTTATTAGACACTTTAAAGTGAAATTAAACTAATTATATGTCATTTTAAATCCATAAAGAGAATTAGCATTGTTATTTTTGGATTGTATTGGGCTACCCATGTTAAAAATTTCTAATATACTTCCCGGTGCACATAGTAGATGAGAACTGTTTTTAATTAAAAACAGTTATTATTATGAATAACTAATAAAACACGAAAAACTCTAAATCAATCGTAATACACTGTTCAAAATCTGAAGACTGGAATCAATTAGCAAAAAGTAAATAAAAGCATGTGAAGTTTCAACTCTGGATAACGATGCGACATTCTTGCAGGAAATTTCCGAGATAATTTTTGTCTGATTTTGTGGTCACATCAAAGCTTTAAGGATTTTACTCAATCAGAGAGTTCATCTTCATATTTTTTTTTCTCTTCCCATCGAAATTTTTCTGCTCTGGAGGACAGGAATTAACATAAAAAATTCTTACCTGGAAGCAATGACAATTGAAGATCTTTCTAAGTAAACTCCTTGATTGAGTAAAACCCTCAAAACTTTGATATGACCACAAAATCAGAGAAAATTATCTCGGAAATTTTCAGCCAAAATGCTTCGTTGCTATCCAGAGTTGAAACTTCACAAGTTTTTATTTACTTTTTGCCAAATAAACATTTGATTCCAGTCTTCAAATTTTGAATACAGTGTTTAGATTGATTTAGACTTTTTTCCCGTGATAGTAATTATTGAATTTCTCCCTCTCTTCCCAAAATTTGATATTACTTAAAAATCATAATTTAAGAATATGTACAATTTTTTGTTTGATGTGGGTTTTCAAATGTTTTTCTTTTATCATTAAATTTTTTTATTAATGTATTCTTTTTCTCTCTTTAAAGGATAATTATATTAGCTCCATGTTTTTAAACACTTAACCACTTAACTGATTAGCCCGTGCGCTGTTTGGGCAAGACAAATTTGCTTAATTCATCATTTAAAGTTTTTTGATACCACTAATTTTTTTAAATGGAATTGTATACTATTCAAAGTCAGAAATGTTTCGAATAAATATTAGGAATATTTTAGCTTAGAAAAATGGTACAAACTCACATTTTCTATTTATTTATTTATATAAAAAAGGAACCAGTTAAGGGGTTAAGCAGACTGAAAAATTTTATTAAATAAAAGAATTTTTCTTTTATATTCAAAGCTGGAGAAGCACCATTGAGAATTGGAAATACAGAAAACTATGCTACTGCATCCTTGAATATGACTTATTTAGTTGAAGAAAAAAAATCCTTGCGAATTTTTGTATTTTAATTTAAAGAAAAAATCTGTCCCCTTTTTTTTGAGAGAGAGGGAGGGGGAAGCCGGATGAGGAGAATGCCAAAAAGACTAAGAAGACTAAGATAAATACTAAGTAGAAAATGAGACGATGTAAATAAAGAATCATTTATTGTTGTTAGTACTAGACGAGAAATGGAGCAGAAAACTGTTACATCTAGATATGAACGGATTTAATATCTTGAGTGCTTTCGTGATAACGAATTTGGCACCTTGTATTCGAGATTAGAGATATTGACAAAGTGATTGCAAAAGTTCCATTTCTAAAGAAATTAACATTAAAAAATAATTTCAATCATTTTAAATTATCTTTCGTAGGTAATCATGGAAGCGGAAATTTTGAGGGCAGGAGATCTATAGGATTAGTAATTTATCTAATATTTTTTAAAATTATTTTTTAATTCTAAGATATACATACATTTTAACGTCTGAATTTAAAATATTCAATTAGGAAACGCTAGACAGACTTTAATACAATTATTAAAAAATATATACACAAACAATTAAAATGAGAACAAACGTTCGCTATGCATCGCAAAGCCTCATCAGTATTCATATCAACTCACAACAAAAACAATGTACATATACCGGACTCAGTCAAAGTTGAAGTAGAAGTTAATGATTTAAGAAAACAAAATATTCATTCGGAACAGGACTTGATTCGTTCAAGGTTAAGTGATGCAATTTAGTAAACCACGCCTCCATAAAAATTCTGTAGTGATAGTCAATGCAGTTACTTTTCAAAATAGAACAATCAGTGAAAGATGGAGTGTGATCTTTGTCAAGTGCATGTTGCACTAATCTACAATGTACATATAGATATGTACATTGTTTTTGTTGTGAGTTGATATGAATACTGATGAGGCTTTGCGATGCATAGCGAAACGTTTGTTCTCATTTTAATTGTTTGTGTATATATTTTTTAATAATTGTATTAAAGTCTGTCTAGCGTTTCCTAATTGAATATTTTAAATTCAGACGTTAAAATGTATGTATATCTTAGAAATAAATATGGTAAATCTGCTCTCGACGGACTTAGGGCGTGTACTGGATTTTCGTCAAAGATTGTTCGTGCTACAACTAATATCGCCTTTTTGCTGAAATGCAAGAAATCTAAAATTATTCCGAACTCTTTTAAAGTAAAACCTCTGGTGAAATCCTTCAAGGGTAAAGAAATAGCTATCGGTTCAAGTTTTAAATTCATATCAGCAGCTGTTGCACTGAGTTATGGTGTGTTACGTTCGTATCGACGTTTTCTACATTTCCACTTACAGAATTTATTTAACATTATTGAGAATAGTGATTGTTTACATGTTTTAGCTTTTTTGAAGTCTGGTAATATGAAACTTAAACAGCTCTTGGAGAATAAATATTCTATCAAATTTAATGTTTTATTTAATAAACAAGCACCTAAACCTACATTGAACAGTATGAACTCAAACAAATGGCTGGTGAATTTGTCTTCAAAAACTCTGTCTAATCGAGAAACTGAAATATTGTGTAAGGGCTTGAATTTCTCGTTTGGTGCTAATTTTAATATTCCTGATTTATTAGCTTCTACAGAAAATGTAATCACAAGAATTGATTCCTCGCTTCAGAATAGAGTGCGTTCTGATATTTCTAAATGTATATTAAGCTCGAGTTGTTCTGCACCTCAGACCATGGGTCATCATTTAAATATTTTGAAAAATCTGGGTTCGGATGACTCTTTAGTTATTACTAAAGCAGATAAAGGTAGAACTACAGTAATTATGGATAAGGATATGTATGACTCAAAGGCTAAAGAACTTCTTAATGATCCGGATACCTATGCTATTTTAAAGAAGGATAATACACAATCCATTCAACGTAATATGAGTGTTATTATCTCGAAATATGAAAAGCTTAAAAAAATCCCGACAGATGTTGCTCAGAAATTGAAATGCTCTACCGGTTTAGTTTCAAGATTTTACGGTTTGCCAAAACTCCATAAACCGAATATTCCATTGCGCCCTATCATTGATTTTTCAAAATCCCCCCTCTATCATCTTTCGAGTTACTTAGCTAAATTATTAAAACCTCTCACGCTCCATTCAGTTTATAGTTTGAATTCAACCTTCGTGTTCTTGGAAGATTTGAGAAATCTTGAATTCCCAAATGACTGTGTTATGGCGTCGTTAGATGTCGTGGCTTTATTTACATCTATACCTATTGAATTAATTTGTGATACCGTTCAGAAAATTTGGCCTGAGTCTGTTCAGGGTACAGAATTAAATGCTGTTGATATTGCTGATTTATTGAAATTTTGTTTAACTTCAACTTGTTTTGTTTTTAATGATTCCTTTTATAAGCAGGTGTCGGGTACCGCTATGGGCTCACCTCTTTCTGTGGTAGTTGCTGAAATAGTGTTGCAATCAATGGAAGTAAATATTATCAATGCACTCGGTCAACGTTTAATTTTCTGGCGTAGATACCTGGACGATGTTTACATTATAGCGAAAGAATGCGATTTAAACGACATCCTCTCTACTGCGAATTTGATTGCTGAACCTTTAAAGTTTACCATCGAACGTGAGTCTAATGGAGTGTTACCGTTTCTGGACATCCTCATTCAAAGAACAGATAATGATAATTCACAGTTAATTTCTACTTCTGTCTATAGAAAACCGACTTCAACAGGTCAGTACACCAATTTTAAATCAGTTTGCCCACTCAGTCATAAGATTTCTATTATTAAAAGTTTAGCTTATAGAGCGATAAAATATTGCAATAGCATTGAAGCTTTCGAAATTGAAAGAAATAAAATTTATGAAGATTTAAAGAATAACGGTTTTCCTAAAAATCTCATTAGAAAAGTTTTCAAGAATACTTTAGATTTGATTAATTCAACTCCCGCCCCCTTTCAACAGATTAAACCAAAATTTTTTGTTTGCTTACCATATTATACTAATGTTTCGGAGAAAATTTCATCAGTTTTGAAATCATTTAACATTGGGATTTCTTATAAACCACTAAACAAATTAAGTTCTTTCGTGAACAGTCACAAGTTTAGATATGAAAAAGAAAGATTGTGCGGCGTTGTATACAAGATTCCATGTAATGATTGCAATAGTGTTTACATAGGTGAAACCGGCAGATCCCTGGAAATACGGCTTAAAGAACATATCAGTGCTTTTAAAAAAGGTAGATTCAATTCCAGATTAGTGCAACATGCACTTGACAAAGATCACACTCCATCTTTCACTGATTGTTCTATTTTGAAAAGTAACTGCATTGACTATCACTACAGAATTTTTATGGAGGCGTGGTTTACTAAATTGCATCACTTAACCTTGAACGAATCAAGTCCTGTTCCGAATGAATATTTTGTTTTCTTAAATCATTAACTTCTACTTCAACTTTGACTGAGTCCGGTATATGTACATTGTTTTTGTTGTGAGTTGATATGAATACTGATGAGGCTTTGCGATGCATAGCGAAACGTTTGTTCTCATTTTAATTGTTTGTGTATATATTTTTTAATAATTGTATTAAAGTCTGTCTAGCGTTTCCTAATTGAATATTTTTTAATTGTTAATTTCTTTAGAAATAGAATTTTAGCAATTCCTTTTGTTAATATATCTATCTAATACCAGGGTGCAAAATTCATTATCATGATAGCATTCAAAATATGGAATCAATTTAAATCTAGACGTGACAGATTTCTGCTCCCATTTTCCATCTATTTCAAACAATAATAAAAAATTCATTATTTAAATCGCCTCATTTTCTACCTAGTAATCTTATTTTCTACCTAGTATCTTAGTCTTTTTAGCATTGTGATAATTCACCAAGCAAAGAACCGATAGAGTGAAAAATGTCCATGCCAAGAATCTAACTAAAGATCCTTGAAATAACTGTGCACTATTTAAGCTACGAACGAGGACGATACCCAGCTTGCCGTGTCTAACCCACACATCGCGTGGCTGCTACAAATGTGTCGTAACTCAAAAAACTTCTTTTTTCAGAAAATGAAAAAAAAATGTTTTGAGCTGTCACAAGCTCTATGGGCATGTTGCAGACCCAACTGCTACATGATTGTAGGATTTTAAGAAGCGTTGCAAAGTCGGAGTGAGACCCATTTTTCAGTAAAAGAGTCGGAGTCACTAAAAAACAAGCCGACTCCGACTGTGGCATTGAAGGGAAAGTAAAAAAAAAATATCTGTAACTTTAAATTTATGAAAGCAATTATTATTGTTATTTTTTAAATTATAATTAGGCTACGCAAATTAAAGATGGCCAAATTACTACCTGGCAAACAGAGTTAATGAAAATAGTTTTTTATTAAAACCTGTAGTAGATCCTATATTATTTAAAAATTAGTAACATTTTCGCTTTTTTTTCTTCGTTTTAACATTTTTGTGCTTTGGAGGCAGGGGCCTCATTAAGGGGAAGGAGCCAGTCGTGTACCTTTATAGATTGATTTGAATAACTTAGGAAAAACGGCATTTCATCTTTATGGTTAATAATTAATTACTGATTATTAACTGGATTTTTTTTTTAATCTACCACCACCCCCAAAAAATCCCGTAAAAATATTAAAATTTAATCTGAACTCACATCGTTTGCAGCATTTAATGAGCAAGTGATGAGCAACTTCAAAGTTTAGTGATATATTACGCACTACTTGCATTATAATTTGAACTCATATCATGTCTGCAATTTTTAATGAGTATGTGAATAATAAATAAATAGTGATTAAGGAAGTAACCAAATAAAAGTACAACAATGATGGTAAATTTATGAGCTTAGTCGATAAATTTTTGTTTACGACTTTAATAAGATCTACAATACACTATTTCTCATAGATTTGGTAAAGCTTACAAATTTAATTGGGAATATTAGTAAACTTTTTACAAATAAGATCTATATTGCATTTTGTAATTGCGGTAACTTGACAAAACTATAAAACTGGTTAGCA
Source organism: Maratus speculifer (assembly GCA_964019185.1). Lineage (NCBI taxonomy): Eukaryota > Metazoa > Arthropoda > Arachnida > Araneae > Salticidae > Maratus > Maratus speculifer. Next base: position 867,131 of record CAXHSM010001080.1, on the reverse strand, counting down.
AAATTTTTAAACTTTCTTCTATATTAATCAAATCTTTGATACATTTTCTAATTCTGGTATATTTGGCAAAACTACAAAACCAATTGGTAAAATCCCTTTTTCTAAAAAATTTAAGACTATAAATTGTATAACACTGTAACACTTAGCAAAGTTACAAACTTAATTTGCCCTTGGGGTTTAATTAATTTAATTAAACCTTAATTAAACCGATCTGAGATCACACTTACCCACTTTTTTTTCTCTTGAGAACTTTTAAAAAGTTCGTTGGCTGGAGCAACATTTGAAGCTTATTTTTCCATGAAAGTGAATTCAGTGTCGAATTTAGTTTATTGCTCAGGGGAAAGGGGAGTTCCCCCTAGAGCAATGAGATGTCCCTTCCCTGGTAGTATTGACAGTTTTGTGTTGTCGATTGTCAAAAAGTGAAATCCCTCACGTGAACTCCATAATGAATTCCTCTCCCCCCTATACATACAAACACCAGATCATCCGAAATACTTTCCAGAAAGATCTGAATTCAACACTGAGCTAATGAAATTTGGAAGAAGACTATTTAAGTCCCACCAACTTCAACTCTAGTCTTGAAATCAAGTATATGTATATGTATGTGTATATATACAGATTCTTTTTGTTGTTGTTATTAAAAATGCAAGAATAGAATAACAAAATTGTCTCAAAATAAATTTTTAACTGTCATAAGTTCATAAAATAAACGGCGTTTTTTGCATCTCCGGTTCCTGCGACACTCTGCTCATAATGACACGTAGGTCCCAAGAATAACGATTCCCAGCTACATAGGAATTTTACGAAAATTAATATTTTTTATTTCATGGTGCATCAAATAGTGAGATAGAAATGTGAAAATATGCTAGAAAATTTGCGAGAATTATTTATTTTTGCTTCTCAACAAGTTGTAATTTCTGAAATTTGACTTGACAATTTAAGATTCCCCCCCCCCCCGCCCCCACACACACGCAATAAAATGTCTTAGAGATGGCCCTGTGATTGGAATAGATGTAAACAATCTTATTGTAATCTTTTAAACAGGTGCTCTCCACGGAGCTCCATAAATGGCATTTAATATCTTTTAACCCTTTGCGGCACACTGTGCCCGGTATGGGATTAATGGACCTTATGCACGCAACCTGAAGTCGAGACTAAAATTCGGCTGGTGGTGGTATTTACTGCTGGTGTTTAGCATAGCAGTCTATGGAGTGTGATTTATTAATGCTTGTTTTTTAAAAATACTGGAAAATAATTCTTTGTATGTATACTTTCTAAGTATGTGTAAAATATTATGGAATTAAAATTATTTTTTTAACTTTTTGGTGACCTCGAGAAGACTTCTAAATATAGTCAATAAAATCGATGAAACAAAAAAAGAGAATTTGTACTTATTAAGTAAATTTCCTTTAAAATTGGATGACCTGAACATCTCTTAGAGCTTTCTTCGCACAAATTCACAGCATTGTTTCTAAGCATTGTCTTTTGTAAAATGGCTAAGAAACACAATCTTTTAAAGAAGCTGAAGAAATTGTCAAACAATTGCGATGTGCGTAAATGACTGCGGGATCGAAAGTTTTAACGGTGCAACAAAAGATGAACAAAAACAGTGTTTATTGCAGGGACTTTAAGCGCATAGAAAGAATTAAGGAATTTAGAAATTGCAAACTTTTAGATACTTTAACTTTTTTATTTGCAAACTTTTAGACTTTAACTAACATGATATAGATGAAATGATAGTGATGGAATAGTATTTGGTGATTTATCCCCTGCACCTGGCTAAAGTACCAAAAGGGCTGTTTGATGTACAAAAAACAAAGTGGTCAGCCTGGAACTATTGATGACAGTCAGTGTAGGACAGAAACAAGAAACAAAGACACAAGGTTAGAAACAAAGTGCATGTCTGATTAGCTTATAAAACAATTATTTATGAATTGACTAAACATGATGAATAATATTCAATTAATTATTTATATATTTTTAGAAAAATACCCAGCTCATGCTGGGTTAAAAGAATACATGATTATGAGACATGCTTCATCTGAGTCCTTTGAAAGTCTTTTAAGAAGAAAACTTAAAAAATAAGATTTTCTTGCACAAAATTTATTTTTTGGCACACTTTTCTTCTATTTTTAAAACTGTTATTTCAATAAAGCCTTTCCAATCGTGTAACATATTGCGATACAATTCATCCATTTCAGGACAGATTAAGTTTTAATTTTAGGGTAAAGTTACTTTGGAGTAAAATAATAATAAAGAAAAAAACCTTTCAAAAAGTTCTACTGAAAACTGGTGAAGGATTATTTACTTTTTATCAAACTGACAATTGCAACAATAATGGAAAACTTTTGCAATTTTTTATTTTATTTCTAAATGCAAAAAGAGAATAGATGTGATAACAGTAAATACAGCACTACCCACAAGGTTCATACTTAATTTTAACGAAAAAAAATGCTAGATATTTTCAAGAAGTACTTATTTAATGAATGAGAAAACTATGTTTTTAATAAGTTATGATTAACTAATCTTTTGGAAAACATATTGTAAAAACAAAACATTTTCTCTTGTATCAATTGGAA
>CAXHSM010001080.1:821613-864529 GCA_964019185.1 Maratus speculifer | reverse complement strand
TGGAGTTGAATTTTAAGGGGCGGGAGGAGGGGAGGGGAGGGGGGAGCGATGAGGAAGCGAATTTTTTAAATCTTAGCTATTTTGACAATAAATGTTATTTTTGGTTTGGATTTTTTTTATGGAACTTTCCAGTAAATATTATTTATTAAATATAAAGATTTTAAAGTGGGGGGCTGCATCATTTTTAGGTGTAGTCTAGGAAAAATAAGTGAACCCACGGGTGACATGTAAATTTCAAATCTTTTTTTTTAACCCGTCGTGACTGTACATAATCGGAATGTTTTGGCACCTCCCTTTCATTTTACGAATCTTTCTCCTCCTGGAGTTGAATTTCAGGAGGAAGGGGGGGGAGAGAAACCGATAAGAGGGTGAATTTTTTAAACCGTCGCTATTTCGACAATAAATATCATTTTAGATGTGGCGGTTTCTTTTATGGAACTCTTCGGTAAATATAACTTATTAAATATAAAGATTTTAAAGCGGGGGGTACGTCATTTTTAGGTGTGTTCTGGGAAAAAATGAGTGAACCCACAGGTGACATGTAAATTTCAACCTCTTTTTTGGACCCGTCATGTTATATATTTATCATCGGAATTTTTTCGAACCTCTCTTTCATTTTACGAACATTTCTCCTCCTGGAGTTGAATTTCAGAAGGGGGAGGGGGAGAGATAAGAAAGTAATTTTTTTTTAATTTTAGCTATTTCGACAATGAATATCATTATAGATGTGGTTTTCAAAGGAGCGCTCAGGTAAATATTATTTCATAAATACAAAAGTTTAAAATGCGGACTGCATGATTTCCTGGTGCATTTTGGGAAGAAAAAGTAACATTACGGCCACGGGTGAGGAATAAATTTCAATTTTTTTTTGGATCCGTTATGTGATATGTCATAGAAAAGGTTTCGGAATACTCTTTCATATTATGGACCTTTCTCTTCCTGCAGTTTAATTTCAGGACGGGGGGGGGGGCGACGGGGAGTGAGTTTTTTTAATCGTAGCTATTTCGAGAGTAACTATCATTTTAGAAGTGGTTTCTTGATGGACCTTCTAATAAAAATTACTAATTATAAACATTTTAAAGTGGGGAATGCGTGATTTCCGGGTGTACCTTGTTAAGAAAAATTAAACCTGCGGGTGAGGAGTAAAATCCAAACTTTTTTTTGACTCTTCATGTGATTGATTATTGGAATGTTTTTCGAATCACTCTTTCACATTAGGAACGTTTCTCCCCCTGGGCTTGAATTTCCGCAGGGGGGAGGCGAGCGATGAGAGGTGAATTTTTTAAATCGTAGCTATTTTGAGATTAAATTTCTTTTTAAATGTGATTTTTTAATGGAGCCCTTTGGTAAAAATCTTTTATTAAATATAAACATTTAAAAGCGAGGCTGCGTGATTTCCGGATGTATTCAGGGAAGAAAAATATAGTGGAATAGTGAGGAGTAAATATGAAGCTTTTTATGGACTCGTCATATGATATATCAACGAAAATTTTCAAACCACTGTTTCATATTATGAATCTTTCTTCTCTTTTCCTCAATTTGGCCTCCTTACAGAAGCGCTTTTCAAACTTTTTTGAAATCATTTCGTTTTTGTGAATTCAGATCTGATTTTTTTTATAGAGACTTCCAATAAATAATTTATAATGTATGAAAAATTCATAAACTGTGAGGACAGGCTTTATTCCGGGTGTTGCAATAGTTGGAATTCTAAGGGTAGTGTTTTTATATCTTTTGTTGACACCTCTTTAGTGATATATCATTAGAAAGCTCTGTAATTACCATTTTATTTTATATACCTCCCGTGCTCATCCCCCCTCACTTTGCCCCGCGGTAAACTCTTTAATAAATTTAACCAACACCCATCATGCGAAGTATTGTTGGAAAGCCTAATTACCATTTACTCATATTATATATTTTCATTGCTCCTGCACTACTTTACCCCCTCCCCCGAGTGGTCCGTTTAATGAATTTCAATAGAGAGTCTTCGAATAATGAGAGAATTGTAATTCGTATCGCAATTGATGTATAAAAATCAATAAAAGATTTTGATTACTTTTAATATTCTTTTAGTTCATGTTCTTTCACTAGGAGTGCTTTTGATTATTTTTTCTTTGGCTATTTTGCTACTCGCGACTTTACAACTTTTTTAAAGTAAGGAACGCCGTTACATGACTTTTCTACTACTGCGGCTCCATTATAACATCCTTTTGGTTTGTTGTTGTTTTCTAAATTCATTTGTTTTCGGTTTCCATGTATTTATTAAATTATGCTTTTTAAACATGTAATAACAAAGATTTTAATAATCAATTGTAAAAACATCTCGATTGTAGATTCTCGAAATTAATCGATGACTTTATCGAATGCGCTTTTTTACGATTACGATTTTTATCGAATAGGAAATTTTCGAGAATTGCCCATCACTACAAGTCGCGTGAATTACTTGGACTAACATGTAATTGATATGCGCCACTGAGATTTAATATTGCACATTCGTTATTTAAAATCAGTTGTGTAGTGTATATAGCTGTTCAGAAGGTCACACGTGTATATGTTTTTAAATAAAACATTTTTTAAAAATTAATTTCATTTGCATTCTGTATTACTTCATTTCATAATAATAATTTTACAACATTCGTATGGTCACTAGACTTTTATTTTAACGTACTTCAGATCCATTCTTATTGCCTTTCAGGATTCAGATATGGTAATGCTACACACACTGCACTTGTTCAAAAGATTGTTTTTAGCTATTTCATTTTTGATGCTAAATAAGTTTGATTTAAATGAATTATATTTTATTACTAGATGTTGAAACTAATAGGTAATACTCAAAAAGATTCCAAAGATACCTGTATAAAATTAATCCACATTCATTTCTTTACTCAAACTTTTTTCTCTCTGAAATCTTTTTATGATGCAAGACTTCACAAATTTTTATTATTATTTACAATAGAAAGTTTAAAAACAAAAAAATTCATTGTTTATAATAAAATCACCTTGTTACTTATAAATGAACTATTTACTGTCAAAATATGATTTATATGTACTGCAATTATAAAATTTATATGATGATATATATATTTATATACATAGCTGAAATTGAAGCAATGCATATTTCAATGTGTCAGTTGCTGAGGATTTTGATTTATAAACCACAAAAAAGGACATAAATTTTAATTTTTTTAGGGAAAGTAGAAGGGGGTTTCTTCTTAACTATCTGATGAATATGTAATTGTACCTTCATGAAACGTTTTTCAAAGCTTCATATTCAGCTCTAAAAAAGATCTTTCAAATTTATTAGTTATTTATTTACTTTTGTTTTTGATACTTTAATGTATGGTTAGTCGAAATTCTAAACTTTCATGTATAAAGTTTGTATTTCTGACTCAAATAAATTAGTTTAGCAGTAGCATTAAATTTGAGTTTTCTGTTTTAAATTTGAAAGGTAAACATATAACTGCGCATTTTACATTTTTTTGGAATAATTTATAAATTGAATAGTTATTATTCATAAAAAGTGAAAAACAAAAAACGTTTTTTATTATATCTGCAAAAATATTTTATGATGAATACATCCCATTAAAAAAAACAGAAATAAAAGCTCAAAAGCTTAATACAGTAGAGGACCTATTATCCGGAATCGTCGGGACCGAGGGCTTTCCGGATTTTGGAATTTTCCGGATTTCGGGTCCGTCCGAAACTCGACACTCCCCTCCCCCCCCTTCAAAAAAAAACACGGAAAATTTTAAAATAACAACAAAATTATAGCACTGATATCTAGAATATGAATGAAAAGTGTATGAGAAGTCTGTGGAAAAAACACTAAGCTACAACTTTGACTCTTGTACTATAGTACAAAGTATACGGACATCCAATATTCAAAGCTCTTCAAAATTCGGACGTTTTGCTAACTGGCTTTACATACATATATATATATATATATATATATATATATATATATAACCGTAAAATACCGTTAATTCGCTCCAACAAAGGTGACGTAAATCGTAAAATAATTAGAGGGGGGAGCTTACACGAGATTTTTCCGCGATCTTTCACAAAATTTGCATTTTTTCGCGATATTTTATGAGATTTGCAGGGTTTTATTGTAATATTTGACGAAATTTGCAGGGTTTTATTGCAATATTTGACGAAATTTGCAGGGTTTTATCGCGATATTTGATGAATTTGCAGAGTATTTTCGCGATACCTGAAAAAATTTGCGTTTTTTCATGGGGATGAATCATGATGAAATGAATGAATCATGAATCTTTGAATGAATTATTAAATTTGATACTTGAAGCAATACTTGAAAAAATTTGCGTTTAAAAAAAAAAAAACGTAAATTCTGTCGAAAAAACGCAGAAAAAATGTGAATTTCGTAAAAAAAAGCCAAAAATGCATTAAATCTAAAAAATCTCGATAAAACGCACATTTGATCAAAGATTCGTGATTCATTCATTTCATCATGATTCATGTCGTTCTCAATCTTCTTCATTTCCGGATTTCGGAATTCCGGATAATAGGTCCTCTACTGTAGTAATTTCGCATTTAACATTTATAACTTTATAACTGCTGATTCCCAATAGTTAGGAAATTTGTGCAACAAAAGCTTTTAAAATTTTTTAAATGATTTTTTCTAAATAAGATATTACTTTAAAAAACTAATACACTGCTGATCTATGGAATAAATTATCAATTATTTGACTCAGTTTTTAAATCACGACACACTTTTGGCATTTTTTCTGCCTTTTCAGCACCTGAGCTGGTATCTGATCCTGCAATAATAAAATCATATGTTGAAAATTTTCTCTCAGTTTCTCCTACCTTTCCCTATTCTTTTAAGAGTAAATGTATTCCTGGAATCTGGCCAATCTAGTAACATATCAGTCTGAACATCTCATACTCTGAGGAATTCAAAGATGATAAAAGTGTGCTATTTGGCCCTAATGTATTTGCCTCTATTTAGACTATGGATAGATTTGTGGAGTTACGAGAACAAAATATTCAGTAAATCTATAAGGAAAGGGCATGTTTACAAACAAACACTTCCATTAACTAATCTACCATTACATTTTTATTGCAAAAACTCTCTTGGCATCATACGCCAATCGTATGGTAGGACTTTTAAATGGAGGCGAATCATTTTGCCCCAACGCATGTGCACAGTAAAAGTCATAAAGAATAGACAGGTGTTTCTTGCCACAGCACAGTAATTTAACCCACAGTGACGTCAGCTGCCTTTTCCTTATAAGAGAAAACAAATGAAAGAAAAGTATGTATTAAAAAAGATAATTGAATGTAAAAGCTATGCAAATTAATTATTCATTTATATTTTCTTATTTTTAAAGTGAAATGTTGCTTTTTAAAGAAACTTTTAATATGCAATATAATGACTCATTTTATCCATAGTACTAACACATTCAAATTACTCTAGAAGCAACTATCAAAATAAAGTGCAATACTTTATAGACAGTTTCATTTTATATATATCTTTCATTTGAGTACAATTCTTACACGTAATAACTAGGGATGTAGTCATAAAATAAACAGAAACTACACTCTCTAAACAGGGGTATACGCTCAAGGCAGAGGGTATACCATAGAGCGTATATGGGTGATTCTCAAAATAGAGGACAATTTCAAAAGTGAAATCTTAAAAAAATTACTGTTAGCAAAATTTCTGGAAAAAAATAGGTGTTGTTAATATAGTATTAGGTATACTTTACATGTAGTCAGCAGAGCTAAATATTTAGAAATTAACTTAAAAAAAATAATTAGTATTTTTTGAGCCATGCTAATAACAAAAGAAATTGCATGGAATAAGTATATTAAGAAATTTTTATTTTCTTTCTGTTTAAATATTTTTTTCTATATTTATTAGCCTTCCTTTTCAACAAATGGTTTCCATTTTTACATATATACATATAAGGAGAATAAAAACATTACCAAAGAGCAAACTTTGTTTACATGAGCAACATTCTGACACTAACAATGTAAGAAGCTGTCTTAGTGATTTTCTGACAAATTTAATGCATATTTTAGGGATAATAAATGTAATACCTAAATTTATATGTAAAATTAAACTTTATAAAAGATACAATGTAAGCAATGGTTACATTTATGCACAAAGGAGTCTTTAGCATGGACAGAAAAACCATGCTAATGACACTGATATTTGCCCATGCTAATGACAAATTTTAATTTAAATAAGATTATGAGCCATAATATAATCACAATGCAATAGTCCTTTCTGGGGCTTTTTAAAACACAAAAGTCCTATGCAAATAAGTAAAATAAAAATTTTAATTATAAAATAAACATGAAAATTATTATCCATTCTAATGACATACAATTGATGTACGCCCCTAATATTCAACTTCTATTCTTAAAATACAATACATGCTTCTATTTTCAGGCTGGGATAAAATGGCTACTTGTTGCCATGGAGAAACTTTATATTTTCAAACTATTGTCATATGTGAAAATTTAATTTTGATTAATAACCAGCTGTTATAGTATGACCTTGTTTTGAAAATAGAATATGGAGGACAAACTTTATTTCTTTTTTTATATATTATAATTTTATTTTAAAATAGAAGTTTATTGGATCAATCCTCTCCTTGATTAATTTAAAGAAAGAATTACATTTGTTTTATTTTATAAACATAATGTTAACTCTTGAAAAATCTAGTATATACAAGGCACAGCTGCTGTGGACATCCATGCGAATGACATTTTGAATATTTATTCTGTTATTTTAAGGTGTTTTCAACTAAAAAGTGAGTAATTCTTGAGTGCAAATAATGAATAATTTTAAGACAAACATATCTAAATATAAAAACATGACAGAAAACCTGTCAATTTTTTTTGTATGCCGAAAAACATAAATTGTCCCCTATTTTGAGAATCACCCATATACTATAGCTTTCTTAACGAACAGAGGGTGTATGGTGTTCCTTAAAAAATCTAGAAGGTATACCGCGTATACCCGTGTGTACCCTCCACAATATCCCTGGTAAAAGCATTAAAATAAATATCTTTGCTAAGCAGTGGAAGTGCCATTAGACCTATAGGATAGATTCCTTTTAATCATATTGGCTATTTGTGAAGCTTTTCTACTATATCGATTATTAAATAGATATAAACATCTGAAATATGATTTTAAATAAATTTCTTAGGATTTCAGATCTAATTTATAGAAAATGGCTTTTAATAGAGTAAATTAACGTATAAAAATTTTAAAAATAGATAATAGGACATGTTACGAAAAACAGTCCAATAAAAGACTGCTTAAAGAATAAAAAGACCGTTTTTTCCCTTTAAAGCCAACCAGTCTGACCTTTTTTTAAAAAATAAAAAAGAGTCGGCTTTTTTTTTGGCTGCTCTGATTTAAATCAAATTCAAATACTATTATTTTTACCAAATAAATATGTTACTATTTTTTTTTTCAATTGCAGATAGTCAATATTTAGTATTTAGCAAATGAACGAAAAATTTTAGAAAGATTTTTCGGGATTAAAATAGTCATTATTTTAAACAAAATTATTAATATCTTTGTTAATCAAAATTATAAACACCAGAGATGTAGTGGAAGGCATACGCCGTATACCCTCTGGATTTTTTTAAGGAACACCGTATACCCTCTATTTTCCAAGAAAGCTATAGCATATATACTGTAAAGTATACTCTCTGCCCTTGTTCGTATACCCTATGCTTTGAACGTATACTCTCTGTTGTTTTTATGACTACATCACTGATAAACATTTTTCAACTTAATACGAAAATATGGTCAAAGTTATTAAATAGCTCTATCACTAATTATATATTCATAAAAAAACAAAAAAAGATTTTGAAATGTTCATTTTTTTTAATATCATCTTAATAATAGGATACTACAAAGTTTCCAAGCTTCATTTTTTTTAATATTAGCTTAATAATAGGATACTACAAAGTTTCCTAGTCTATGAGGCTTCTTTTTTAACATTTGCTAAAATAATTGAAAAGTGTTTTTTAATTGGTTCGTCTGTTTAATGTATTATAAAAAGATAGAGGTTTCTAAATCCAGGAAATATATGACTAAGACGCGCGAAAATAAACAATAACCACTAACGAGTCACCCATGTTACTTAAAAGCATAATTTATTTTAAGAAAGCTCAGAAATTTCTTTTTTATTGATTTAAGGAAGCATTTATAAAAGCAAAGTTTCTTTTATTGTCACTGATTTTCGGATGCGTTTCCGATCAAAGAGTGCTAAATCAGTTTTCACAACGTAGAATGTCGATTTTTGGATATTATTTATTTTTAATTAAATATTTTTAAGTTCAAGAAACATGTTTTACAGACAAATAAGGATAATAAACAGCATTAATTTAAAATAAATTTTCTTTTATTGTTCTATCATGTGTGAATTTATTTATCATATTTAATGTTTAATTAAGAACTGACAACATTCTAAAAGCCTAATTCATGTTTGAGAAAATTAATTGAAATGCTAAAATTTTTCATCTAATAAATGACGAAGTTTTTTCATATGTTAAAATATGAGCTTATTCGGCATTAATAATTTTATAAAATTTATAGTCTATATATGTTTAACTGCCAATTTAAAAATAAATACTCTAAACTACTTAAAAAAAATAACATTTGTTACAATTGAAAATTCTTTTATACATATAGGACCCTCCCCCTGAAACATCCTTTGTGTCGAGAGACTTTGTAAAATGTCGATAACAATGCATTGATCTTTAAAAATTTACCCACATGGTAAAAAACTCAACAATGCAAAAAATGCAGAACAATGAATGAAATTTTTGGGGAAAAAAGTAGACTATGGTTAAGAAATTCAAGAATTAAATTGCAACAGTACTAACAATAGAAATTCAAAAATTAGTATTGGTCGTAAAAATTAACAATCAGTAATTAAACAATGAAAATAAAATCCTAAAGAAATGCTCAGTACAAAGTTGAGTTTATCTGATTCATAACTGCCTTTAATATTTTTATAAAGTTCAATTTTTATGCTAAAAAGCTATGTAAAATTTGGTAAAAAGTTGTTTTTGATCAATTAACAACAAATAAAAAGATATTTGATTGGTTATTTTTTATTCATCAAAAATAGCTTCTGGCGATACATTTCTCTGCTGATATTCAAAGAATTCTCAATTACAAGGATTTTTGCGATGTAAAGGCTCTTGGTAAACGTTATTTCGACGAAATTCTGGCCCTTTTTCTTCTAATAAAAAACCTGTTGCTATAAAAATTATCAAAAGTAAAGATGCTTGGCATTTTGAAGAATCAGTCTGGCCTGTTCTCTGCCATCACAATATTTTACCTCGTTTGAACTTTATACATCTCGATTCCACGAATCTTAAATTATATGTGATACGGAGTAATCTTTATGCATTGAATAAAATCCTCCGTAGCAGAAGCCTCTTAGCTGATGGCAAATGTCTTGGGAAAATTAAGCGCTATTTTTCGGATAGTCTTAATGGATTGCATCAAAAATGTTCGGCCCACACAAATATAAAGAAAGATAGCATCTGGATTGCTTCCAGCGGCATAGTTTTCTTGTGTGATTTCTCAGGCCTTACCTACATCGGAGAACATTCATGAAGGAAGTAAAATATTTTAACTAACAATTATTACCATGTAAAAACAATAGAGCGTTATTACACTTAAATTGGCGTTATGAAATGCCAAATAAAATTTAAATCTACTCTATTGTTGGTGGTAGCTCCGTTAAAAGTGTAAGAATAAACTCGGAATGGTGATATTTTCTTCTTTATTCGCAATTATTGAGATGAGACACCAAATTTAGAGTTAGTAATCCTGTTTCATTTTGATTCCGAATTGGTAAATCTGCAAACTTAGTAAAATAGGCGCCATTTTACTTTCGAATTTAATCCTCCTTCCTAGTAACTTCATACTTGTAGTTCAAAAGAGTAAACATAATCTAAACAATATTATTGTTATCCTTTGTAGATATAAGGTGTAAGACTTAATAATATTTGCATGTGCTTTTTAAAATTAGATTATGCTTTTAACTTTGTACTGTCAATTTAAGAACAATGGGCCGCCGTTGGGCCCGAGAGGATCGTCTGTTACGAAATCATGTTCTAAAGACCAGATGTGCTCGAAGGATGTTTCTCGACGAGAGAAAAAGTATCTCTCGCTTATTATACATGTAAAATTTATGTTTGTATGTTTAAGTGTTTATAGTTGTGTTTAGTGTGTGTTGTCAAAAATAAACAAGTAAAAAGACTCCATTTTCAAGTATTATTTACGTGTACTTTCGAATTCGCGAATCGTAAAATTCTTCATGGTGCCACATTTCAACCCGGGAAGTGACTGTTTGCAAGAATTTTCGAATTTAAGACTTTTATAAGTGTCAGTGACTCCTTTAAGGATATCTGAATATCAAGAATGTGTTTATAAATTTCAAGACTCTGATTTGTGCTGCCGCTCTTGGGGATTTCTCAGTCTGAATTTATCGGAAATACATCGCGTCTTCACATCGCGGATAGAAAAGGTATTGTAAAATTATTTTGATTTATTCTTTTGATCTATATTTTCACTATTATGGATCTTGAAAAAATTAAAAGTAAAAGAAAGGTATTGAAAACCCCAATAACCAAATTTATTACAAAAATTGAGGCTTATATAGAAAGTATCGATTTTAATGATAAAAGTCATTTTGAGCAGTTAATAGAATATTTAACTAATATTAATGATAAACAAAACGAATTAAAAACTGTTAATAATCAGGTTCAGGAATTATTATCGGATGGAACAATTTTCGAGAACGATATTCAGTCATCTATTGAATATGACGATGGAATAAATGAAACAAAATTTAAAATTAAATTGAATTTGAAGAAATTTAAAATTGATTCTGATCAACCTGATACTAGTTCTTTATTTAACGCGAGTACAACTCCTTATTTCAATGCTAGACCAACAACAATAAATTTACCAAAAATAAACATCCCGACGTTTAAAGGGGATCCGAATATGTTTTTGGAATTTATGAATAGTTTTAAAAGAGGCATTGATGCTAATGAAAATTTATCCAAGGTGGATAAACTTATGTATTTAAAATCCTTTTTGTCAGGTGAAGCACTTAAATCAATTTCCGGTCTAGCCCTAACCGGGCGAATTACCAGCAGTCTTTAGACTTGCTGCAGAATCGTTATGGTAAACCAGAAATTTTGATAAGCGGGTTTATAAACAAATTATCAGAACTAGAACCGGTTAGGTCGAGCACGAATATTAAGTCATTACGAGATTTATATGACGAATGCGAGGTAATCATTCGTAATTTACAAGCTATCGGGGTCGCGTCGGACAATTTCGGATATTTATTGATACCGATAATTTTAAAACAGTTACCCCATAATTTAGTTGTAGAATATCAGAGAAAGAAAAACGCGGAAAAAGCTGGTGACGTAAATGAATTGATGAAATTGATAAAGTTTGAAATAGAATCGCGGGAAGCAGCAAATGCAGTGTCAGGGATTTCCTTAAAAAATCAGGAAGTAGCACGATATGAAAAAAGGAATTTTAGAACTAAACCAAATGTTCCCTCTTCAATCGCGCTTAATACTGTTGTAAAAAAGTTTGCATATTTTGTAACGCGAATCATTTAAGCTTAAAGTGTAATGAAATTACCGATGAACAAAAAAGGTATAAGTTAAAAAAAGATGGAAGATGCTATCGTTGCTTCTTGAAATCGCACGTAATATCCTTGTGTAAGGTAAAAATACTTCCTTGTGAATTACGTAAAAGTTACCAGCATAATTATTTATTTTGCCCGACTAAAAAATCGACAAAAGCGCGTCACGATGACAGCTCAGTAAAAGCCGATGATTCTAAAAATGAAGAAAGTCAAACCGTTTTTTCATATGTAATTAAAACTAATAATTCTCCCGAAAAGTACGCGACATTGTTGCAAACCGCCTGTGTACGAGTGCAGGGTACTGGTAATAAATTATGCACGAGACTCTTATATGATTCGGCATCCTCTAGAACATTTATTACAAAAAGTTTAGCCTCGGCGTTGAAATTAAAACCTGTTGCCAAGGAAACGCTTTTGGTTTATACATTTGCGAATCGCGATGCCATAGAAAAGGAGTTTAATGTAGTAAATTTAACTATTATTAGTTGTCATCATCCTTATGAAAAAATAACTGTAAAAGCGCTGGTTTCTGAAATCATTAGCGGTACTAAGATAATGACTTCTGTTGATTATAAGTTAATAGATAAATTACGATTAGATAAACATGAATTGGCCGATACATTTATTCATTCGAAACCAGTCCAGATCTTGCTAGGTGCGGACTATCTGTTCAAAACTATAATAGGTAATGTCGAAAAAATTAATCATAATTTATTTATGCAGCCAACAATATTTGGCAAAACCATTGTCGGTCAAGTTAATAGTAATAATTCGCAGCCAACTTCCTGTATGAATGTAATTTGTTTCCCTTCAGAAAATGATCTTAGAAATTTATGGCAAATTGAGTCTTTTTTAGTCGATTCAAATGATCAAATGCAAGAGGAGACTTATGAGGTCATTAATCAATTCCTGAAAGAAATCATTTTTAAAAATGATAGATATATGACCCCCCTGTTATGGCGTAGCGAATTAGATAAACAGAATTTGTCTAATAATTACGAGGTGGCAGAAAGGCGTTTCGCCGGTTTGGCGAAAAGGTTAAAGAATAATAAGTCTTTGTTTTTAAAATATAATGAAATTATGAAAGAGCAATTAACTGAGGGAATTATTGAAAAATGTAGTGATAATTGTTCTGTCAATTTCGTGATGCCACACTCTGCTGTTTCTAGGCCAAGTTCTTCTACAACAAAAACAAGGATTGTTTTTGACGCGAGCAGTCGGGAAATGGGAGAAAAAAGTTTAAATCAATGTCTTTTTGCGCGGCAAAATTTGAATCCTAATCTCATAGATGTGATATTAAATTTCAGACAGTTTAAAATTGCTTTCACGGGGGATATTGCGAGGGCCTTTCTACAAATTCAGGTATCAGAAAATGATAGAAATTATCTATGTTTTTTGTATTTCGATGACTGCGACATAGATAAACACAGTGTTTTGTATCACTTTAATCGTCATTGTTTCGGCGTCACCAGCTCCCCCTATATTTTAGCCTCTACAATTAAAAAGCATATTGGTAATTATAAGGATACGGAACCCACCGCCTATGAAATGATTAATAAATATTTGTACGTAGATGATTTGATTTACGGATCATTTACAGTCGAGCAGGCTATGCAACTAACAACTACTGCAGTTTCTATATTTAAAGATGCCAATATGCAATTGCGAAAGTTCGTTACTAATTCTCCAGAATTAAAAGAAGCTTGGAATGGTAACCCGGTTATAGAGATTAATGAAAACTGCGCCGAATCAAAAGTATTGGGGTTAAACTGGAATGTTGAAGGGGATTTTTTGGCTATAGATTTGGCATCTTTAGTGTCAATAGGTGACAACTTGGAATTCACCAAAAGGCATGTTCTCCAGACTGCCGCTAAAATATTTGATCCAGTTGGATTTATGTCACCTTTTTTGATTATGGTAAAAATTTTCCTTCAAGAATTATGGCAGAGTGGGCTAGACTGGGACAATGAATTTAACGAAGAATTTCAAATTAAATACAGAACATGGTATCAGGAAATCGAATTGCTAGACCAATTAAAAATACCCAGATATTATTATCACTCGAGTGAAGTGCACGACAAAGTAGAACTACATATTTTTTCCGATGCTTCCTTGATGTCCTATGGAGCGGTAGCCTACTTCCGGTTTCAAACATCCGAGGAAAATTATAGAACATGTTTTGTTATGTCTAAAGCCAGAGTAGCCCCGTTGAGAAAAATAACACTACCACGCTTAGAGCTTTTAGGGGCTCTAATAGCTGCTAGAATAGCTAGTCACCTTAAACTCATTTTCACGAATCTAGATAAAATAGTACTGTGGTCAGACTCGACTATAGTACTACATTAGATCAAAGGAGTGGCATCCAAATGGAAGCCGTTTGTGGCTAACAGAGTGATGCAAATTCGGGACATTAGCGACCCTAGTTCTTGGCTGCATGTAAATAGCAGGGATAATCCTGCTGACATGCTAACTAGGGGACTGTCAGCGAAAGAGTTAATAAACTCCAATCAGTGGTGGTACAGGCCGGAAAGGCTCGGTAAATCTGAAAAATTTTGGCCTAAGGACGATAATTTAAAATTAAAATCGGTCAATCCTGAAATTGAAGCTAGAAGTAAGATTGTTGTTAATACAATTATTGCCAAGGAGAATATAATCGATATACACAAATTTAGTAGCTTGAGAAAATTATTGCGTGTAACAGCCTATGTATTTCGTTTTATCAGATTACTAAAGAAAAATCGTGAACCAATACGTACACTTTCGGCGGAGGAAATCCGAGAAGCCGAAATCTTCTGGATAAAAAATTATCAATCTCAAATTTTCGAAAAAGAAATCTTTAGCCTGAAAAATTCCAAGCCACTTCCTAGAGACTCTAAACTGCTTTCATTGAACACTTACCTCGATTCAGATGGAGTTTTGCGAGTTTTAGGACGACTCCATAACGCAAATTATTCGATGGATGAGAAACATCCAATAATTCTTCCGCCAAAAACCAAACTTTCAGAACTTATAATTTGGGATGCCCACTACAGAGTTTTTCATTCTGCTGTTGCCCATACACTTGTGCAGATTGGAGAAAGATTCTGGTTATTAAAGGCTAGACAATCTGTGAGAGCTGTGCTTAAAAATTGCATTATTTGCAAAAGATTTTCTTCAACTCCAGGCGATCAGACGGTAGCGCCATTGCCTAATGATCGAGTTGAACAGACCAGTCCATTCAGTGTGATAGGATGTGATTTTGCCGGGCCATTATACGTAAAAGACTGTGATAACAAACAATACATTTTATTGATTACATGTGCAGTTACTAGAAATGTCCACTTGGAGCTTGTCGGCAACTTGTTGACACAAACATTTTTACTAGGCTTTCGCAGGTTTGTCTCTCGGCGAGGATTACCATCTGTAGTATATTCGGACAACGCCAAGACTTTTAAACGTGCGGACAATGACTTGAAAAACCTTTGGCGGATTATGACTCATCCAGATGTGCAAGACTATTTTGCTTCTCATCACATACAGTGGAAATATATCATTGAACGAGCAGCGTGGTGGGGGGATTTTACGAGCGAATGGTTAGAACTATAAAAACTGCTTTAAGAAAGACACTCGGGAAATCATCGCTAACTGTTGATGAACTACATACTGTTTTAGTTGAAATTGAAGGAATGGTCAATTCTCGACCTTTAACATATGCCTCGCCAGAAGGTCAAGACCCCCTAAGATTAACGCCTGCTCATTTCCTAATTGGGAGAAGAATTTCTTCTCTGCCACCAGTTCGCCTTCACCTTGAATCGAATATCTCTTCCAGGAAAGAATTAATTAAATCTTTTAACTATCGTGAGAAATTAATGCGCTTGTTTTGGACTAGATGGAAAGGGGAATACTTGTTAAATTTGAGGTCAGCTCATTTAAATTCGAACAAAACTAATTTTCCTCAATTTAAATTGAATGACATAGTATTAACCAAAGATGATAAATTACCCAGAAATTTCTGGAGTCTAGGAAAAATTATTGAATTATTTCCTGGAAGAGACGGCAAGGTGAGGGCCTGCAAGATAAAAACTGAGAACTCCAGTCTCAGACGACCAGTACAGTTATTGTATCACATGGAAATTTGAACTGATTAACTTGTATATACTAATCTTGTTTTTTTTTCTTATTTTAGTTGAAGTTTTGTTGTATTTAGTTGAAGTTTTGTCCTTGAAGTATGTATAATATTCCATATTTATATTCATGTTGTATTAAATTGATATATGATTTATGATGAACATCCATATGTTCATGGGTGGGCAGTGTTACGAATCGTAGCACCTGCTATCCAGTCACGTGATTGTTTTTCGGCGCCCGCCGTTGGGCCCGAGAGGATCGTCTGTTACGAAATCATGTTCTAAAGACCAGATGTGCTCGAAGGATGTTTCTCGACGAGAGAAAAAGTATCTCTCGCTTATTATACATGTAAAATTTATGTTTGTATGTTTAAGTGTTTATAGTTGTGTTTAGTGTGTGTTGTCAAAAATAAACAAGTAAAAAGACTCCATTTTCAAGTATTATTTACGTGTACTTTCGAATTCGCGAATCGTAAAATTCTTCAACTGGCACAGTTAAGCATATTATGCTATGCATTAAATTGTATAATTTTAGTTTAATTTATTATCACATGTAGCTTATATTTGTTATTATGGTAAGAAAACTAGAAACTCCGAATCAAACTTACAGTGATAATTATGAGATAATTATAATTTTTGTTACAAAATTACTTTAAAATGTGTGACCATGGAGTTTGCCTTCGATCTCTAACAAAAAATATTTTCACCAAAAATACCTTATTACATATTTTTTGCCTTATTGGAATCTTTATTAGTAAAAAGTAAAAATTTCAGAATTCGTATTTCTTTTTTTATTTTCTTCTATCTTCAACAGAAGAAAGTATTGAAATTGAAATTTTTTTCGACTTACGCGTTTTAGAGGTTAGGGATTCCAAAAAACATGTTTTTACAAAAGGTCTGTCACTCCGTGTGTGTGTCTGTAGTCGCCATTCTACCATTAAAAAGTGCATGAAGATATGCATAAAATTGAATCAAATCTTCTGTGATTGGTTTTGGCTGTGGAAAGCACGTCCTCCTTCAATTTTGAAATATTCCGCCGGAAGAGTGCGTTTCTATACCGATTTTTGTGCCATTTTCAATATTGTACCGACTTACAGACTAAAAGTATATGATGTTATACATAGAATTGAATCGCATTTTTTCTGCAAATGTATGGCTATGGCTAGTTGGTCCACCCTGAATTTGAAAAAAATCCGCCGGAATGGGGCGCTGTAATACCGATTTTTGTGCCATTTCCAATATTGTACCACCTAAAAATGTATGAAGTTATGCATAGAATTGAACGAAATTTTTTGTGTAAGTGGTTGGCTATAGCTGGTAAGTCCGCCCTGAATTTGAAAAAAAAATCTGCCAGAAGGGGGCGCTGTAATCACGATGTCTGTGTCATTTTCATTATTTTACCATCAAAAAGTGTATGAAATTATGCATAGATCTGAACTAAAATTTTTGTGTGTGATTATTTTTGGATATGGCTAGCAGGTCTTACCTGAATTTGGAAAAAAATCTGCCTATTATTTTATTGTCCATCGGCTCGTGAAGAGACGGAAATGCGTTTTTACTACGATTAGTTGACTGAATTAGAATTTTAAGATGAAAATCAAAGTTGCTGTGGTATTGAATTAAAATTATTAAAGCATTAACATGTGTAACTATTTTTTAATGCTAAAATGTACGTATACGATAGAAGAAAGTTTTGGAATTGGCACATCCAACTAGTTTAGATGTTGATATTGAAAAAGTTAGAGACTGGTATAGTCTTATTTTTAATAAATTGGTAAAACATAATTCAAGTGATCACAGATGCCCATTTGATTACAATTAGTGGAAAAATTCAACACTTCGATGGAAAGAGGCGTATGTTCAGTAAATAATCAATAAAAAAAGCTTAATTTTAATGCTAAACATGTATAATAAATGAGACTAAACCAAAATCTAGAGATGCTACATCTGTATTCTCCCTTCCCTTTAGCATACACATATTACGGGACCTATGAAAAAGATATTTTTAAGCATGTAAATATAGGAAATTTCTTTCTTTACCACCAAAATAATATGTTTAAAATGAATGTTATGATAAATTATCTCAATTAAAAAGAAGTTTATTAGTCTTTTTGCATGGAACTATTTATTTGAAATTACGACTACATTAAATTTAAAATGTAATCTTTAAATGTATCTTTTATATTTTGCTGCTAAAGTAAAAATATATAGGAAATTTTTTTCTTTACCAACTAGTAATATGATTGAAATATACATAAACTGTGTCCATTAAAAAGATATTTAGCAGCCAGTTTGCATAAAACTATTTATTTAAAATTATGGCTGTGTTAAATTTAAAATGTAATCTTTAAATTATTTTTTACTTTTCTGTTAAAGTACACTAAATAAATGGAAATGTGACTTCACACCAAAAATGGTGGTAACTAAATTGCCACTAAAAACGTTGTTTCTTTACACTATTCGTTGCTGGTAGTTTATTGACGAGCAGTTAATTCCCAAATTGGCTCACCCGAGCTCAGCAATCTGATTGGCTAAAACTGGAGGAAATGACGTAGATTCAAACTAGTGCTAAAAAAAATAAGAACAACTGAACCTGATGCAGGAATCTATTCGATGAGATTTATGCTATTCAGAGGTTTTACTCTATATCAGTGGTATTAAAGAATAAAGATCTGTCTATTTTTCTATCTAATACATATTAAAGTTTGGGCTGAGCCAGTTTAGGAATTAACGGCTCGTGGTTTATGACACCAATTTATTGATAGTATTTCGTTACACTACTTTTGGTGGCAGCTTAGTTGCCATCATTTATGGTGTAAATTAACACTTTTTTTTTAAGTGTAGAAAAACCAGGTTCAAAATTAAACTTGCTATGTAACGTTTCAATGATTATGTATCATATCATATTTTTTATTAAGGTATTAGTAAAAAGAATAGGGAATAACATTGTCTACCGTTTTTGTTCAGATAAAGAAGTACGGATTATCTCCGTGTAAGGGGGGGGGGGGTAATGCAAGAAGACGGTATTACTGCTGAATCCATAATGTAACAAAAACCTCTTGTATATATTTATTCTTTTCTTTTTAATGTTTCGTGTTATAAATATATTTTTAACGTTGAGTTCAAGGGTTTAGAGACATCCAATTGAAAGAAAAGAAAAATGACAATTTGATTATTCGATTTGTAATTTTTTTTCTGCCAAAGCTTAATCTTGAATGTTTGATATATCTTCATTAAAAAAATTTGTATTCTTCTTCGTATGCCAAAATTTCTTCTATTGGGAATTTTGAGAAAAAATAACTTAAATCATGTTTACATTCTGCATTAAAAAAATAGACTGTGAACAGATTTTTTACAAGATTTAAAGAAAAGACTCCCCATCTCCTGCATAAGCCAATATCAGTGAATCCCAAATCAGAATTTCTCATACTCTATTTTACTATACTATCAGCACAAACATCCATTGGGAAAATACTTTGAGTCAAGACTGATTGTTTTTCGAATGTGAGCAAAATTACATATAAATGCTACACATTTCCTTTTCAATACTGAACTTGCGAAAGCAGCCCCAATAACATAAATCAATTTTATTAATTTCAGAATATATGTGATTTGAAGACTGGGCAGCTAGTTGGAGTAGGCAGGCAGACTGACCGAATTCACTGCCCTATCATCCAAAGGAAAGACTAAAGTGATTCAAAAAATGTTACTGTAAAAAATTATCTTGATTGCCCAGACAGCTACACATTTCTAATATATTAATCCATGTACCTTTATCATATTATTCAAATTTAATGTAAACAGGACTAAAACTATGTTGCAAGGGATCCGAGCAAATAGCTTAGTGGCCGAACATCTCTCACTATAGTACTAGTTTAACAAGAATTACTCTTATATATATATCATAAACTAATTTATAATATCTGTACTAACAAAACAAAGTTTACTTGGATATATTTATGACTACTGAAATATTAGAAAACATGAACGAAAAGAGTTTTTTTTATTTATTAGGCTAACAAAACCGAGCTAAAATAAAGAAGAAAATGTATTCCTTTTTCAACTAATCATCGATATTTTTATGACTTTTTTCTCAGGGGGTTGCATAACAATCGTATTTATGAAATTGGAAAATGTCAAAAAGTTCAGTCAAAAAGGTTTTTTAAGTTTGATTACTACTGAAATAGACAAAATTAAAAGAAAAAATTTTTTACAAGGTTATTTAACACTAAATATCAATGTTTTTTCTTTTGAGCTTTTTTATTGTTAAATATCAGTTTTTTTCACCAAATTCTTAGAGTCAGCAAACATATAGTTCACACAAAATGCAGTTAAAGACAAAATTTTAAAAATATGAGGTTTATTTATAAATTATTCAAGGTACATATCTATTAAGAAAGACTTGAGTTGAATTAACACAATTCAATCCAACAACATACAATAATGCAATAGAAGTGAAAAATTAGCCGTTGGCAGGACTCGAACCTTTAGTCGACAGTATACCATGCTATTGCTCTACCACTTAGCTCCCCTGGTCGACATTCTAGCTCAAAATATTCTAGCTTTCTCTTACTAATAAACTAGGTCAAGAAGCTCATTGGCCAGAAATCGCGCAGCATGCGACGACGGGAAATATGATTAAAAATTTAATAATCCATGGCAGCCTGTCCCGACAGACCATGAATTAATTGTTCCATATGTATTGAATTGTTAAAAAGTTCTCAGAATCGACAACATATGTAATTAAATACAGCTCGGCAAATCTGAAAAGCAGCACAACTTATTCTCACTTATTTGCGAGGCGTTCGTTATCCGAACAGTTCACTGACCGAACACACATTGTATTGAGATATTTATTTTTAAGCGTACAAAAGCATTTAAAATATGCATCCAAGATCCTAATTAATTTGTAAAAAACTTATTGAAAGAACAGTAAACTATATAGTATTTGCTTGATAAAGCCTTAATTCAGCCTGCTTCTATCTTTTTTAGATCAAAGGATTAAAAATTAAAACAATAGGATGTATGGCCTGCCATATTTATTTTATCATTAAAATTTAATAGTCATGTGCCTCGTGAATTTTTTCATTGGATATTGGAACTATCACAGTCGATGCACAGCCGTGGCTATAATTGGCCCAAAATAAAGATTTTATATCTTATGTGTATCATCAAATGTTGAATTATTTTTTCAGGAAAACCTCAGCCAGAATAGAAATGTTATGTTTTCTTGGAACTGTATCAGTAAGTTGTAATGATTGTATGAACCAGAGCGAATTTTACCATAGTGTCACGAACCGGTACAATATTTGCCACAATTTTATGAATCAGAATTTAGTTCCGGTTTGTCCAGGACATTTCGTGAGCTGGTTTTTTTTTGTATGAATGACGGGATGTTTTTCTAGATTACATTGTGTAGAAAATTGTTTGAGGCATATGTTATAAACAAAAGTGTTTTCTATTGGAGTATGGGTGAAGAGATGCCTTCTTAGATGACAATTCTGAAAAAATCTCTTAGAACGTACTTCACAAATAAAAGGTTATCTTGTATGTACATGGAGATGTCGTTTAAGCACACTCTTATTAGAAAATCCTTTGAAACATATTTCACAAACAACTGGTTTTTCACCTGTATGACTCAAAAGGTGTTGTCTTAGATTACTCTTAACAGAATATGCTTTTGAACATATTTCACAAACAAAAGGTTTTTCTTTTGTGTGAACCACGAGATGTCTTTCCAGATTACAACGTGTAGAAAACCTTTTCGAACATATTTCACATAAAAACGGTTTTTCTCCTGTATGAATCAAGCAATGTATTCTTAATTTACTATTTTGAGAAAATCCCTTGGAACATACTTCACAAATAAAAGGTTTTTCGCCTGTATGTACCAAATAATGTTGTGTTAGATTTCTCTTATCAAAAAATCCTTTGGAACATCTCTCACAAACAAAAGGTTTCTGTCCAGTATGTGTCAACATATGTTTACTTAGATTACCTTTATCAGAAAAAGCTTTAGAACATGTCTTACAAACATAGGGTTTCTCACCAGTATGAGTGAAGAGATGCTTTTTTAAAGTACTATTCTGAGAAAATCCTTTGGAACATATTCCACAAACATAGGGTTTCTCTCCAGTATGTGTCAAGATATGTGTTTTCAGATTTCTATCATTAGAAAATGTTTTGGAACATATTTCACAAACAAAAGGTTTTTCTCCCCTGTGAGTCACGAGATGTCTTCTTAGATTACTTTTTTTAGAAAAATTTTTGGAACATACTTCACAAATAAAAAGCTTTCCCCCTGTATCAAAGGAGAAATGCTTTTCTTCATCATCGTTATGAGGAACAAAGTGCTGTTCACTAGAGGAAGAATTTTCTTGCATAATCGATGACATCATGAATTAAAGTTTAATTTCGTATAACAGAAACTTCTTCCAAGTATCGGTATGAAGAGAATGTCGCCAATTTCATTCAAGGAAATTAACTATTGAACTTCAGTAAAAAGTTTTATTTATCATTGGATCTGAAAACAGAAAAAATAATGTACTATTCACTATTGAATTAACTGCATTAAATTTTAACTCAGAATTAAATAGAGAATTTTCTAATTTTCATTTTCTTAAGCAGTACGAAAGTCATCCATTAAATTATTTCATTATATAGTCTTAGGTATAACTTGAGTATAGATACAGATACATATGTACATATATAAGTAGCTATTCTGTTCCACATACATTTATCAATGGCTTTTATGCGATAGGGGTTGTACATATATAACCTTTTTGCTTTAGACGGAGGGGGAATCTGGCATTTGATATTGTAATATTATCTAAGGGAAGGAGGTTTTTTTATATCATTATCATTTTTGATCCAACCAAAAATCATTTGTGGTATATTTCCTTTACTTCAGTATAGTATGTTATTTTTATGTGAATATAAAAGATATTATTAAAATTATTAAATAATTATAAAATCATTTAATTTCAAATTATGGAATATGTATTTCACCTATGGTTTCTCGAACCCTGATTATAGATGCATTTTTATATGAATGTCAAATGAAGAATAGAAATGTCAAACTTTGGGGTATTACATACTTTAGAATTAAATAACTTAAAAATAGTTAGTGATTTTAATAATAACTTTGTTTTCATAAAAGTAACTAACAAGTTAAAAAAAGTTATATTTTGTACCAAAACACATGTTACATATAAAAAAAAGAAAAATTTTGAGTGGATCATAAATGATATCATGTGCCAGACCCCCCCCCCCCCTCCCGCCTTAAATGATAACGTTATATTTGCACAGTCCCAGAAACGTACAAGTGATTCATAGTATAATAAACGCTAAATTGCATTATCAAGAACTTTCTTTTAAAAGAAATATTTGGTAATGCAAACATTCTTTCAAAACAAGATCATCCATCTAAGGCAATAATTCGGGAATTTCTTGAGATTTGTTTAAGAAGTCTAGAAACTGTAATTGCAAGGTCTCATTTTCAATTTGGGATACTTGGATCGATATTTTTGAAATTACTTTAATTTTTTTTCATAATATTTCAAGTAATGTTATTTTAAGTTATTATTAGATGGCCCCACTGAGTTATTATAAATATATTCAGCAAATTTTTGTTCTTTCTTGATCCTTTTCAGTTTGAAAATAATTTCTGTTATGTAACGTGCAATGGTTACGAAAAATTTGTTTTTAGTCCCATTTGAGAGAAGTTTTTTCATGTGACATTGGACTGTACAAATGCAATATTATCAACTTTATGGTAATGTTGGAGCCAATCTCCCCTTTATTATATCATACATTATCTTTCCTGTACACCCTCTCCCCCCTCATATGCTCCTAATGATATTGTTATCAGTGTCTAAAAATTATTTTATTTTTGCATTTTTTTAATATATTTGCATCGATATACAGATAGGGTTATACATTTATTATATACATACTTTACTGATTCAGAAAATAAACCAATTAAATATCTTAAGAAAATGTGACTTTCATATAAACATCCAAAACAACTTTTACAATGTTATAATAATAATAAAAAAATCCTTCAGCAAAAACTGGAAGTAAAATGTTGGAAATCGATAGATATTTTGGTTTTATACTAAGAAGGGGAGGTTCCAAGTTGTGAGACAAAATATTCAGTGAGCATTTCTGTATATAGATAACAGTCAGTATGTAGACAGTATATCAAATTATGAAAGTCATAAAATACAGTACTCATAGGCTGTTTAGTAAATAAGTCTCAATGTTTACATTGTAATACATAAATGGATAGACTTTGTTCTTTGACAATTGGCTCAGCAGAGTGGTTGGCAGCATGCTTGATTTGAGATTTTTCTTTTTGTGTTCAAACACCAGTCAGGCTAACTTTTCACAACAAATTTTTTTATGAATTATTTACAAACTGCAATTGAAGAAATGTGCAAAATAATTTTAAAATATACTTTAAATAATGTTTTCAAGCCTAAAAGTGCATTTTCCACTGCGAAGTTTTGAATGTTTAAAAATTTAACTAAAAGTAAATGAAAACAAAGCAGGCCAACTTATATTTCTATCAACCAGAAATTTTTATTTTAATTTAAAATTAGTAGCAGATATTTGAATGAATAGTGTATTACTTTTTAACAGAGAAATAAATTAAAATATGCAATATAAATGCATTATTTTAATTTTGTTTTATTATGCAACTATTTCAAATCATTCATAAAAACCTTATTTTAAGTATGAACAAGAAACCATGCGTCCATCGTAAATTATGAAACATTTTCTAACTAATTTCAAATAACGTAACAAAAGGTGAAAGAGAATGCCTAAAAAAATGATTTGGAAAATGCATAGTGCTTTTGAATCCCCATTTCTGCAATGATTATTCATAGTCGGAAAAAAATATATATCAAATCATTTTGTGCATCTCTGTATAGGATCTATATTTTTGTATTTATGATTAATCACATGCTAAAATTAGTTCTAATAAGTGCAAAACACAGTTAAAAATTCGCGGCAAGCCATTTTAATAAATGGAAATGTACTTCAGATATTTTGAATATATCTTTGCAGGTTCCCTAAATTTATAGTAATAGACAAAAAAATAATTAAATTTTCAAATCCGCACCCCAACTGAAAATATATTTCCAGTCATGATGAATCATAAGCAGTACTGTGGTCACATTCTTTTGTGTGTCCCTGCCAATAAACGACCCATTAGAGGCGCTCCCAATTCTACAGTAAGTACCTTACAGTAAATTTTAGTGATGAATATAACTTCCAATCTGTTTGAAGTAGTGTAACATCATTAAAATGCACCACAAGAGATTTCTCCTACAAAATGTCAAGTAATGGGATTCTTTCGAGTATTCCATAAAATGAACTGTTCACACATTTCATTCTCGGCGCCACTATTGGCATAGTATATATACAGTCAAAGTTCTATAATCTGCACAAGCTGGGGCCAAAGGTTATGCGGATTATGGAACATTCTGGATTATAGAATATTATGGATTATACGTCATTTTATTATTCCAAGAAAAAATTTCTTCATTCTATAAATTTAATTCTATAGTCAGCTTAATATGAAAAGATAAATATGAAATCAAATAATTAATTTAATATCCTACCTCAAAAAATGCTTTTTAAATGTTACATAAAAAAACTTATATAAATGTGCATTTAAATGAAAATAATTATATATTCTGTAATGCAGTTTGTTTTTTATTGTTAATAAAATAAAAGAGTTATATTTTAAAAAGTATATTTCTACAACGATATTTTCAACCTTTTTATTATTTGTTCTAAAAATATTTTTTTTAATCACAAATTTGTACATTTTTTTAATAGTTTATTTCATTGTTTACATTCGCAAAGTAACTTGAATTATAGAAAATTGCGGGTTATGGATCCTTGACAGTAAATTTTATATCAATATGACTCTATTTATGTAAGTTAGAGACAGGATTGGTAAAAACCCGGGGTTTTGTACAAAACACCCAGCCCAACGGGGTTTTTGTGGGTATTTGCGGGCTTTTATGGGTTTTTGTGGGCTTTAGTTATTCTTCTGTATATTTGTATATTTAATAATATATGCGTGTACTCATTTAAAAATATATGAAAAAATAAGATGTAATTAAAAGTTGCATCTTTACATTACATATCTTAACATTTAACTTTAACAATAACATTTAACTTTAACAATAACAACTTTAACTTTAACATGTAACTTTTACATATCTTAACATTTAACTTTAACTTTACATATCTTAACATTTAAAATAAGATGTAATTAAAAGTTGCATCTTTTAATTACATCTGATCTATTTATTACTAATTAATATAATTTATAATATCAGTTAATTTATTCTATTCTGATATTAGTATGAATACTAATATCAATAGAAATCTTAAAAATATTATCAGAATAAGTTTATTAACTGATATAAAATAATTTTCATACTATTAGTAATCCATGTTAATTATTATTAATACTAATAACAATAGTACTATTATAATTAATTTAATACTATTTTAAGTGAAAAAGTAAGTTCTTATCACTTTTTAACATATTTTAGATATCACAATGAATAATTTTATTTTTGTAGTAACTATAATAATTAAAGTTGTTATAATAATTAGCAACTATGATAATTAAACTAGCTGGTCCACTTATACGTAAATCTTGATGCAAACAAACTTCGAACCGGATCCCTGCTGCCTATGTCACCGCATAAGAGGTCGAAAGCATGCACTACTGGGGGCCCCTCCTTTTAAACAAATCTCTAATTTAGATGTACTTTTCAAACCGTATCTCTGCTGCCTACACTATATAGAGGATGCTACGCATGCACAGAAAGAGCCTTCTTTTTAAATAAATCTGCAATTGATATGCAAATGTCGTGCTGAACATGCATCAAACCAGGTTGCCGCTGCTTTTAGCACTGTATAGCAGTCATACTGTGCACACACTATCAGCTAGTGTGCTATATTCTTAACAAAAATATATTTGAATTAAACTCTGTTAAACAACCTACCTGTAGACATATAAGTTGGCGGAGTGGCATTTTAAGGCACAAAATTAAGATTTTTGCAGAAATTATTACTGAAAATAGCAGTATTTGACACAGCATTCTTTTTTATAAATTTTTATCATATGTTATAAGCTAAGCTATCTTAAAGTTTGAAACAGATCAAGCAAGAATTTAAGATTTTTACCAAAATTAATAATAAAAAGCAGTGGTATTTGAGAAAATTCAGATTTTTTTATCCAATATTTACATATCAATAAACAAAAAACTTTCCGTTTGTGCCGGGAAGAAAAGTTAGCTTTCATATTCCTTGTTTTTTTAATCCTCTCGACTTCAAATTATTCTTAAAGTAGAGAAAAAATTCTTTTTAACTTTTAATACTTCAAAAATACCACTATAAATCATATGGGAAAAGATATTTTTTGTAATGTTGCTCTACCTTTTTTTTTTTTTCTTTTTTTAAAAAAAAAAGCTTTGTGTAAGACACAGTAAACACATCTTAAGGAATCTGCTATGTTTAAAATTAATTTGCATGCATGCACATATTAAGGGAAGTTTAAAAAATAGTAAAACACTTTCTACCTCACAAAAAAACTAAGCAATTCAAAAAAGTACTTCATTTCTCTTCTAAAACAATGAAGCAACAATTGTAAATTATCTAGTGCTTACATCTAAGTACGATTAATTTTTTAGAAGCCTCCTATGTATTTAAATGATTTAATGGCATTAGTAAATGAAAAAAAAATATGCCTTCTTTTCTTTCAAATATTGCAATTTGAAGTAGGAGCCTCAATAAGGCTTAAGGAGATAAGACGATTAAATATAGTTTATTTTACTCAACTGATACTGACTACTATTGAAGTTAAGAATAGTGACACTTAACTAGATGCTAAAAAAAACTCATTTCTTAATTTGAAAATTTTCTCAAAACAAAAAAAAAACACTTTGTTAGTACAGTCAGCCAAAAGTTCAATGTTGTTATATAAAATTTTTGATGATTCAGATGATTCAAGAAAGCATGAATATTATTAAAGTAACTGCGATTTTACCTTCTGAAAAAACTATGTAGTGTGTTAGCTTGATTGATTAAGCATTAGGCTTGTTTAAATAATATTTTGCAATAGATTTTTAGATTAAGATTAGGAATCTAGGAAAAAAGTGACCGGGAAAAAAGTTATCGGAAAAAAAAGTGACATAAACTATAAAAGTGGAAAAAAGTGACATGGAAAAGTTACCGAAAAAAAAGGTACAAGGAAAAAATATACCGGAAAAAAGTGATAAGGAATTGATTTTGAGGATTGATTGGTTAAGTATGAAAGGGGGCTGAGGGGGGGACTCATAATTTAGGTAAATTAACTGTTTTGGTTCAATTTTTGAGTATACATTCATACTGAAAAGACGTTTGCCTGATTAGTTTTGGGAAGGGACGATTACCCCCCCCCCCAATCCATCGTCAATCAGATGAATGGGTTTTAATGCAGAATTATCCAACGTGTGTCAAATTTGCATATAGGTTCTTTTCAATAAGGCTTATGTATAGTATAAATGCCTGAAGAGATTTAGGAGTTTAATGGTTAAGTATAGAGGGGGAGAGGGGGGATAACCTTTCTTAAATTAAATTAACAACTGAATAACTTTTTATGCATAATTGTCCGATTTGCATAGAATGTTG
Organism: Maratus speculifer; assembly: GCA_964019185.1. NCBI lineage: Eukaryota > Metazoa > Arthropoda > Arachnida > Araneae > Salticidae > Maratus > Maratus speculifer. The sequence goes on along the minus strand of CAXHSM010001080.1, from coordinate 836,043 downwards.
GAGCTAGGTCCATTATGATAAGACGCATCTCTGATTAGTTATGGGGTTCTTCTGCTTATTATAAAAGGGGGGGCGAGCAATTATCTCCCACTTAAACTAGATAAATAGGTTTTTATGCAGAATTATCCCATGTATTTCAAATTTTTAATATAGCCTCTTTCTGATAAGGTGGATCCCTGAATAGTTTTAAGGATTTATTATCTAAGTCTAGAAGGGGAATAGAATATAACCCACCTTAAATTAAATTACTTTTTACGCAGAATTATTGGATTTGCTTCAAATTTTGGATTATAAGTTCATTATGATAAGGCGTATCCCTGATTACATATGGGGTTATTTTGCCAATTAAAAATTGGGGCGGGTGATTATCCCCTCCCCCTTAAATTAGATAAATTGTATTTTATGCTCACTTATCCAATATATTTCATATTTTGAATACATGTTCTTTCTCATAAAGTGAATCCTAGAATAATTTTAAGGGTTTAATGGCTAAGTATACAGTGGGGGAATAGAGGATATCCCCCCTTAAATTAATAAATGGCTTTTTATGCAGAATTATCTGATTTGATTCATATTTTGAAAGTGCGTTCATTACGATAAGGCAAATCCCTGATTAATTGTGGGTTATCTTCCATTCATCCCTCTGTACTTAGCCATTAAACTCTTAAAACTATTCAGGGATTCACTTTATCAGGAAGAACCTATATCCAAAATTTGAAATACGTTAAATAATTGTGAAAAAAAAATATTAAAGAGTGGAGGATTAATCGCCCACTTCCCCTATTTAATTAGCAAAAGAACCCCATAACCAATCAGAGATATGCCTTCTTATAATGAATACACATCCAAAATTTGAAGCAAATTGGATAATTCTGCATAAAAAGCCATTTATTTAATTTAAGGGGGTTTATCCCCCATTACCCTTCTATAAATAGCCATTAAACCCTTAAAACTATTCAGGAATTCACTTTATGAGAAAGATCCTGTATCCAAAATTTGAAATACATCAGATAAATGTGCATAATTTTTTTAAAATCTAATTTAAGGCAGGAGTAGTAATTACACCCCCCCTTTTTTAATTAGCAAAAGAACCTCATAACTAATTAGAAATACGTCTTATCGTAATGAACCCATGTTCAAAATTCGAAGCAAATCAGATAATTCTGCATAAAAATCATTTATTTATTTTAAGTGGGGTTTCCCCTATCTCCCCTTTATACTTAGCCATTAAATCCTTAAAACTATTCCGGAATTCACCTTATCAGAAAGAACCTATATTTAAAAATTGAAATGCATCAGATGATTCTGCATAAAAAATCTATCTAGTTTCAGGGGGAGATAATTGCTAGTCCCCTGCCCCTTTATAATAAGCAAAAAAAAATCCATAACTAATCACAGATAGTCTTATCATAATGAACCTATGTGAACTACATTACGACATACATTAGATAAGTGTGCATAAAAAACAATTTATTTAATTTAAGGGGGGTGGATAATCAGCCACACCCACTTTTTAATTAGCAAAAGAACCCAATAATTAATTAGAGGTACGTCTTATCATAATGAGCTTATGTCCAAAACTCGAAGCAAATCGGATAATTCTGCATAAAAAAACATTTATTTATTTTAAGAAAGGTTATCCCCTGTCCCCCCTTTATACTTAACCATTAAACCCTTTAAACTATTCAGAGATTCATTTTATCAGAAAAAAACTATATTTAAAATTTAAAATACATTAGACGATTCTGCATAAAAACCGATTTATCTAGTTTGAGGGGGAGATAATTGCTCTTTCCCACCTTTATAATAAGCAAAAGAACTCCATAACTAATCAGAGATACGTCTTATCATAATGAACCTAAGTCCGAAATTCCAAGCAAATCGGATAATTCTGTGTAAAAAGCTATTAATTTAATTTAAGAGAGGTTATTCCCCCGTTCCCCCCTCTATACTTAACCATTAAACTCCTAAATCTCTTCAGGCATTTATACTATACTTAAGCCTTATCGAAAAGAAACTATATGCAAATTTGACACATGTTGAATAATTCTACATAAAAACCTATTCATCTAATTGAGGATCGGTGGGGGGCGGGTAATCGTTTCTTCTCAAAACTAAAATTATAAATATGTTTATGCTTGATATCATTTTATATGTCAAGCTTAAAATGTAGCTGTCTCATACATCTAGATTAAAAAGTGTTTGTGTTTCCAAAATTTGAAGAATTTATTTTCAATGTTTATATTCTTTGCTTAGAAAGTCACCAGATTTTTTGGTCTATCATCTGGGGATTATGTGCTAAAAAAAGTCTGAAATTTTTTACTGTGTATTATAGGCCAATCCGGATAGTTTAAGGTTTCTCCCCCCCCCCCCCCCCCTGAGTTGCTAATAAGAATAATCATGCGAAGAGATAATGTTTCTCACATCAATAGATTTTGCCAGCAGATGCAATATAAGCCTTTAATGTAATGGGAGGATACAGTCATAATCTATTTTCTGTTCATGAAAAAGTATTCTGTGGTGGCTATGAAAATCACATGCAAGCAATTTTGTCACCATTTTCTCTAAAAGACTGCATATTATTAATATATGATATGTAATGTCTAATACGAAAAAAATTTTTAGCAAAATGTATTCATTTTTAAATCATTTAAAATATTTATTTCTTAAAAAAAAAAAAAAAAAAAAAAAAAAAAAAAAAAAAAAAACTTGATGATTTGTATAACTACTAAAATTTTTTGTTTCTGTTTATAAGTTTATCATTGTTTCATGCATTTGATGGAGTAAAAAATATCACCTTAATGAAGCAGTGGTGACTAGTACCATCTACTTACCAGATTTGAAATTTCCCTTTCCAGTGCATATTTTTACGGTGGTGGGGATAATACAGCAACATCCATTTTAATTAGCAAAAAATATGACTGTGGATAATGTGACCCTGCAGATAATAAGCAGAAAATATGGTGTATAAATTTTCTGTTTTTTGTTACAACTGAAAACAAAAATACAGAAGGCTACATCATTTTAAATAATTATATAAATCATATTGAATAATTTGTGTCACAAAATAAATACTTCTGCAATTGATTTTAATATGACAGCTTTAAAAGAATAAAGATGACATTGCAAAGAAAATAAAATGTTGTAAGCATTGTTGATAAAGTGTATCATCCTAGCATGAGAATAAACAAAAGCTATTTTTCAAAATGTAAGAAAACAATCAACCACTTTTTTCTTTATATCAATGCATTAAGAGCACATTTTGACAATGGATATAATATTGTGAAGAGATTGGAATTTTAGATTCTTGCTTTCTTAAATTGTTTTAATATTTTATCTAAATTTTGATAAAATTTATATAGGAAACTTTAGTATGCTCTCAATTACATAAAAAAATTACATTCTATAGAACAGGATACAACCAAATTCAGACAATGAGCAATAGCATTAACGTATTAGTATTAAACGTTAAAAAACTTGCTTTGTTTAAATTTACATTCGAATAATATTAGCTGAATTAATTATAAATAAATAAAATTGTCTCTTCTAAATAAAACATTTTAATGATATTTTAAGGGACTGATTCTCTGGAAAATGAAAGTTATCATAGACAGTGGCGCAGCCAAGGGGGTTGTTTTGGGGTTAAAATCCCTCCTAGAGCAAAGAAAGATCGCAATAATTGCCGCTTATATGAATCAAAAGCAAACTTAATATTTAAATGTTTTGGCGCATTTCGGAATCCACCGCTATATTGAATCAGATTTTATTTAATAAAATGATTTAATTAATTGGCGAAAATTATACTTAAAATTGTGAAAGTGCATATTACATGAATCAGTTAAGTTAAAATTGTTTATTTGAACCAAGTCACTTTTCTTAAACGCATTATGCTAAAAAAAAATGAAGATTTCCTGCCACACAGATACTCTTTGAGTTTAAGTATTATGCAGTGAATAGTCTAATTAGTACTGATTCTATTAACCGGCGATTCAAATAACAGGCAATCACCTTTATAAGAAACTCAAAACCCCCCTAGAACCTAATTCCGGCTGCGCCACTGGTCACAGTGCAGTTTCGTTATCAAACCGCAAATTGTAGAATTTTAGTTGAAGATTAACTAAAAACAATACATTAGCATTAACATACTTTACTAAAGAGAGTGAGATCAATAAAAAGTTCAAAAGTTGCCTAAAATTACAACAGGGTAAGACAGAAAAAAACACTACCTGGATTTTTTTACATCATGATTCATTGAAAAAGATTCATTCAATCATATGAAAAGGAGCGAGAACGAAAAATGGGTCCGTATTTATTAATTAAATTGGTACAATGTCAATATAACTAGTATTTTTTTTAAATCTCTAATTGAAATACTGGCTATCAGTCAGTCATTAATAAAAACAAGCTTTACAAAAAAAAAAAAAAATCTAAGCCTAATTTTTGTAAGTTAATCAAATTCAAATTACGTCAGATTTTATAACCGTGGGAATATTTAAGTGCTAGTTATTAGATTTTTGAATAGTTCTTTCTGTTTCTTTTTTATAAATAAATGTTTGTTTTGTTAGTTTAAAATTTTCTTTTGCAGTAGATTTATTAATTGAATCAATATTCATGAATGTTCTCTTCTATCGTGATTCATTCATTCTTTGGCGTCTCTTTTGCGATAACATGGACGATATGAATGTGCTTTACTGATCCATCCTTTTTACTAAAATAAATCAGTGGTAAGTGTGGTGTATTTAACTGTAACCGCAACTTAAGTAAAAATGTAAATAGAATGTTTTATGTAAGCGGCAATGGTGTTCTATGCCGATTGTGTGTATCTGTGATCGTCTGCTGTAAATAATGTGTCCGTATTAAATAAGTTCTTTTAGTAAGATGAAAGTATTATTCTTCCAAAGTACATATCACTTGCTAATGATATTAAATCGATATTTAGTTCACATATTAAAATAATATGTGATATCTGGCGACGATGTATGGAATGAAAAAGTATCGGATCCATGTACATTAGATGCTGAAGACTGCCAAGGTAAAAAATTCTTTTTGTATTTATCTTTAAAGAAGATTAAAAATGGAGCAGTTGGTTCAAAGTTTAATTGAACAAAATAAAATTTTATTAGAGAAATTAACCACTTTTGCCGATCCGAAAACGCAAGAAGCTAAAGTTTCAGTTCAATTTGAAAAATTTGATGAAACGAATGAAGCTTTTGATTCTTTTTTAGAACGCTTCGAAGCTTTCATGGATATTCAAAATGTTCCGGATGGCAAACGTGGGAAAGTTTTTATTTCTAGTTTGTCAGCAAAATTATATAATTTGTTGAAAAACCTGCTAGCTCCTGACAATCCTTCCGATAAAGATTACCTTATTCTAAAAAATACATTAAAAGCTCATCTCACTCCGACGCCGCTTATAATTCCTAGTAGGCATGTGTTTCTAAATCGTAAGCAACGGGAGGGGGAAAGTGTCAGTGCTTTTATGGCTGAACTTCGCTCCTTGGCAATTCCTTGTCAGTATAAACAGGAAATGTTGAACACGATGTTACGGGATGTTTTCGTAAGCGGGCTAAGGGATAGAGCAATATTAGATAGACTTTTTGAGGAAGATGATATAGATATTGAGAATACCTTGAAAATTGCTTTAGCTATGGAGAAAGCTATGAAAGGGGCAAATGAGATAATGGGTAAATCTTTAGAAATTAAAGAATTTAGCGTGAGGAAAAATAATGAGCAGTCAAAATTTTTTTCGCAAAAGAAAAACTTTGGAAGACAAAATCTTTCGGGAAAGAAAGTAAAAACGAGCTGTACACGGTGTACAGCAACGGATCACGATAAATATTCCTGCAGATTTAAATTAGCTAAGTGTCATTTTTGTCAAAAAATCGGGCACATTCGAAAAGCTTGTTTTGCAGCGAATAAAGGGTTAAAAGGGAACACGGTAAAACAAAAGCAGGTAGATACCCTGTATTCTAGTGAAAATGTTATCCCAATGTATTCTTTTGATTTGAACTCGCTGAAAGAGGAGGAGCAAAGAAAACCTCCAATTATGTTAATAGTAAATATTGAAAATAAACCTGTGAGTATGGAACTTGATACTGGAGGGGCCGTCTCGGTAATGAGCATAAAAAAATTTCGTGAGATTTCGAAAAAAAGAATTCAACCCACAAAAGTAGTTTTTAAAACATACAAAGGTGAAATAATTGTACCTTTGGGTTTTGTTACTGTTGATGTTGAATACAAAAATCAAAAATTTAAATTAAATTTGTATATTGTTAAGGAAAATTTGGATACAATTTTTGGCCGTGAATGGCTATATAGTATAAATTTGGACTGGAATTCTATAAAAGCAGTAAGAACATCTTATGACAATAATTTGAGTAAATTGTTAGAAGAGTATAAAGAGCTTTTTGACGATAAGTTAGGGGAAATTAATAATTATGAAGTAAAGTTGGAACTTAAATCTGATGCAGTGCCAAAATTTTGTAGAGCTAGACCTGTACCCTTTTCTTTAAAAGATAGGATTGAACAAGAAATTGATAGGCTTGAAAAGGAAGGCATCATAGAGAGAGTAGAGACCTCTGATTGGGCAACACCAGTTGTCCCGGTTGTAAAAAGAGATGGGTCTATACGCCTATGTGCAGATTATTCTGTTACCGTAAACCAAAATATTATGGTACAACAACATCCTTTACCAAAATTAGAGGAAATTTTTTCAAGCTTAAATGGGGGTAAACATTTTTCAAAAATCGATTTTAAACATGCATATTTACAAATGAAAGTACATCCGGATAGTCAAAAGATCTTAACGATAAATACACATAAGGGATTGTATGTATGTAAAAGACTTATGTATGGTTTAAATTCTGCTCCAGCGATTTGGCAAAGATATATTGATGGGCTTTTCCAGGGGATGGAAGGAATCAAAGTTTTTATGGATGATGTTAGAGTGACTGGATCAGATGATAAGTCACACTTAGAGGCCTTAAGAAATTTTTTTCAGAAATGTAAAGATCATAGGCTAAAATTAAATTTAGATAAGAGTAAATTTTTTCAAAAAGAAATTCAATTTTTAGGGCACAAAATCGATGCAAACGGTATACATAAGACTGATGAGAAAATTTCTTCCATTTCGAAAGCTCCTAGACCTACTAACGTACAGGAAGTACAAAGTTTTTTAGGGCTTGTTAACTTTTATGGAAAATTTTGTCCTAATTTGGCTACAATAGCGAATCCTTTGTATAAATTAATACAGAAAGGTGTAAAATGGGTTTGGTCAAAGGATTGTCAGGAAGCTTTTGAAAAAATTAAAAATGAAATTTGTTCTCCGCGTGTCCTAATGCATTATGATCCATCACTGCCATTGATATTGGCAACTGACGCATCTCCTGTAGGAGTAGGGGCGGTTCTTTCCCACTCTTTACCTGACGGAACGGAAAGACCAATAGCTTTCGCCTCCAGAATCCTCACAAAAACTGAGCAAAAATACGCTCAGATTGATAAAGAAGCACTAGCAATTGTGTGGGCTGTCAAGAAATTTTATCTTTACCTAAAAGGGAGACGATTCACATTATTAACTGACCACCAACCTTTAGTAGCCATCTTCGGATCGAAGAAAGGTCTTCCAGTTCTGGCAGCCACAAGATTGTTACATTATTCTTTAGTATTGCAATCTTTCCAGTTTGACATTAAGTATCGTAATACAAAACAACATGGTAACGCTGACTTTCTGTCTAGGCTGCCGTCCACTTCTGAACAGCTAGACGTTAAAGATGAAATTGATCTATTTCAGTTAGCACAAATCGAAACTCTTCCTGTCACAGCCAGAGACTTAGCCAAAGAAACTCTGTTGGATGCAGACCTCGCCCCATTGCTGAATATTTTACAGAATGGAGGAATTTTAAGAGGGAGAGAAGCAGAATATAGTCTACAAGATGGTTGTGTCATGTTAGGCCAGCGTGTGTGCGTTCCCAAAAAATATCAGGCTCAGGTGCTTGAAGAGTTACATCATGGTCATCTGGGTGCTGTTAAGATGAAAGCTATCGCTAGATCGTATGTTTATTGGAAGAACATCGATAAGGATATAGAAAATTGCTCAAAGAATTGTGTAGACTGTGCTCGGTACAAAACCGACCCACAGAGAGTAAAGGTGCATTGCTGGGAGTATCCTAGTGCACCGTGGCAACGTATTCACATAGATTTTGCTGGGCCTATCTTTGAATATATGTTCCTGATTATAGTAGATGCTCATTCCAAGTGGTTGGAAGCTTATCCAATGAAATCCACCACAGCAACCAAAACCATCGAATGCTTAAGAGATTGTTTCGCTCGATTTGGTTTGCCACTGATGCTGGTAAGTGACAACGGTCCACAGTTTACATCGTTTGAATTTGAGATGTTTATGCGTAATAACGGCATTAAACACAAGACCACTGCGCCATTTAAACCATCTAGCAATGGGCAGGCCGAAAGATACGTCTTTACAGTCAAACAATCTCTAAGAGCAATGCAAAATTATAGTGGCACAATACAACAAAAATTAAGTACGTTCCTTATGCAATACAGAAAAGCTCCGAACCTCACGACACTTCATAGTCCAGCCATGCTTATGTTGAAGAGAGAGATTCGGACGAGAATCGATCTGCTGCGTCCTGATCTTAAACGCAGAGTGGAAGAAAAAGTTCGTAAAGGAACTTATGAATTCTCGGATAGAGGATTCGAAATTGGCGACAATGTCGCTGTACGAAATTACCGACAAGGCGACAAGAGATGGAGGTTTGGAAAAGTCGTTAGAAAAGATGGACAGCTACATTACACTGTCGATGTAAATGGTCAATTGTGGCGTAGACATGTCGATCAAATACGGGATGGTGGAGACATAGAGGAAAAAGAATGCGAGCTCCGACGATCATTTTCAAAACCTGCCATTCCTGTGCAAAATGCTGATGTTCCGACAACTAGTGCTGAGTTACCACAATCACCTACTAGTGTGGAGGCGGAGACGACTGATGCAACGCCAGTCTCAGTTACTACATCAGAGCATGCGCCACTCAGTGTCCACGGTTCAACTCCAACACCACAACCAGTTCGCCGATCTACAAGAATTCGGAAACCTCCTCAGCGATTGGACTTGTAGTGATAGTTTAGGAAAGGAGGAGATGTGGTGTATTTAACTGTAACCGCAACTTAAGTAAAAATGTAAATAGAATGTTTTATGTAAGCGGCAATGGTGTTCTATGCCGATTGTGTGTATCTGTGATCGTCTGCTGTAAATAATGTGTCCGTATTAAATAAGTTCTTTTAGTAAGATGAAAGTATTATTCTTCCAAAGTACATATCACTTGCTAATGATATTAAATCGATATTTAGTTCACATATTAAAATAATATGTGATAGTAAGATTCTTTTTTTAAGTTATTTTTCCACAGAAAATTTTATAACTTTCTATTTGATCGTATAATGACACAAAATTTTAAGCGTCCTAACTTTCATTTTCGTTGTCATTTACAGTCATTAAAAATATTCGGCGCACAGATGAACCTAATATCGGCACGTAGGTGAACAGAATGTAAGCTAGCTGAATAGAAATAGTGATAAGTTAGCCGTAACAATCATGCTGAATACTTTGATATTTAGAATTTGAAAGTGTTAAAAGGTTACATTTTACTCAATATTTAAAACAGATATTTTCCTTTTGATAAACAAGAATTTTTTTTATAGATAAACTTTACACTTTTTAAAACTATTCTCTGAATTATTATTTAAGAAATCTCCTTTAGCTAATAAAATTTTAAATTTCTTGGCTGAGAACATAATTTTCTTATATTCTAAAACAAACATTTTTAAATCAAACAGATATTTTAAAGGTTTTGGAAGAAAAATTGGTATATTTTAATTGGCCAGGAGCCAGTTATATATACATATATATATATATGTATACATATATTGTATGTACACATACATATATATCCAAAAATGCTGTGGTAATTGTTAAAAAAGCTCGTTACTCGAGATAGCATTTATGCCAAAACATTGCTAATATCTCAAAACCGCAGTTATAATTTTGTAGTCGCCGGATGGCAACTTCTCTTTTTTCTAATAAACTAAATGTAAGTGACACTATTTTTTTATGAGTTCCGATTTTTTCTTTTATCTTCCTAATTTTTGCAATATTATCTGTTATAAATGTTAATTTCTAACACGTTATCAGCAGGAAATTTCTGAAGAAGTTTTTCATATTTGAGTTAGCGTACAATGGATAATTACGAAAAGTAGATGGAATAAAGCCGCTAAGCCTAACCAGCATAATGGACAATTTAGAGATTCCGAAGCTAAATGGAGATAATTCTACATTTAGCTTCGGAAAATGGAGCTATCCATATTCCGATGGAGTATCCATACACGTGCTGTGCTAGTGCAAATGAGCTGTTGGGAAGCCATTGATCCAGGCTACAGGGCAGAATTAAAAGAAGATGAAAGGAAATTTAATGAAAAGAAACTTACGTTCCACTTCCTCGTAGTTGAAGACAACTTTTTGGACGATATCCCAGATTGTATGCTGGCAAAAGATGCATGGATGTCTTTAAAGGATATCCACAGGAAGTTTATTACATACACTGCAGCTACTCAGAGAATTTTTCAACATAAAAATGAATAGTGGTGAAAATGTAAGGTCCTATTTAGGCAGATTAATGGAATTGCATTGTAAGGTGTCTTTCTGTGGACACGGATTCATGAACAGAGACGTCGCTCTCATAATGTGTATGGGCTTACCCAAGGAGTATGAAGGCCTAATATTAAATTTAAAACATGATGAAGACACTTTGTCGACAAAAATTGTCAAATTACACCTAATAGTTGAAGAGAAAAAATTGCTGTGCTACAATAGCGAAAACTATCAAGAAGTTATTGAAAATTGTGAAAGTGCACTAAAAACAAAAGATAGTGGAAAATTACGAAGCCATGAAACACCCAAGAAGTATGTTAGAAAAAATGAAAGAACTCGGTGTTTCTCTTGTGGCCATCAAGGGCATATTGCCCAAAAATGTGCTGTTTCCAAGATTGTATCTCAGAAAGTTTCTGGTGATGTACCATATTTTCCGGGAATAACGCTACGGCGTTAAACTAGATTTTTTTGTTTTGTAAACAAAAGTGTGGCCAATAACTAGGTGCAGCTTGTAAATAGGAGTAGTAATTAATTTAAAAGTTTTGAAACAGATCGGCAAATCTAAACTTTCATTGCTTTTGCTGTAATTATACACATATGCATGTGGAATTATATTTTTAAGGTTAAAGAATCTGATGCTTAAAATTGATTTTAATTTACTGATATACCGTAAAATCCCGTTAATCTGCCCCCTCCCCATTTTATAAAAAATTTGAAATTTTCAAAAAATCCCGAGAAAGCACTCTCCCTTCCAAAACAATCGCTGAAAAAAACGCCAATTTCGCCAAACAATCATGAAAAATAACCACAAATTTCTTTAAAGGATCGCAAAAAAATCATGAATTTCACCAAAGTATCTCCAAAAAACCCACATTTCGACAAAAGATTACAATAAAAATGCGAATTACGTCAAAAAATCTCTAAAAAAAGTACAAATTATGTCAAAAGAACGGTTGAGAAAGGAATGAATCATGATGAAATGAATAAATCCTGAATCTTTAGAAATGTGCATTTTTTCGAGATTTTTTAATTAATTTCATGCTTTTTTGGGTTTTTTTACAAATTTCTTCTTTTTTTTCTGCGTTTTTTCGTCAGAATTTACATAAAAAAAAAACGCAAATTTTTTCAAGTAAGTTTTACCTTAAATATGTCTTCAGATGTGAGTTGTCAGTGCCGCAGTTACCCTGCAAAATTTAAGCTGAATGTTATCAATTTAGCAAAAGTTAACAGGAATTAAAAAAACTTTTTTAATTTTTAAAAAAGTTTAATGTTGATTTGATTGCAACTCCTCCACCAAAATTAAGATGTTTACTTAATAAGCAAGTGGATCCTATTGGACATGATGATCTTGCTGGAGTTTATGAAATATCTTATATTACTGAAAATGGTGACTTAAATTATTACATAGGCATGACTGGGAGGAAGTTTAAATTAGAAAAGGGGAGCTCGAATCTGATATTAAATTTGGATGTACTAACACTGCCTTATCAAGAACATATTTAAATGAGGAGATAAAATATTGTCTAATCAAAGTAAATTATGTTTCATATCTAATTGTACTTGTAAATCTATTATAAGAGAGTCCATTGAAATTTATATGCGTAATAATCTGGTTTGCAATGATACTGTTTCTTTTATTATTCCTAAGTTATGGTTAGAATTAATAAATAAATTCCTCGTGAGGGCTTGAATGGGATGAACCTAGTTGGAATTTCTTTTGATCATGGTCTATTTTTATTTTAATTTAATTTTTTACAATAGCGCGCATGTTTTTTGGTGTTTTTTATATCTCGTTGTTGCGTGTCATTTATATTGTCCAAGAAATATTTTGAAATTTTGTTTTATTTATATTATGACTATGGAACTTATTTGACGGTTCTGAAACATGTCAATGTATTTTATTTTTACTATAACACCTTTCTTAAGAAAAATTAAAATTGTTATTAAAATGTAAAATTTGACACTTTGATTTTGAAGGACTCACAAATTTATGCTTAGATTCTTTGGTAAAACTTGTTTCAGTTAGTGGCTATATAATAACCAGAATTAGAAGCAGGTATGAAAAAAAGGAACTAGTCAAACTGACATTATAGGAGTTTTAATATAAAGTAATTATGCTACAACACTGTATGATATCAATGGAACTAATTCTCTAACTCGTTCCTGTTTAAAGGAATGGATGTATCTTTTGCAAGGAGAATTAAGATATAAAATCCACAATTCATTCTTACACTGGCATCTTGCATCTCGCCAAGTTCATAAAATCAGGTAACTTTTAAAGCAACCTCTCATATCTCTCTCTCTCTCTCTCTCTTTTGACTAAAATAACATAACCAGAGTACAGACAGCAATACAATGAATGAATCATGATGGATGACTTCATTCATGAATAATGAATCAATTCATAACTAATTACAATTAATAAAATGAAACATTTCTTTTTAAAAAAGGAGCAGAAAGCATTAGTTAAAATTTCCAAATCTAACACTGAAGTGTTTTCTCGGGTAGAAAATGTGACACTATTTGATTTTGAACAACTCATTAAGTTTAGAAAGTTTGGTAATTTTTTTTCGGTAAATGGCTGTCTAATAGCCACTATTATGACCAGAGATTAAAAAAAAAAAGGCATACTGCCATTGCAGTAGTTTTATTAATAAATAATCGTAATTATTCATCTACACACTGAATACCAATGGAGCAATTGAGCCATTTTTCGAAAGCATTCTTTTTCAAATGAATGTATCTTTCTCAAGCAGAAATGATATAAAATCATGAATCATTCTTGCATTAGTGTTTTGTTTTCGCTGTATCTGTAATATAAGGTAAGTTTTAAAGTGTGAATTTATCAATTTCACTCTCTTTAGTAAAATAAGTTAATGCTAACAGAGTTTCTTTGATTAATCTTTAACTAAAATTATACAATTTTGTGGTTTGATAGCGTGACTACATGAATTTCCATCTATTGAAAGTGTCATCTGTTTTATTCTGCCGAAATGCATTAAATGCATTATTAGTTTTTTTTCTTTTGTTCTAAAGTTTCGTTTCAAAACATTCTGTTCTTCATAGACTGAATTTGATTGTATTCTGATCTACTGAAGGTAAATATCTTTTATATAATTGATAGGACCTAAAGTTCCTACATAAGTTTTATTAAAACTTACCTAATATGTAAAAACAATTTAAGAAACCAAGAGTAAAATCTGAAATTCTGCTCTTCATACTATTAGATCTGTTGCAAATAAGTGCTGTGGTTGCACTGATGTAAATAAAAAAGTAAAAAAAAAGTTTTTTTTATAGTTATCTTACATTTAGAAAAATATCACTTGTCTATTCTCATGTTAGAAATATACACTGTGTCTATTGAGTTACAATATTTTCTTTGCAATTGATATTTAATCTTATATATTTTCCATATTAAAGACAGTTTAATAAATATTTATTACACACAAATTATTTAATATGATGTAGCCTTCTGGTTTTTGTTTTCGGTTAGAACGAACTTATAAATTTAATATGTTATAATGTGTCTTGTTTCTATGTCATACTTATTTCATTGCACTCATTAAGTACAATTTCCTGTTGAACAAATATTTATGCCATTTAAATAAATCTAGAAGATTGATTTATTTGAATCACTTCTGTGGGTACATGCACTCTTGCGCTTTCAAATGAAAATATCTGCAATTATGATATCTGCAAACAATTATGAAAATTGTAATTGAGTTTGGGCTCACTTTTAAAAGTAGACTACTATTTTTTGGCAAAAC